>CAJHNH020008455.1:195000-337500 GCA_905116865.2 Candidula unifasciata | reverse complement strand
TATATCTATAGTCTGCCTGTTTAACTTTCTGTCTGTCTATCTTTCTAACTGTATGTTTACTTGTCATATGCTCTGCTTATGTGTCTGTCTGCGCGCTGGGCTTAGCAACTCATGTAAACAAACTGGCGTGATCGCCTTTATTCTGTGACCTGTTTACAATGGTGTATACCTCGTTCTGTATGTGCATTCTTGGGTCAAGTTTCTATGATGTGTTTTTAACTGGCGTGTCAACTGTCTGTCACTCACAATTTGGTTGGTTTCGTCAGTCAGATAGTAATTTATTTTATTGACTCGCTGGCGTCAAGATTGTTCGCTAGTGTGAGATTTTACACGCCCATTCCCTAATCTATCTATCTATCTATCTCTATCTATCTATCTATCTATCTATCTATCTATCTATCTATCTATCTATCTATCTATCTATCTATCTATCTATCTATCTATCTATCTATCTATCTATCTATCTATCTATCTATCTATCTATCTATCTATCTATCTATCTGTCTGTCTGTCTGTCTGTCTGTCTGTCTGTCTGTCTGTCTGTCTGTCTGTCTGTCTGTCTGTCTGTCTGTCTGTCTGTCTGTCTGTCTGTCTGTCTGTCTGTCTGTCTGTCTGTCTGTCTGTCTGTCTGTCTGTCTGTCTGTCTGTCTGTCTGTCTGTCTGTCTGTCTGTCTGTCTGTCTGTCTGTCTGTCTGTCTGTCTGTCTGTCTGTCTGTCTGTCTGTCTGTCTGTCTGTCTGTCTCTCTGCCTGTCTCTCTGCCTGTCTCTCTGCCTGTCTCTCTGCCTGTCTCTCTGCCTGTCTGTCTGTCTATCTGTCTGTCTGTCTCTCTGCCTGTCTGTCTGTCTGTCTGTCTGCCCGCCTGCCTGTCTGTCTGTCTGTCCATCCGTCCGTCCGTCTGTCGCCCGCCTGTCCGTCTGTCTCTCTCTCTCTTTGTCTATCTGTCTGTCTGTCTGTCGCCCGCCTGTCCGTCCGTCTCTGTTTGTCTCTGCTCTATTATATGTCTCTATTCTTGTATCCTTGCTCCCCTCTCTGTCACTACTCCCCTCTCTGTCTCTGCTCCACTCTGTGTATTTGTGTAGTATTGTTTGATTTGTATGTGCTGATGAAGGCTCCATAGCTGCAACGTTCACGTTTTGTTTGTATTTGTTATATTATGAAGCTCGCTTATGTACTTTTCGTTCCGTTTTATATCTTTTCTTGATATTCCTAGATATTTAAACTCCCTAACTTGATTCAGAGAGCAGAACCATTCAACTGTATGAGTAGTGGGACAGGGGTTCTACTAACTTGCATTGTTTCGGTTCTGTTTGCATTGATTTTTATGTTGTATTTACTGCATGCTGAGTCTAACATGTTAATGTTTTCTTGCAGTCTGTCATCTTCAGGGTAGAACAAGCACTGGTCGACAGCAAATAGTAATTCGTTTAATGTGGGTGAATCGATAACTTCTCCTGATGTGTGTACTTCCTCATGATTATAAAGATCTATGTTGTCTGCATCAGAACTTGTTTCTTGAGATATTCTGTCTATATAAATTTCAAATAAAAGCTGAGAGAGCACACATCCCTGTCTCACACCTGTGTTGACTGTGAAAATATCTGATATGTCTTCTTGTGTTCTTATTGCACTTTGTATGGTACATGGCTAAGATGTTCTCTAGTAACTGACCTTGTAGTTCTCAAGAACAGACCACAGTTTGTTTCTATCCACTCTATCAAAAGCCTTTTCCTGATCTACAAACACAATATTCTGTTTGTTATTATACTCAATGGCTTTCTCACACACAGAGTGAATAGTACATGTGTGCATCCTCTGCCTTTTCTGAAACCGAATGCACTCAACTGTTGTTCAGCTCTGCGTCTCACTCTCTTGTTCTAGTAATTTGGCGTACATTTTTCCTGCGTGACTCAGCAATGATATACCTCTGTATGCTTCACATTCTCTCCTGTTAATGTTCTTTTTCCATAACGGCACTATTAGTGCCTGTTGCCACTCAGCTGGGACTTTTCTTTCTTCGCAAGCTATATTGAACATTCTAGTAAGCTATTTAACACCCACCTCTCCACATGCTTGGATTCCTTCTGTATTAATTCCATTCAGACCTGGTGCTTTGTTTCTGGGGCTGTTTTGTATAACTGCTCTAACTTCCGCTGCTGTGAAATTCGGCTCCTCTTATTCTCAGCTTTGAGATACAAAGTTAAAATTGTCTACGTTGCCTGTATGGTTGAGAAGTTCTTGAAAATACTCTGCCCATCTTGCCAACCTCTGTTGTGGACTAAAAAGAGGTATTCCTCTCTTGTTGTTGATGATAGTTGTTGGTTTGTAGCCTGTGTCTCTTTCTCTCATGATTTTTACATGTTTATAGAATTCTCTAGGGGAGTTCTTGCTGAGGGTAGCCATCTGTTGACCATAATTTCTCTGAAACTCGTCTTTAGGCGCTTTAATTTTGCTTTTGGCTTCTTTTTTTACTAATCTGTAATGGACATCATCTTGATGTGAATTTGATTTTAGCCATTTTGTATTTGCCTCCTTCGCCAGTTTGTCGGCTTTTTTTATACCTTCTACTCAGGCATCCCAGGTGTGTAGATCTAACGGAGGTTAAGTTTCTTTCGATTGATTTCGCCAGTTCAAGGCGTAGACCTGTTGCGATTTTCGGATACGATTATTATATGTGTGGCTGCTCGTTCTGCTGACCTAGCGAGTTTGGCAATTTTAGGATACGATTATTATATGTGTGGCTGCTCGTTCCGCTGGCCCATCGAGTTTGGCGATTTTAGGATACTATTACTATATGTGTGGCTGCTCGTTCTACTGCCCCAGCGAGTTTGCTGGAAGCTGTGGTTATCTTTATGGCCATGCTTGACGTAGCTGCCTGGTAAGCTCCATTGTCCTTTTTTATTATTTCCCCCCATCCTTTGTGCTGTGTAATCCCATGATGACCTTGACCTGCTTCTCACAGACTTGATTGTAACGGAGACTAACGGTAGGGACAGAGAGACGGTGACCGCGGAGAAATGATCGAAGGGATTGGGGAGTTGGGGTCTTTGAAGTTATACACAGGAATTCCAGAGAAATTAGACTAAAAAGCTCAACAAAATGGGGAAGCAGAAAAACGGGCACAAAAGAACACAACGTAACGTTTCGGCCGGGGAGCCTTTTTCAAAAATAAGTGAACTACACAAACGTAACAACGAGGAGAGGAGAGTATGTTGATCTCTAAGGGGTGACGTGAGCAACGTTTAAAAAAATGTGATGTGGAACAAATGAAATAAACGATGGCTAAAAAAAAAAATAGTCACACACAAAACAAATAGTAGTATTGTTAATATATAATATAATACTGGGAATAAAAGAAATACAAATGTTAATAATACATAAATGATACTGATAAGAGGTAGAATAAAGTAATAATATGAAATAAAAGAAAAGAAAACAAAAGAATCAACATTTGAAATGTGATAAGAATAGAACTATTTAGATGAAGGTCTGGATATTGATACCACCTGGACTAAGAACGCCTAGGCTGTGGATGAGGCGATTTTCCAAAGCGAGGCGCAAAGTATGATCGCTAGAGCAAGATTGTAATGCTGTCACAGATATATCATCTTAAACAGCAATAGAGAGAGAGAGAGAGAGAGAGAGAGAGAGAGAGACAGAGAGACAGACAGACAGAGGGAGAGGAGAGAGCGCTACTTAATTTTTTTAAATTAATTCCAAACAAACAAAATTCCGGCTTTTCCGGGAAAGCCCAATATTCTAGGGGTGTTAGGGGTTTGTTGTCCAGGTTCACGCCCGGGTGTAGGCAGATTGACGGGGTCTATCATGGAATCAAGGCCGAATGGTTGCGATATCAAAGTACCCAGCCAAAAGGTTAACAAAACTCATGGTCTCTAAATATTTTTTTTTAAAAAGCCAGTGTGAGAGACCAGCACTCTTCACACACTTCTTCCTTCAGTAAAAAGCCAGGGCTGACCTTAAGGGAAAAAATTGAATACCTCTTACCACGCTCTCTGGGCGTATATTGGGCATATAGGGCTAGATCTATATTTTATAGACCAATGGGCACAAGGTGTGTGATATCGTAAGCACAATGCCGGCCGACTTTACTTCGCAGGACCTAACCTGATACACATTTAAGTGTTGAAAAAGTCCGGCTCATTTCGGATTTGATTCGCAAGCGACCGTCTAGCCGCTGCACAACGGCGGCTCCCTACAGAAAGCCTAGCCTGTACATTTTGACCGACTGCAGAAAAGAAATAACTGTCAGACACATGTAGATGCACCTGTCATCTTGATAGTTGTTACAGCATCTCTTTATTTGTCATCTTGATAGTTGTTACAGCATCTCTTTAGTTGTCATCTTGATAGTTGTAACAGCATCTCTTTTTGGCATCTTGATAGTTGTTACAGCATCTCTTTATTTGTCATCTTGATAGTTGTTACTGCATCCCTTTACTTGTCATCTCGATAGTTGTTACTGCATCCCTTTACTTGTCATCTCGATAGTTGTTACTGCATCCCTTTACTTGTCATCTCGATAGTTGTTACTGCATCCCTTTACATGTCATCTTGATAGTTGTTATGGCATCTCTTTAGTTGTCATCTTGATAGTTGTTACTGCATCTCTTTAGTTGTCATCTTGATAGTTGTTACAGCATCTCTTTACTTGTCATTTTGAGAGTTGTTACGCAATTCTTTACTTGTCATTAGGATAGTTGTTACGGCACCTCTTTACATGTTATCTTGATAGTTGTTACGTCGTCTCTTTACTTGTCATCTTGATAGTTGTTGTGACATCTCTTTACTCGTCATCTTGATGGTTGTTACGGCATCTCTTTATTTGTCACCCTGATAGTTGTTACAGCATCTCTTTACATGTCATCTTGATAGTTGTTACGGCGTCTCTTTATTTGTCATCAGAATAGTTGTTACGGCATCTCTTTACTTGTCATACGGCATCTCTTTACATGTTATCTTGATAGGTGTTACGGCATCTCTTTACTTATCATCTTGATAGTTGTTACAGCATCTCTTTACTGGTCATCTTGATAGTTGTTACATCTCTTTACTTATCATCTTGATAGTTGTTACAGCATCTCTTTACTTGTCATCTTGATAGTTGTTACAGCATCCCTTTACTTGTCATCTTGATAGTTGTTACGACATCTCTTTATTTGTCATCAGGATAGTTGTTACGGCCTCTTTACTTGTCATCTTGATAGTTATTACAGCATCTCTTTACTTGACATCTCGATAGTTGTTATGGCAGCTCTTTACCTTTCATCTTGATAGTATTTTATTTAAAATGCCCACAGCTTGAGTCTACTACGTTTCACCCCGCTTTTAATTCTTTGCCCCTTGCTGCCATTAGATGGCACATAGGGCTCGCAGTATGTTGCCACATTCCGTCCTATTCTGCGCAATCAGTTGAATATCATAGAAGGAATCTAGTCCAGCAGCTTTGGTCTCTGGCGCCAGCGTTCGTTTTAGGGTTATATTTTGTGCGTCCTAGCCTCCGTAATCACTTTATTCCCATTTTAGTGCCTTTTTTTTAAATTTTCTGCTCGTTTCTACTTAGGATGTGTCGTGTTCCAAATGTAGGTCATATACCGAGCACACGTTTCTCGCATCTACACCGGACGTATATTAAGCGAACGTATACTTAGGTGTAACTGTAATCCAGGCACAGTTTTGTTCCAGTATTCTATGTAATGCTTAAGTAACTACGGTGTGATAGAGTATCTGCGCGTTTGTCACCCTGAACACTTACATAACCTGGTTCAAGATTGTGACGATGAAGATAAGAAGAAAGAGGAAAGAATGTGGAAGCTAGAAGGACATTATGAAACTATGCTGAGAACCCCTGCTTTATTAGGCTACTGAAATGATTTGAAATATTCTGGTTGTGCACGTTGAGTTATTTCCACGCTGTACACGTCTTGTGAGACGGGCAGCCCTGGGATCACTCGCTCTCGCTGACGGCTCCAATTAGGATGTGGAGTTTGTTAATTCACAGCTGGTGCCAGCGGTGTTCTTTTGGCTGGTGAAGTGAGCCTTCTGGTGCTTTATTTGAGTATAACTTTCATTAAAATCTGGCATTGCTGGTTCCCCCCCCCCCCCACTCTAGTTTAGGTTACTGGGTTGTTTGTATCTTGTGGCTAATTGAAAATTAACTATCTTTCTCTCACTCTCCTTCTTCCTGTGTCTCCTCAGTGTGCGTGCATGTTTCTTACCATCCAGTCTGTTCTCTCTCGCACACTGTCTGTGGTACTTGTATTTATGTTTCTCTCCCTCCGTCTCTCTCTCTCTCTCTTCGCCTCTCTCTCTCTCTCTCTTTGTGTGTGTGTGTGTGTGTTTGCACATTCTTTTTAAATCCCCTCGTTCAGCCATTCGTTCTGCATGTCTGTTTCATTCTCCGTCTCTGTGCGCCTTTCTCCCCTTTCCATCAGTCACTCTCTATTAGTCTCTCTCTATCTCTCCGTCACTGTGTCTGTGTCTATCTATCTATCTATCTATCTATCTATCTATCTATCTATCTATCTATCTATCTATCTATCTATCTATCTATCTATCTATCTATCTATCTATCTATCTATCTATCTATCTATCTATCTATCTATCTATCTATCTATCTATCTGTCTGTCTGTCTGTCTGTCTGTCTGTCTGTCTGTCTGTCTGTCTGTCTGTCTGTCTGTCTGTCTGTCTGTCTGTCTGTCTGTCTGTCTGTCTGTCTGTCTGTCTGTCTGTCTGTCTGTCTGTCTGTCTGTCTGTCGGTCGGTCGGTCGGTCGGTCGGTCGGTCGGTCGGTCGGTCGGTCGGTCGGTCGGTCGGTCGGTCGGTCGGTCGGTCGGTCGGTCGGTCGGTCGGTCGGTCGGTCGGTCGGTCGGTCGGTCGGTCGGTCGGTCGGTCGGTCGTCGGTCGGTCGGTCGGTCGGTCGGTCGGTCGGTCGGTCGGTCGGTCGGTCGGTCGGTCGGTCGGTCGGTCGGTCGGTCGGTCGGTCGGTCCATCGTCCGTCCGTCCGCCCGACCGTCCGCCCCCCGCCCGCCTCTCTCTCTCTGTTTATGTGTGTGTGCCTGTGTGTATGTATGGGTGTCTATAGTAGATTATGCGGTTTGTCACATCGTTAATATCACACTTTATTCCTCCCAAACCAATCCCGCAAATTTTTAACTCGTTGATTTTTCACGTTCCCTACTTTGCCATTGATTACTGAACTGTTGGCACTCCGTAACGTTTTTGAAATCAACGCAAAGCGATCTTTTATACCATACCGCCTGCAGATGAATCAAACTGTAGTGTCGGAACGCCCAAGCAAAAGTGTCGAAACTGAAGTAATAAAACATTTAGATGACCCAGTTTAACGTCCATCATCAGTGTTCGGGTCGACCATTGGCTGGCCGGTAGACGACTTCGTCGCTGGTCGGGACAGCACTGCAAGAGTCCTTTTCAGGGCTTTCGGTGGCGTGCATAGCTAAGCCGTTTTGTGTGGCGCACAGAACATGGTCACGGTTATAACCTCAAGCTCCCCCTTCGGGAGTGCTGGTTTAGCGAAAAGATTTAATTTTTTTAGCAGAGCGACGGAACCAGTTTACGTCAGTGTCGCGCCAGGTATATGACACCAGACTCACAGACTAGATGGCACTCGGTGGGGGGTGGTCAGCCCTCGCACTGATCGCATTCAGTTCATGATATTTATTGCCTGGCAGAGTCGAATCAGGAGTCAGGAGAAAGAGGCGCACAGGACTGTCAATACTTGGGTTTTTCCCCAAGAGCTTGGTTTTTATATGACGCCTTGGGTTCTGATTTTGGAATCTTTTTTTTTTTTTTTAAATATATCCTTTTATAAAAGTTGGTAAATGTTTCTTTGAGTATCTATAAAATGTGTACTATTTATCGATCTTAGGCTTTTGTTGTTCTTTCCTTGTGTATCGCGTGTGTTTTTTTTTTTCGGTCAGCTAATTGGGTTTTGATAAAAATGCCATTGGCAGCCTTGAGGCACAACCTCTAGTCACGAATGCTGGGTAATGGTGGTGTGTCATTGTTTAATTCTTTCACTTCAAGCTGCAGCAAAACCTGGTCAACAGACACTGTTATCGTTTCAGCAGGTAGGTATTGTTGTTCGTTCTCTGCTACCCGTGTGGGTTTCGGGTACCCCAGTTAGGTAAGGGGGGGGGGAGGGGGGGCATATTGCTAGACTGTTGTGTTGGCACGTCTGCTTTATAAATTTAATGCGTATGAGTGCGCCATTGGCTTTGCTAAATCTGCAATCTGTGTCCATGTTTCCACAAGAGATGTTGATCCGTTGTTCAAACTTCAAACCTCTGGAGCAACTGTGGAGTGACCCGTGTGTTGTGACGTTGATGGTGAGTTACACGGGTACCGAAAGCCATCAGGAATATGCTTGAATTGCTAAGAAACGATAGAGCCCTTCCAGACAGTTAGAGACACGACGCTTGCCGTGACGTTCCAGAGCGATAAGTCTGCGCACAGAAGTGTGGGTCTCTCACTTGAGGAGACAGTAGAGTCAGACGCAGAGCCAGCTATCTTGGCCCACTTGTAGCCGCTGTCTCCCGCGCTGGCTGACACTTAAGGCGCCATCGTCTGCCGTGAAGTGTGACCGAGAGATGAGAAGTGGCGGGGAGCTGAGCTTTGGTGAGTCAGTGTAGTAAGCAGGGCTGCCAATGCTGGGTTTTCCCCCAGATGTGGGTTTTTATTTGACGCCTAGGGAAAATCTGTTTAAAAAAAATATATATCCTTATATAAAAGTGGTATGTGTTTCGTTTCGTAAATACAAATTGTGTACATTTTAACAATCTGGGTTTTTTATTCTGTTTTGTTTTTGTTCTTTGTCTCTGTAATGGTTGGGTTTTTGTTCTTTGTCTCTGTAATGGTTGGGTTTTTGTTCAGCTAAGCTAGGTTTGAAAAAAAAAAAATCCCATTGGCAGCCCTGAGTCAGTGTAGTAAGGAGCCCTCGTGTCCGGGCGTAATTGGTAGGTTGTAGTGGGTACACACAGCCCGTTGTATAAATACTTACCTTCTCTCTCTTGCCCCATACTGCCGGCCGGGAGACAACATTCCACATGTACAGAACTGTAGGCTTCACAGTTGCACCACTCTGATGTGGTTGTTAAAAAGACCCTTGGCATATAGTTCTTCTTCTTCTTCTTCTTCTTCTTCTTCTTCTTCTTCTTCTTCTTCTTCTTCTTCTTCTTCTTCTTCTTCTTCTTCTTCTTCTTCTTCTTCTTCTTCTTCTTCTTCTTCGTCGTCGTCGTCGTCGTCGTCGTCGTCGTCGTCGTCGTCGTCGCCGCCGCCGCCGCCGCCGTCTTTTTCTTCTTCTTCTTCTTCTTCTTCTTCTTCTTCTTCTTCTTCTAGCATCCAATGAAGCATGGGCCCAAAGCAAACATACGCCAAGTCGTTCTGTCCTTCGCTATCACATGCAGCTTTCCCCATCTTTTTAACTTCACTCTCTAGCTCCCTTCTCGGTGTTTTACCTTCCTTTATTTCTGTGTCCCTGTGGGTTCCAGTGCAAAGATACACTAGTTATATTGTTCTCACGTTTTTCTTAACGCGTGTCTTGTCCAATGCCAACAGCTTTTTTTTTCCATCTTTTGGTCCACTGTAGCTTATTTTGTACTCCCCTAAAGCTGTACATTAGTTATTATAGCATACCATTTAATAGTGCTAGTCCTATATTTTGTAGTCAAATCGGCACTCAGTGGGTGAATTTGTTAACAGTTCGCCGACAGCCTTTACTTTCCACTACTTATCTGGTACCCATTCAAGGTTGGGTGGACTTGGGAACCAAGGTAATTTTTTTAAAGTCTGGCTTCAGTCGGATCTGAACCGACTACCTTCTGACTCGCAGGCGAGCGTCTAACCGCTATGCCATGACGGTTCTTGTCATTTATATAGTGGTCAAAAGCGCATGATTATTATTATTTGACTGGAAAGCCCTAAAAACTATCGATGACCCAGATGCGAAAGAACTGTCAATTGATTGGACCCTAATTTATTCCTGTGTTCGATTTGAGCAGTGGAATTTATTAAATTAGAAAGGTTTTGATTTCTTTGGATATTCCTTAATGGCCCTTTTACGTACACTTCTAGTAAGTTCCCCTGGTTTCTGAACGGTAAGCTCGGACGCCCTTGTGTATTGTCGCGCACATAAAACGTCCTTGGCGTTTGGAAATCGAAAACGCAGGCGCTGCCAGGGCAAAATTTGGAGTTAAAATCTACAAAAAGTATTTCAGGATACTCGCCGGTGCTACGGAGTTCGTGCAATGCGCTGAGAATCTTCGGGACTTCTATGGAGTCAGAAGTAGAAAGGAGCACTTATGGGTTACTACCCTTTTGACATGATCTTGGTCCGTCGTCTAAACTTAAACCTATTCCATGGTTATGGATTTTAAGCTGTACGGTATTGCAGGTCGTCGTCGTCGTAGTAGTAGTCGTCGTCGTAGTAGTAGTAGTAGTCGTCGTCTTAGTAGTCGTCGTAGTAGTAGTCGTCATCGTCGTAGTCGTCGTCGTAGTAGTAGTAGTTGTCGTCGTAGTAGTCGTCGTCGTCTTAGTAGTCGTCGTCGTCGTAGTAGTAGTCGTCGTCGTAGTAGTAGTCATCGTCGTAGTAGTCATTGTCGTAGTAGTCGTCGTCGTCGTAGTAGTAGTCGTCGTAGTAGTAGTCTTCGTCGTAGTAGTCGTCGCAGTAGTCGTCATCGTAGTAGTCGTCGTCGTCGTAGTAGTAGTCGTAGTAATAGTCGTAGTAGTAGTCGTCGTCGTTGTAGTATTCGTCGTCGTCGTAGTAGTAATCGTAGTTTCTTCTTCTTCTGCGTTCGATATCAGTCATGCTAAACATTGAGTCCCGTCTGGGTCACAAATAGGATTGTGCGTTTAAGGTCGCCACCGGTCCCCCATAGCTTCTCTTGCAATGTGGATCCCCTGGGCCAGATCCACAGTCTTTGCTGGGAGAGGTAAGGGCAGTACTGCAGTACGTGTTCAGGGGTTTGTCTTTCTGCTCCACAATCACAGGCAGCAGATTCTTTTATGCCTATCCTGTACATGTGTGCTCTAAGACCGCAGTGTCCAGTCCGAAGTCTAAGAATTGATGTTTGTTCTTTCCTGTTGAGTTTGTTTATGCTGTCACTCTCTGGTCTGTAATCTCCATTCTGCCTTCTCCACTCCCGCTTGAAAGACTGCTTTAGCGCTGTTTTGGTTTCTTGTAGCTGTGTGTGGTGGATGAGGTTGTGGAAGATTACTCCCAGCTTTTGCCAAACTCATCTGCTCTCTCATTTCCTTGAATACCACAGTGGGGCTGGTATCCACTGCAAGACCAGTTCTGCTTCCTTGGAGAGTAAGCCAATGTTGGTCCTTAGATCAGCAATTATTTTGTCTTGTTTTTTGCTGGATAGTGCTTGGAGAAACAGACAATGAGTCGCTAAGTATAACAATTTGGTGCCCTCTGTGTTCTTGAGTGATGAGATGTTGGACTGCAGAGAGGAGAGCAGTTGCCTCAGCTCTGAAGTTAGTGCAGATGTCACCTGCTGGTAGAGAGAGAGTTTCTGCTCTACTGCTAGGGGGTTTAATGTAAATTCCACAACCCCCCTTTCTGACTGCATCTGTAGCAGAGCCGTCGGTGAAAAAACCTGAGTCCAAGTGGTGTTTGGATACTTCTCATCAAGCATAGCAAGAGCCAGGGTTCTCTGTTGTGTCTCCGTCTGGGCATCTTTTGAAGTGATTCCTGGTACCTTTAGGACTACATTTGCTTTCTCTGGCTTGCTTGTCCATGGTTCTGGCCTAAGTTTTTCGCACAGTGCAACATCTCTTTCAAGCAGATCTTGGTGCTGTCTGTACAGTTCTCTAGCAAGGTGGTTGGGGCTCTGACGCTTCAGTCTGTTTTTCGTTCTCTCTTGAAATTTAAAATGCAGTGGGTGACTTTGAAGTCTTTTTAATTTCTCATACTGTAAAAGAGTTTTGTATTGTCTTCTGAGTTCGAGTGGTTCAGTATCTGCTATCTTTTTCTATTTCTCTGATGGGGGTGGTTTTCATGGCTCCGAGAACAATCCTTAATCCATGTTCTGAACCTTGTCCAGTTTTCCCATTGTTGTCTTGGCTGCTGCAGCCCACGCAGTGGAGGCATATTCCATGACTGGCCTGACTGCTCCAGTATATACTTGTTTTAGGATTCTAGAGTTAGCGCCCCATGTGGTACCCGCTAATTTTTTTCATAACTGCAAGCTTCTTGAATGCTTTTCCCTGTACTGCTTCTACGTGTGACTTCCAAGTTAGTCGCGAATCAAGTGTAACGCCCAGAAAGGTAGGAGTGTCAGTCTGTGGAATGAGCTGGTTTTTAATCAAAATTTCGATTTTTCCTTTTTTTGGGGAGAGAGAGAAAAGTGATGCTGTGCTTTTTGATTTATTTAGCTTTAGACCCCCACTTTTCGGTCCAGGCTTCTACATTTTCCACAGTTTTTTGTAACAGATATGAGGCTGTGGTAGTGTATTCGGAGGCTGTCCAAACTGCAAAGTCATCGGCATGTAGGGTATTAGAAACGTGCTGGTGGCAGGTTGCTGTGATATCATTAATGTAAACCAGGAACAGAGTTGGTGATATAGCACTGCCCTGGGGAACTCCTTCTCTAAGTTTTGCCAGTTTGCCAATGTGTCCATCAATTCTTAATCTGGCTCTGCGTTGGAAAAGAAAGTCTTTGATCCACTTGTACATGTTTGTGCACAACTCCTGCCCTGTAGCAGTTTTAGTTATGTAGGCCTTCTTTCCAAACTGTATCAAAAGCACGAGAGAGGTCAAAAAAAAGACAGCAAGAACTTTCTTTTTTCCTGGAAGGCATTCTCAATTTCCTGTGTCAGATATGTCAACTGGTCCACTGTATTTCTGTGCTGTCTGTATCCTGTCTGGGGTGGTGGTGATTACTGAGTTTGTCTCCAGGAACCATATTAGTCTTTTATTTTACTAATTTCTCCATCAATTTTTCCTACACAACTAAGAAGGCTAATAGGTCTGTAGCTTTTTGGGTCTCTTCTGTCTCCACCCTTTTTAAGGATAGGCTGGATGAGGGCTTCCTTCCAGGCTGACGGTACTAGCCCTTTTTGCCAGCTCTGGTTGTAGATGCAGAGGAGAAACTTCTTGGCAGCAGGGTCCAAGATGAGAGAGAAATTCGTTTGTAATGCCGTCAGCCCCTGGGGCTTTCTTCATTTTCAACTCTCCAATTCCAACTTCCAGCTCTTGCATGGTAAACCTTTCTGACATGCAGGCCTCTTTTGTTTTTGTGCTAAAGTCTGCTAGAAGAGTCTTGGTCTGGTTTCGTACTTCTTTTATTCTTTGCATGGGAATATGAACCTCAGTTTCCTTCTGGTGTGTGTTCGGCTAGCACATCTGCTGCTACCTTGCCAGTAAACGATCCATCGTCTGTTTGGAGTACAACTCTGGCTTTTTTCCGTCTTGTCTCCATTCAAGCTTTTTGTGAGATTCCACAGACGTGAAGTGTCCTTCTCGAGGTTAAATGACGCTGTCTTTTTGTGCCAGCTTTCCCTCATCTGATTATTTCTCTCTCTGACGAAGGCTGCTTTTGCTCTGTTATGAAGTATTACATTTTTATCTGTCGGATCCTTCTCCATATTTTCCCTCCTGGTACTAAGTTTGGAATGCAGAGTGTCCAGTTCAGGCGACCAGTAAGGTTTAAAGTTTTTCCTGCTGCCTCGTGGTATGTTACCCTTGGCTGCATTTAGAATAGTTGTGTTGAGGATCTTCAGTTTGGCATTTATTTCCAGTCTTCTGAAGAAGACTCTCCTCAACATGTCGTCCAAATAGGAAGTGAAAAGGCTCCAGTTAGCCTTCTCTTGTAGTTTCCAGCTGGGGAGGTTCTTTTCCTTAGTAACTTCTCTACTTTTGTTAATAGAAAGGATTACGGGCCTGTGGTCACTGCCTCCCAGCTGTTGACATACATCCCGGCTGGTAACTTTCTCCACATCTTCAGTTGCTATAGCCAAGTCTGGAGTGCTGGTTTTCCTCCAAGCTCGAGAGTAGAATGTGTCTGGGTCGTCACGATGATTTATCAGAACTAGAGTGTTGCTGATTATCCAGTTTTCTACCTCTTCTCCTTTCGCATTGAGGTCTGTGTACCCCTTGCACCCTTAATAGTGACTGTGATAAACTCTGTATCCCCACACTGAGATCTCTGGGTTTCCCAAGCTGTGATCGTGTTCTTGACAGCAGTCAAGACTCCTCCTTTTGGACGATCTAACCTGTCGTGTCGGAAGATTTGGTATCCCCTGATAGAGAATCTGTGTGCACTTGTGAGGTGAGTCTCTTGGATGCAGCATATGTCGATATCGTGCTGCTTCAAGAAATTGTGTAGTTCAGTTTTCTTCAGCCTCACTCCCTCAGCATTCCAGTGCATAATTGTGCATTCCAGTGCATAGATTTTAGCCTGGCTCTGTGAAGATCATTGCTTCTTATCACGGCGACGTCGTTCAGTTCTCAAGGGCAATTTTTACGGAGATCCCCACTACACTGATCGCGCCCTGTGCGACGCTCTCGGCAGGCAGCTAACTATTTCAAGGAGAGAGACTGAGCCATATGGGATAAAACCCGGTGCAGGGAAGTCGATCCCGTATCCTTTTTTTTTTACCTTCACATGTACAATAGGTATGGCTTATAAGATACATTTTTGGGGTGGCTAGTTTGATCATACGCTTAATACACTTGTTTCTACGACGAGGCGCATTCGTCATTTGAAGGTCTTAGGTTCTATTCCCGGTACGGCAACTGTAGCTTTCGTGTTTTATGTTGTCTTTTGCGTCGTTTGATCTTTCCTACGTTCCTTCTATCAGTGCCATTCATTACACTGTTTTTATTAGTTGACGGAAAAGCCCGTACGCCTAAAAACTATCGGTGACATAGATGCAGAAGAAGTGTCAGTTGATGGGTTCAACTATAAGGTATTAACTTTTTGCGCAGTGAGCACTGTTTTTGTGTTTAAATTATAAAAAAATTAGGGTCTTTTCAGTTCCGGTGAGTAATAATTCTTTTTTCCAAAGAGTATAGTATGTAAGAGGCGAGGAAAAGACGCTGGCGTTGGATAGGACACACACTGAGAAAACAGGAGAACAGCATAACTAGAATTTCTTTGCATTGGAACCCACAGGGGCATAGGAATAAAGGAAGGCCAAAAAACACATGGAGAAGAGAGCTGGAGAATGAAGTTAGAAAGATGGGGAGGACATGGGGAGAGCTCCATACAATGGCGAAGGATAGAACGACTTGGCGTGAGTTGGTTGAGGGCCTATGCTCCATTGGGGGATAGAAAGGCAGAAGAAGAAGAATAGTATGTAAGCTATAGTAACTAGTGTAGTAAAGGACCTTTTTCCACGCCCTCATGCTCATGGGCATATACGGCTACACCTAAACGGCATTTAGTGGGAGATGTGGTCAGCATCCCATCGGCTGCCTTCACTTTTCATGACGTTACCTAGTACCCACTCAAGGCTGGGTCGACCTGAGAGCCAACGTCATTTTTGAAGGAAAAAAATTGGGGCTCCCTCAGGGCCCGAACCTACGACTTTTTGATCAGCAAGCGAGCGTCTAGACACCACATCACGACACGTGCCAAAGTAATTTGTACGTTACTCCAATTGCCACTTTTCTTTGAAAAAAAAAAAAAAACACACATCCAAAACGGAGTCAGAAAATATCTTAAAACATCTAAATTTGCGTGGGAAAACATCTAGAAAAAACATCCAAATGGAAAGAGTCACAAATTACATAGCAATTTTTATGATTAACCCTACATAATCATGTCCTCATCTTCACTGAAGTCTGCCTTACAAGATCCACAGGATAAACTTAGCATGGATGATGAAGTTGAAGCTTCAGATCCAAAATGACCCTGGTATGCTTTAGCTGTTCCAGTATCTTTTAATAGCTAATCAGGGAGCTGATAAGCGGAACAGCCTTTTCCTACTCTTATCAGGCCGAATTTTATTGTCAAGATAGCATTTAAGGAGTCAAATTTTATCCTGTTTCTTAGGTTAGATTTGATAAATTCACTCCAAATGAAAAACATCTAGAAAACATCTACTATCTAAACGTCAGAAACGCCATCTAAATGCAAGTAAAACATCCAAAGTGGCAACACTGCGTTACTCATCACAGCTTCACACAGTTGTGTGTGTGAGAGAGAGAAGGGGGGTGAAGAGAGAGAGAGGAAGGAGGGGGGGGGGGAGAAAGAGAGAGAAAGAGAGAGAGACTTATTCGCATTTACAGCAGTGCCCCGTCTGCTGCAATCTTTAAGAGGGAAAACCAAAGAAACGAGTAATCTATCGTATCTTTGCCTGCAGGGACAGCAGCCTATTGAAGCTGGCCTCACGTCTGTCTTGACTTGCTATCGTCTCACTGTTCTACTCCCGCTGTTAAGCTTCAGTTTCCATATTCACATTACCGCTTCCTGCAGCTAAACCGGTACGCTGGTAATCCAATCCTCACCCCCATCCCCCGGTATAACCCATGAGGTAAAACACCTTGACGACCCTCCCCCCCCCCAGCTTTTCCTCTCTCCTACTCTACTCTCTCTCTCTCTCTCTCTCTCTCTCTCTCTCTCTCTCTCTCTCTCTTAACGCATCCCTTCTCACTCTCTGGGAGTCTCGTCTGCCGCCCTCCATGCTTCACATCCGGTCTGCGTGAACATCAGTGTTCCTCAACTATTTTTCACCCGCGGCCCACGAAAACATTGGACACTATTTCGCGGCACACCTAACAACTAACCAGAAACAGAAACCAAAACAAATTTAAATAGCAGTATTTTGTTAGGGAATCATCGTATCATAGCGGCTAGACGCTGGCTTGCGGATCAGAAGGTCGTGGGCTCGCTCTCTGGCGGAGCCGGACATTTTTCGAAAATGACCTTGACTCCCAGGTCGACCCAGCCTTGAGTGGATACCGGGTGCAGTCCCAGAAAGCAAATGTGGCTGCGTGATAAAAATATAGGACTAACCCTATGTGCCCTATACGCCCGAAGGCGTGGGAAAGTGTCCTTCACCTTACTATTATTTTGTTACATCTGGTATAATAAAATTAGTTTTCAGCTAATGCGGCATTAGTTACCGCTCTAAGGTGAACAATTATACAAAAACATCTTTTGATTTCTTTGTCTGGCATTTAAATTGACATGTCAATAAAAGACTGGGGAAACATTAACTTTGATATAAAATATATGTCTATACACAAATTCGAACCTAAGGCCTTCGACACCTTTAGGAAAGATTCTTAAGCAGTGTCCGTCATATGTTTGTATAAGGGCAAAGAGGGACCCATTTCCGCACCTTCATGCATATTGTGCAATCTACTGTTTATGTCTTTATTGTTTCAAACAAACGGTAATCTTCCCACTGAAAGTAGGTCACGTTCCATTGATAACTTTCTTGGATTGGTCTAACCTGCTGGACGTTATAGGCGTGCTTCTCTGTTGTTTGCTTTCTGGGATGATTGCATTTACTTTTCTCTTCTGAGAACGGGAATGCCTGTGACATAGGTTTCATCGCTCGCTAAAGGGGTTTTGTGTTAGACCCAGTTTGTAGATGTTTTGAAGTGTTAAAGGCGCTATAATGCTGAAATACAGAAGACACGATATCAGCGTAATCGGGGAACACCCCCATCACCTCGTGCCAAGTTCGACCAATCAGAAGTGAGCTAGGCTGAAGGTCGACCTATCTGAAGTGAGCTGGTGTGTATGTGGGCGGTCCGTTGGGAGACTAACGTTTCTATTACCCTTTTCTGTGTTCAGATTCGCAACGGGCAAATATTGCTTTGATATAAAAGTTTCTTCACACAAACAAAAGTCGTTGAGATGGTAATCCTACAAACTGGAAGATAACAACCACCTACCTTATTACACGATTAATTAAGCAGAATTTTTTTTGGGCCAGCCCACAGGGACTTTTCCGCGGCGTACAGCTTGAAGAACACTGGTGTTGGTAGACCATAATTATCCCTTGCTAGGGGTATGGAAAAAAAAGCACTGAGACGTTTAGGGAGGGAAGGCTTGGTGTTGAGGAAAGAAAGAAATGACGCGTATGGTTCTTGTCAGTGTATATGTTGTAGGCGTGCGTTACCTTTTTTTTTTTAAATATTCAGAAGTGACCCACTGTTTGGCATTACATTTGGTGGCGTGGCCTTTTCACTCCTGGCCTAAAAACAAACACATTTCCTACAGAACGCATTCAGAAGTTGTAGGAGCATTAACTCTTTCGGTGCTAAGGAACTTACTTGCCTATTGTTTTTGTTACCCAATATATTGTTAACATTTCTTTCACTTTACCCATCCAATTCCTCTGTTATGTTATTTCAACCGTTTATACCTTATAGCTTTCGGTGCCCCATGGGGAAAAGGAAGGGGGTGGGGGTGAAGACACATTGTCTCACTAACAAGCATGTCGTGCAAGTCAGCTCATTAGCGATGTTTCATTCAAAGTCCAAGTGCGAGGAACCATTGCTCTTCTTCTTCTGCCTTTCTATCCCGCAATGGAGCATAGGCCCTCAACCAACTCACGCCAAGTCGTTCTATTCTTTGCCATTACTTGGAGCTCTCCCCATGTCCTCCCCATCTTTCTAACTTATTCTCCAGCTCTCTTCTCCGTTTTTTTTTTTTTTGTTTGTTTTTTTTTTTGTGGCCTTCCTTTATTCCTATGCCCCTGTGGGTTCTAATGCAAAGACAGTGTGTCCAATTTTGAGGAACCATTAGTGCATACAAAAAAGCCAGACTTATAAAGCGGAGGTACACGAAAAATACGAGTTCTGGATCAAGACTTAAGTCCAAAAATGGACGAACAACCAGAACTTGAGGCCAAAGTTTACAACCAGTAAACGTGAAGAAGTTTTTTTTTAAAGTCCTTGCCGTGTAGCGTTGGCAGTCAGTCTGTCCACAGCCTTCTTAAAGAACATAACCGCTGATATTTCATTTGCCACCATGGGCGTCGAACCCTTGGAGCTAGCAACCTTGAGCGCCCCCGCCTTGTAAAATATAAGGGGTCCAGCTCCCCTTACCCTCTCCCCGCCCCCAGAACGAAATGTGCAGTGCGACCACGTGATTTCCTCTAACGGTGTATAGACGTTAATGTTCCTCTCGTTTCAAACCTTTATTTTTTTTTTCTCCTTTAAGTAATGAAAGAAGGTCATAAACTTAGTCATACGGATCATTCAAAAACCACAAATGAGATGGTTTGGCCACCTGACGAGAATGCCCAGGTACCAGCTGCAACAGAGAGCCACGCTGAAGAAATATAATGAACACAGCAAGGGAAAGACCACGCAAGAATGGAGCGACCCCATCAGAAGCAACCTAACATAAATGAACACCAATTTGTACACTGCATTTAAAAAAGCGCACAAACGATCCTTACATCTCTCCCCAACGCCTCTCTGAGGTGATAGGTGGAAGAGAAGAAAAAGAAGAAGAAGACGAAGAAGAAGAAGAAGAAAAAGAAGAAGAAGAGGAAGAAAAGAAGGGGACAGCACCGGACCAACTCATAGTATACTACTTCTGCTTCGCGCTCACCGACTCTAATCTCCGGCGGAAAGTTATGGTTGTTCGTCCACTTCTGAACTCTAGTCCTGATCCAGAATCGGAGTGTTGCGTGTGCATCCGTTCTACAAATGCGACTCATTTGTTTGCACATTGTTGGTTCCTTGCTTCTCAGGCAGATGCACTCCGACATCGAAGGAAGCTCCCAATTAGTCGACTCTTACGACATTCTTTTGTGGAGGCAGTGGGTCTATTCTTGTTTCCCCTATAATAGGGTCCCGGAACCCACACGGGGAACAGTATACTATGTGATAGTATACTGTTGCCGATTGTAGACGCCGAGTTGTCTCCCTTTCCACGTCCCGGTGGTTTCATGCTTCGCATCATCAGAAGTTCGAAAGTAACACATCTATTTATTTGTACACATCCCAGTATATTTCCTGCCAAGCCTGCACGTATAGAAATTGTAACGAGGGAGCATTAACAATCCCGATTTGGGGCTCCAAAACAACATGGTTCGTGTCACGGTTACTTAAACCTGTAAGCTCTTTTCTGCGCGGAAATTTGGTTTTTAACTTGGGTAGTCATGCGAAAAATCCTTTGTATTGTTGTTCAGATCTTTGGCGTCTAATCCCCTAATCTCTGGATTCTCTAAAGACGAGCACAGTAGGTATCACTCACGGTGACTGCACAATGGGTTTGTTTTTTCCACTCCACTGCTTAAAAAAAATCTTTTAGTTATGATCCATCCACATCTTCACTGCCTCCATTTTGTCCCTTCTTGTAGCCTTCCCATACGGGTTCTGGGCTACTCGCTAGTTAATTGCAAGTTGTTGATTGATTGCCACTGTAGTTGTTGATTGATTGTCACTGTAGTTGCTGGCTGATTGCCACTGTAGATGTTGATTAATTGCCACTGTAGTTGCTAGTTGATTGCCACTGTAGTTGTTGATTGATTGCCACTGTAGTTGTTGATTGATTGCCACTGTAGTTGTTGATTGATTGCCACTGTAGTTGTTGATTGATTGTCACTGTAGTTGTTGATTGATTGGCACTGTAGTTGTTGATTGATTGCCACTGTAGTTGTTGATTGATTGCCACTGTAGTTGTTGATTGATTGCCACTGTAGTTGTTGATTGATTGCCACTGTAGTTGTTGATTGATTGCCACTGCAGTTGTGATTGATTGCCACTGTAGTTGTTGATTGATTGCCACTGTAGTTGTTGATTGTTTGCCACTGCAGTTGTTGATTGTTTGCCACTGCAGTTGTGATTGATTGCCACTGTAGTTGTTGACTGATTTCCACTGCAGTTGTGATTGATTGCCACTGTAGTTGTTGATTGATTGCCACTGTAGTTGCTAGTTGATTGCCACTGAAGTTGTTGATTGATTGCCACTGTAGTTATTGATTGATTGCCACTGTAGTTGCTAGTTGATTGCCACTGTAGTTGCTAGTTGATTGCCACTGTAGTTGTTGATTGATTGCCACTGTAGTTGTTGATTAATTGCCACTGTAGTTGTTGATTGATTGCCACTGTAGTTGTTGATTGATTGCCACTGTAGTTGTTGATTGATTGGCACTGTAGTTGTTGATTGATTGCCACTGCAGTTGTGAATGATTGCCACTGTAGTTGTTGATTGATTGCCACTGTAGTTGTTGATTGATTGCCACTGTAGTTGTTGATGATTGCCACTACAGAGGTCGTGCTCCGCGCGACGCTCTCACCAGGCAGCTTGCTGTTCTGCGGAGAGAGACCGAGTTATGTGGGATAAAACCCGGTGCAATGAAGGTGATCCTTTCACCTTTACCCTTAACTTTAACGTGAATTGTTTAATCAGAGTGAAGCCGTTGTGCCTAAAGAACCACCTAAATCAAATTAGTAACAAAGGGGAGGATTATACTATGAAAATAAACACTACGATGACAGAGACAATGGTGGTAGGAAGACAGAGAGACAGGTTAGAAATAAAATTTAAAAACAACACCTCAAGACAAACAGAGGAATCTAAGTATTGAGGAGAAATTTTCCCATGCGACAGAAAACTGGACAGAGAAATTAGCTCGAGATGTGCTAACCCTAATCAAGTAATGGGGCAACTATTTTCCCTGTTGACACACATGCAGATACCCCGGAGTACTAATGTGAATCTTATTGGAACTATTTTTTTTGCCAACACTATGCTATCAGTGCCAAACGTGGACACTTACATCCTCCAATAAACGTAAAAACTGTGACAACAGAGATGAAATGCCTTAGAAGAGCTGCAGGAGTTTCGAGGAAAGACAATACAAAGACAGCTCACCAAAGAACACAAAATTAAGTAGGTTGGACACCTAACAAGAATGCCCTGGTACTGTCTGCCACAGCGAGCCACACTAAAACGTTACACGGAAATAGAGCGAGCGGAAGATCTCGGAAATATGGAGTGATAGCAGAGATGAACATCAGTCTTTATAGTGCTCTTGGCAGAGCTCATCAGCATTCATCTCCCTCCGATACTTCGCTAAGGTACAGGGTGGAAGAGAAGAAGAAGAAGAAGAAGAAGAAGAAGAAGAAGAAGAAGAAGAAGAAGAAGAAGAAGAAGAAGAAGAAGAAGAAGACTTGTGTTTGGATTTATATCTTGTATCCACCTATTTAGTTAATGTTATGATTATTATTCTGTTACTATTGTTTAGACCCGATACTCTTTATCTTCCCCATGTGCGTTCCTGGACCCCATTGTTGGGGAAAACAAGAATAGACCCAATGGCTACCCAAACAAGCATGTCGTAAGAGTCGACTATTTGGGAGTTTTAATCGAAGTTCGAGTGCATCTGCCCGAGCGGCAAGGAACAACCAGCTGCACACAAATAAACCAGTAAAACGACGCAAAACTCAGGCCCTGCCACAAACGCAAAGTCCAAATGGACGAACAACCAGGACTTTCCACTGGAGCATGCAGCCGGGGAACACAGAAAAAAATCTCTGTCACGGCTAGGGCACCATATGTTTTAGTCGTCGCCTAACAAACTGCTGCTTTAATAATATCCTACCCCAAACAGGGGAATCCACATGTCACGGGACAGTCTAATATTTCAGGGGGTGGTAGATGGCTGCATACAGTTGTGGAACCTAGGCTACTCTCTCTTGGTACGTAGGTGGGTTGAGGTTGGGCCAGTTCTAGATTATTTGGGGTCATTGAAGCATCAGCATGCCGGAAAACCCAGTCTTACCACTTTCTAAAATGTTGGACTTCTTCTTCTTCTGCTTCTTCTTTTTTCTCTCTTCCACATTGTACCTCATCGAAGTATTGGGGGGGGGGGGGGGGGGGGGCGGGGGCGCGGAGAGATGTAACATTTGTTGATAAGCTCTGTCAAGAGCACTATTAAGACTGATATTCATTTCTATAGGGCTGTTCTTAATGCCATCACTCCATATTTTCCGAGGTCTTCCACTCGCTCTATACCCTTCGTAACGTTTTAGTCCAGTCAATGTAAAATTGTGACAACAGAGATGAAATGCCTTAGAAAAGCTGCAAGAGTTTTAAGGAAAGTCAGAATACGAAATTCCCCTCCTACACCACACAACTAAACATCATTGTTGCGGGCCCTATCATCAGTTGAACTCCTTTCGGAGCCCTTATGGGCTTGGTGTTGAGATAGTTTCAGAAATAAATATATCTCATTCTTTGCGTTATCTCCTCTTTTTCTCCCCTCTCGCCCCCACACCCACCCACCCACTTTTGTGATTTCATTTTAGTATAGATGAGGAAATCTGGACACACTGCGTCCCAGACAAGCGTGTCGTAAAAGTCGACTAATTATAAGGTTTCCTTCGAAGTAGAAGTTCGCCTGCATGGGCAGAGAAAAAGCCAACAAAGAAGCTAACAATCTTTATACAAATAGGACATATTAGTGTAATATATTTATAATTATTATTTTATAATCACAAGAAGGATTGCATTCTAAGGTTGAAGTTTAAAAAAAAAAACATATCACCCGATTTCGTCGGCCGAGAGAATTCGTAGGCGATTTCCCATGACACTCCTATTGTCAGGTCGTGTTGTGTGTTCCTCGGTTTGACCGTTTTAAGCACATCCACGGTCCACCACCGACGTCAGAAACCGCAAGTGAGTGTGAAAATACAAAAAAATATCATTGATTCGATACTGACGAACGGAGGCATCTTCGGTGCTTCCCCCTGCAGTACTTCTACTTTGCACACAGGCGCCTTCGGCGGCTGAAACCTAATCACAGCTACAACAAAAACAACATTCGTTCACGGAAAAGAGAGTTCGCGAAAAGAAAGCTGCAGTTTCTTCTGGGAGACAGTTTATCGACCTTGTCGAACGAATTTGAGCCACTTTTCGACACGCTGTTTATAGACGGCTAAGGGAGACATACCATAACGCCCCTACAACATAGGACAGCCCATGGGAACCGCTACAAAATCTCGCCGCCGACGAATTAGAGTGCCTTTCATGAGTAGTACCTCATGGACTTCTGAAATGTTTTCCGCTGTCCCTCAGGGGTCTGCAACGATTGTATAGGAGGGGGAAAAAAGGGGGGGGGGGGGGGGGGGGGGGTGACTGCTGTATGTCGTACTTAGGTCTGCTAAACTATTTCGATTGCCAGTTGTTTTTTTTTCCTGACGAAGTCATGTCTTTGCTTGCTATGTTCACACAAAAAGAAAATAGATTGTGTAACTTTTGGAATTATGCATGCGTATATTATTTGTCGAAAATCTCAGTCTACTGCTTAAATACATCTACTAGTAGGTGAGTTGTACCCCAGCAGGATATTGCATAAGTGATAAACACGCGATGACATAAAGTGCCACCATGCGGACTAGGATCACCCGTTGAGAGTTCCCAGAAACCCCGTTCAGCCGTCAAGCTATAGTTATGGCCCCCGGCAAAAGCCAAGGTGAGCTTTAAAATAAAAAATTGTATCCCCAGGAAAATGCATCTACTTCCGGTCTAAGCTCTCTTCTTCCGCCTTTTCTCTCCTGTTTATCGATTCTTTTTCCGGAGAAAAAAAAAGTCGCTAATCGACACACAAAAAATATGACCGAATTCATCCGCAAAATTTGGAATCGGTGAAAGCTGAGCTTCAGCAATCGCTTCTCAAAGCTAACGTTAATTAAAGGATTCTAGGGTAAGCTTATCCTAGCATTCATGGTCTGTTTCAAGGCCAAGCCATGATTCCTGTCTTGCTGGGCATGTATTGTTGTCTCCTTCAAGCTTGATTATTCATGAAATAACGTTGATCCTCAGGACAATGCAGTATCCTACCCCCAACCACCTACAGATATTTTTCTCAGGATTTGCGACAAAGGACTTAGGCACCAGGATTATTCATTTCTGGGTCAGCGGAATCGGAATATAAAGAAGGAACATCTCACGATAGGTGCCCATGACTTTGAGTCGGAAGCTATTAGGTTGACAGTAAAAGCTTCTTCTTCTTCTTCTTCTTCTTCTTCTTCTTCTTCTTCTTCTTCTTCTTCTTCTTCTTCTTCTTCTTCTTCTTCTTCTTCTTCTTCTTCTTTTTCTTCTTCCTCCTCCTCTTCGTCTTCTTCTTCCTCCTCCCACTCCTCTTTGGCGCTTACAGTGATGTGTAGCACGTTATTTTACTGTTTACAGCCAGTCTACTAGATCTGATATGATATCAGCAAGCTGCTAGTCATCTTTTACCTTTTTACGATATGTTTGTTAGAGGGCAGTGAATCTACCCCCCCCCCTCCCCTTCCTCCTCCTCCTTTCTCCCTCTAAAGCGGGCACCGACAACCACAAGAGAAGCAATAGATTCTTTAAAAAAAAAAAACTAATTTTTTAAAATGCTGGAACAAGTCGGATGTGTCGGCCTAAGGGTGCACATATCACAGCTATGGTGTAACCAGTTATGTCAACAACAACAAAAAAAAATCACCAGAAAAAAAAAGAAAACGGAACACCAACAAGAATAAACGTTTCATTTTTAAAAACTGGCTAAGTCGACATATGTGGCTCGATCTTTGCGAAGACATTTTGTCATTTCTTAGATACCCGAGTAGATTTCAGCTGCGAACAGTTTGACAGCAAACTACTGTCTGTTGATTTTGACTCTTAGTATCGCGAGCTGATCGTGAACGGGTGGTGACAAACTGCTGAACCTCAAAATGCCTTGTAAAACCAAAACAAGCAGCCAGACAAATCCTGCCGTTAGTTCTGCAACGTTCTGTAAATAAAATAAGTAGCATGCTGGGTTAACTTCAACGAATTATCATCATCATACATGGGGGTGGGGAAAGCGGGGCGGGGGGGGGAGAGAGACCATAATTAAAGCAATGTTTTCCGTTGTAAATTTCAATTCCTGTCAGGTGAATACAATTAGCTTCTTGGAGTGTTTGTGTATATTTGTATTTCAGTTGAAAGGCTTAGATAAATTGACTTGCTTCACCTTGTTTATTTCTGTAGCGTTAACCTGACGAGATACAGCAAAAGTATCTCAGGTAATAAATTGTGCAGTCTGTTTTTATGTATCTAAACTTTACTCAGTCGCTCCTCTTCCACCTTGGGGTATAGCGGTTTGCCAGAGAGATTGCCAGACTTCTCTATCAGCAGTTTTCTTTCTGGCTTACTTCCATTCCAGTCCTCTGTCAGTTAGGGACTGTCGGATGTTGTCTTGCCACTGGACCCTGGGTCGCTCTGAATGTCTGGTCCCTAGGTTCTTAGCCTCCCATGCCTGTCTTGGTGACCGATTTTCTCCCATTCTGCATACATGTCCAGACCAGAACTGTAACTGATCCATTCGGGTTTGTAAGACCTGGGTATCCAGATCCTGGCGTATTGTCTGACTGCGGTCTCTGTCCTTTCTTGTCATTTGTACCACCTTTCTCAGAAATCTGATTTGTGAGATCTGAAACTGGCTGCTGTGAGCTGTTGTCATTGTCCATGACTCACACCCATAGGTCAGGACTGGTACATAGGTTGAGCTGTAAACTCTCGGCGTAAGGCCTGGAAGAGTTTCCCAGAAGCTGCTTTTCGTGTAGCCAGCTCAGTCTTAATGCCTCCGTTTCAGTCTATTACAACTCCTGTTATGTCGCTGCTGGGTTACAGTTCGCTATAAGAAACGTTGCTTTGATTCTGTGATGTCTTCCCTCCCCTTCCCCCACACAATGAGTGATCCATAATAGAAAAACTCATGAATAGGCAGAGGGGAACCCTAGTTGGTCCTGTTCTTAGTACACTTGTTTCCATAGCGAGGCGCACACGTTATTTAGAGGTGGCAGGTTCGATTCCCGATTCGGTAACTATAGCTTTCGATTTTCATGGTGTCTAGGGTGTCCTTCTATCTTTCTACTTCTTTCTGTGGATGCTGATCAATACATTGTCTGTTTATTTTTGATGATAGAAAAACAAACATGACAAATGAAAACCTAAAAACATGAAATCAATCATAAGATTCTTTACAGAACGTCGCCTTCATCACAGCAAACCCGAAAGTCTCTCTTTCTCTAGACATTGCTCCAGCCCCATGTACTTTCATAGCCATTACATCTTCGATGTCTTCTCGTGTGGGGTCCGGGGCCCCATTGTGGAGAAAACAAGAACATACCCCCCCCCCCCCCCCCGAACAAGCATGAACTAAGAGTCGACTAACTGTGAGCTTCTTTCGAAGCCGGAGTGCATTTACTTGATAGACAAAGAACCAGTAGTCTGCATACAAATATGTCAGATCTGTAAAGCAGAATACCCAGCTCCGCGATACCCCCGCAAACAGCTTCAAGACAGCACCGGAAATGCAAATGACAAATAGCCATGTTCTGAAGCAGACGATGTTTCCCATAGACATGAGAACGAAGATGTCAGCATTCCCTGGCCATGTTGTGGAATGAGCAAAACTAGTCCATTGTAACAACTGGCAAGATGAATGGGCACAGAGATAGAGAATGACAGATATTAGATAGTTGAATATCTTGGGATGAACGAATGTTAAAGTAGGAATTAATGTGGAGCTTTCGGGGAGACGTCAGCGGTGGCCAGATAACGATTACCTACCTCAGTTAGCATGCCGAAAGGGGAGAAAATATCAGCTGGACGAATAGACTGACAGAGGCAAAGCAGGGACAGAGAAGAAGAAAAGAATTAGAAGAAATTTTATCGTAGATTGAAAGAGGTAGAAGTAGAAGGACAAAGGGGGAGGAGGAAGAAAGAGGAATGGGTGGTTATATTATAATAAGACAAAAGTCCAGAAGTAGATGAACAACCGGAACTTTCCGCAGGAGTTTACAGCGGATGAACGCTTAAAAGAAGAGGAAGGAGAAGAAAGCACGGGACTAAACTAATGTTTATCCACTTATTTTTAATTTAGATAATTTAACTGTACAGCTGCTGCATAATATTGTTTAAGTTAGAGTGGACATGGGGTTAAAAAAGGGGGTGGGGGTTAAATTTAGTTTTTTTCCGCAATTGTTTATTTATTGTGAATAAATTTAATTTACAGCTACTTTGTAGTATTGTTTATTGATTTTTCTCTCATGTCTTTCCTAGCGGCCTCTTTCTTGCACTTTATCATTTCTCTCATCCAATATGTCCCAGACATGTTCGCTTCCGGAAACATTGTACAGATAAGAAGACACACGAATTTCTGTCCCGTAAACAAGTTAAGTGTGCTAGTATTAAAACCGGGGTGCATCCTTTCTTCTCAATCACAGACTCTAGTTATGTATAAACTCAGCCCCAACAGATCTGTGTCTGCCAGACTTTGCCTGTGCCAGTTTGCCTTTTTTTACGTTTGTATACATTTACCTACTGTCTTTGCTAAAATATATGGGCTGTCTGCGTGAGTGGTTCCCGAACTTGAATTGTTTTCTGGGTACAGGAAGGCAAGTCTTTAGGGCAGACAATAGGAGCCCTTTAGCTGAAATGCTATAGAAAGATTCTCAGAATACCATAGACCAAGGAGAACAGAATTATTGACATCCTAAAAGATCTGAACATCAACGAAGATTGGCTGGTAAACAGCATCTTTTCTCTAAAACTGAAATACTTTGGGTGTATCAATTGCCATGGCGGATATATATTTTAAAAATGGTAATAGTAATCGTGGAAAGCATAGTACCAAGAAAAAGGGGGCAGGGATCGACCAGCACAAAGATGGACACATAATGTAAGTGATACCTTGGGTATAAAAGTGCACGAGGTGAGAGCGAGCAGACAGTGATGAGAGCGACGTTCTGCCAAGGACCGGCTACGTAATGATGACGACAGCAAGGTTGAGAACCGTCCATCTATCTATCTATCTATCTATCTATCTATCTATCTATCTATCTATCTATCTATCTATCTATCTATCTATCTATCTATCTATCTATCTATCTATCTATCTATCTATCTATCTATCTATCTATCTATCTATCTATCTATCTGTCTGTCTGTCTGTCTGTCTGTCTGTCTGTCTGTCTGTCTGTCTGTCTGTCTGTCTGTCTGTCTGTCTGTCTGTCTGTCTGTCTGTCTGTCTGTCTGTCTGTCTGTCTGTCTGTCCGTCCGTCCGTCCGTCCGTCCGTCCGTCCGTCCGTCCGTCCGTCCGTCCGTCCGTCCGTCCGTCCGTCCGTCCGTCCGTCCGTCCGTCTGTCGCCGTTGACACATAAGGCATTTTTAAGTTATCTTCATTCGTTTTCTTCTTTAATGCTTCTGTCAGAAAACATATCAGGATGTCGATAGCCTTTGTGAAAGCCATCTTACAGTCCATATCTCCCCGTGTGCCATACAGCTTTATCGTCATTTAGATTGGAACAGGCCAGATTTGTTCTCTGTTGGCAGTAGAGGAGCACATGATCGGGGTTCTTTTATTTTATTTCAGCACATCTCAGAGACTTCGAGATTTCGTGGGGAGTTTCTGGGAAAGTCCACTATTGGGGAAGGGGGGTGTTAGGGTTAGCGTTAGTCGATTTTAATTTGACACCCAAACAGCCTGTACTTTTTGACTTTTCCGGGAACTCCCCACGAAATCTCAGTGTGTCCGAGATATGGTTTTTGAGGTTTTGAACAACGGATCAACATCATGGCACACGGGTAGTAACCCATAAGGGCTTCGTTTTTCTTCTAACTCAAGTCTGAGTCCAAAGAAGCTCAGCACACTGCACAGGCCCTGTAGCACCGTCGAGGATCCTGAATTTACTTTGGGTAGATTTGAACTCCAAATTTTTCCCCGGCAGCGTAGTATGGCTACTCTTTTCGATTTCCAACTGCCAAGGGATTTTTTTCGTGCGCAACAATGCACACGGGCGTCTGATCTCACTACCCAGAGACCAGGGAAAATTACTAATGTCCAAGTCCACGTGAAAAATCCCAGCCCTTGCCGGGGATTGAACCCGGAACCTCTAGCACACGAGGCGGAAACCATGCCTCGAGACCATGCAGCAGATAATGGGAAATAACAGAAAAGAAGCCATGCTTGGCATTCTCATAACCTTCGCTAGTGATGACTTTTTTTGTTTCTCCCTCAGTTTTAAGTCTGTCAGCATTTGCCCCATGCTCCACTGACGGGAAAATGGGTCTGTTACTTTACTGCAGTTGGTTGGCATAGGTTTACAACCGGCAACATGCTGATGATACAGTTTTCATCGCTGAAAATGACATGCAGTTACAAAAAAAAATGCAGGATTTAATTATTGCAGAAAGTTAATACAGAGGTCTTAGTTTGAATAGAGGAGAATCAAAAGGTGATGGTAATTGCACAGAAAAAACGTTCCCACAAAATGCAACATCAAAGTAAAAGCGACAGCCTAGAGCAAGCCGAAATGTTCAGGTACTTAGGTGCCTTAATCTGTCATTCAGTCTGTCTATACCGCCCCCCCCCCCCCACCCCCCTTTTGTTTTTCTGGCAACGTAAACGTTGGCCACCCACATGACCTCGACGAGGTGCCCTGATAACAACAGATAGAAGATGTATTAAAGACATCACTTGTGAAATCGCGCAAACAAATGCAGCATGTCATAGCATGACAAATAGTCTATGAAATCTTCATTGTCACCTGTGACAGTTGACCCCGTGTGGTTTCTGATGCCCTTTCCATCGTTCGTCTCCATGTTGTTTTTGGGCGCCCCTGTTTTCTCTTTCCCTCTGGTGTCCATGTGAGAGCTGTTTTGGCAGGTATATCAGAAGTCATTCTCATAACGTGGCCAAGCCATTTCCATCTTCTCTTGGTAATCATACTGTCTAAAGTTTCTTGGTTTGTGGCCTGAAGTAGTTTAGTGTTTGAGATTTTATCTGGCCAGAAAATTTTGATAATTTTACGTAGACATGTGTGGTGGAAGGTGGACAGCTTGTGTGCATCCTTTTTGGTCATTCTCCAGCATTCCGCTCCATAAAGAAAAACTGGCAAAATGATGCTCTTGTTGAGTCGGAGTTTCGTTCCTCTGCAGTAAGTGTTGGATTTCCAGATTTGCCTCATCCTTCCAAAAGTAGCTCTAGCTTTGTTCAGGCATAACTACCGTCCCTATACAAGCATGTCTTCTTCTTCTTCTTCTTTCTTCTTCCTCTTCTTCTTTTTCTTCTTCTTCTTCTTCTTCTTCTTCTTCTTCTTCTTCTTCTTCTTCTTCTTCTTCTTCTTCTTCTTCTTCTTCTTCTTCTTCTTCTTCTTTTTCTTCTTCTTCTTCTTCTTCTTCTTCTTCTTCTTCTTCTTCTTCTTTTTTTCTCCTCCTCCTCCTTGTCCTTGCCCTCATCTTCCGCCTCCTCCTTCTCCCCTTCTCCTCTTCCTCCTTCGAACCCCAACACGATACATCTCGTGCCTGTTGTCCTTGCAGCTACACCAGACAGCCAATGATATCCTGTTTCCGTCTTTCTCTTCCCTAGAAATATGTGAATGAATTATGAAATTTATCAGTTACCGTCGACATTATTTGCACTAACTGCCGGTTTGAATTATAGTTGAGGAACCGTATCCGATGAGGATTCTTCCCGCACAGCTCCCGCTATCATATGTTGAAGATTTCCTGACGAAACCAATGTGGGGCGGATTTTCTGTAATTTATTCAATCCCCGGAGCAAGCCACACAAGCAAAAACTGTAAGATGATTCGCTGACTCCTAACTGGAAACATGCGCATTAGTTCAAAATAATAAATCTGAGGGAAATTTTTTTTTTCTTTTTACCTGGCAATGATAAATCTTTTTCGGTGATGTGTGGCCGTTAGTCTATCTGTTTTGTCTCCTATCCTGCCTGTCTGTCTATCTACCGGTCTGTCAATCTATCTATCTATCTATCTATCTATCTATCTATCTATCTATCTATCTATCTATCTATCTATCTATCTATCTATCTATCTATCTATCTATCTATCTATCTATCTATCTATCTATCTATCTATCTATCTATCTATCTATCTATCTATCTATCTATCTATCTATCTATCTATCTATATCTACCTATCTATCTATCTATATCTATCTATCTATCTATCTATCTATCTGTCTGTCTGTCTGTCTGTCTGTCTGTCTGTCTGTCTGCTATCTGTCTGTCTGTCTGTCTGTCTGTCTGTCTGTCTGTCTGTCTGTCTGTCTGTCTGTCTGTTTGCATACATGTATATCTGTATATCTATTCACCTGTTGTCTTCGTTCCTGTTATTTTTCCCTGCATATCTTTCTATCGTGTATGCATCTGGACCACGTTTTTATCATTTCATTTTCCGCTTGCCGAAGTTCTGCTTGTGTCAGCGGAAAGGAAAACCACCAGCTGCCTGTCTGATCCATTAATGCTACACAAAACCCAGTCAGGCGTGCTTTGAAATGATGTCGAAAAGTGCAGGTTTGCACGCCGCAAAGCTTCCTGGATACGTGGTGTATATCTTGTAGTTCTGTGTACCAATAGACACTCCCTGATTAATTCGAGCTCATTAAAACCCAATGCTCCGAAGGGGTTGTGAAGAAAACTGTAAGAGTGTGATAGAAACTACTGAAACCATGTCATTATCTTACAAGCTGTCAGTGCTGTTGTTAAGAATGTCAAGAGTGTTAAGCATGTGACATCCCGTTGCAGACGAACACGTTGACGTCCTAATGACAGTTAAAAGATGACCGCCTCGCTTTAGACAAGCACCAAAAAGGAGCGGAGTTCAGTTATCCAGGTGTCTTTAATCAACGAAAGTGGTGAAACCTTTAGAAATTCATGGGCGAATGAAGGTCGAATTGGTGATGCATTTTTGTCAGCCCAGAAAATGTATAGAGGGAGTAGGAAGTTTCAGAAACAGCGTGATTTCTTAACGGTAGTATTGACAGGTTACAAAACAGTGACGTGATATTTGTAATTTATGTTAAACTTAAAATTTTCATTTGAAACCTCATCCTAATTATTCAATACTTGTAAGGGTCATTTACTGGTAATGTTACCTGTCTTGTATGTTTCTGAGTGTGTTACCCTCGTTATGCTTTATTAGTTAGGGAAGATTCATGTTTTCAGGTTGTTATTGTCACTTCATTAGTTACTTCTTCTTCTTCTGCGTTCGACATCAGTCATGCTACACATTGAGTCCCGTCTGGGTCAAAAATAGGATTGTGTGTTTAAGGTCGCCACCGGTCCCCCATAGCTTTCTTTCGCAATGTGGATCCCCTGGGCCAGATCCACAGTCTTTGCTGGGAGATGTAAGGGCAGTACTGCAGTATGTGCTCAGGGGTCTGTCTTTTTGCTCCACAATCACAGGCAGCAGATTCTTTTATGCCTATCCTGTACAGGTGTGCTCGAAGACCACAGTGTCCAGTCCGAAGTCTAAAAATTGATGTTTGTTTTTTCCTGTTGAGTTTGTTTATGCTGTCACTCTCTGGTCTGTAATCTCTATTCTGCTTTCTCCAATCCCACTTGAAAGACTGCTTTAGTGCTGTTTTGGTTTCCTTGTAGCTGTGTGGTGGATGAGGTTGTGGAAGATTACTCTCAGCTTTTGCCAACTCATCTGCTCTCTCATTTCATTGAATACCACAGTGGGCTGGTATCCCCTGCAAGACCATTCTGCTTCCTTGGAGAGTAAGCCAATGTTGGTCCTTAGATCTGCAATAAGTTTTTTTTGTTTTTTTTTTTGCTTGATAGTATGATAGCTTCATAGTTACGAAAAATTCGTGTGTGTTGTAACTCGGTATTCTGTATTATTGACAAAAGATTCATATATGAAGCTTCATAGTGCCACTTCTTAAGTTAAGATGATCCCTGTTTGTATCAGAGTGCCAGTTCATTTGTTGCTAAAGATTCATGTATGTAGGTTGTAACTGAATATCGCTTTATTGACTATGAAGATTCTTGTATGTGGGTTGTAACTTAATATCGCTTCCTTGGCTGTGAAAATTCTTGTATGTGGGTTGTAACTGAATATCGCTTCGTTGGCTATAAAGATTCTTGTATGTGGGTGTAATTGAATATCGCTTCTTTGGCTATGAAGATTCTTGTATGTGGGTTGTAACTAAATATCGCTTTCTTAGCTATTAAATTTCCGTGTATGTAGGTTGTAACAATATCGCTTCCTTGGCTATGAAGATTCTTGTATGTAGGTTGTTACTGAATATTGCTTCCTTGGCTATGAAGATTCTTGTAGGTAGGTTGTAACAATATCGCTTCCTTGGCTATGAAGATTCTTGTATATAGGGTGTAACGGAATATCGCTTCGTTGGCAAATAAGATTCATGTATACAGGTTGTAACTGAATATCGCTTTTGTGGTTACAAAAGATTCATGTATCTAGGTTGTAACTCAGTGTCTATTAATTGCTTTAGATTCATGATTGTAACTTAATATAACTTTATTAGTTACAGAATATTCTTACATCATCATCAAAATGTTGAGTGTTGAATTAAGAATTGACATCACAACACTTGGGACACTCCCATAAGTGCTCAGTCCCCATCTTCAGCAGCAAGTTAAGAGTTCCAGTTACGATGGTACCAGTAACCGTCTGATTGTATATCCGTCTCATCCTTCCCCTGAGGGTTGAGCGTCGGCCAGATCCCCTGGTAGACTCCCCGCAGCGCTACATCATCATCATTATCACCATCATCTTCTTCTTCTTCTTCTTTGGGCTTCACTGGCTTTAAACCCCGGAGGAAAGTTTACGTCTACCTCTGGACTTTAATCTTGTTCCAGAACCTGAGTGTTGCATGCACATCCGTTTGACATATCTGGTTTACATGTAAACAGACTCTTGATTGCTTGCCTCTCAAGCAGATGTACTCCGACTTCGAAGGGTGCTCCCAGTTAGTCGACTCTTACGACATGCTTGTTGGAGAGACAGTAGGTCTCTTCTTCTTTCCCTTCAATGGGTGCTCGGAACCCACAGGGGGAAGATTGTTATATGTAGGTGATAGTATAATACCACTGTATTGGTTATACTAAAACATACAGGTATATAGGTCTATAGGCAGGTATATAGGCAGTAACACAGTGTCACAATATAAGTTACAAAACATGTATGTTTCTAGATTGTAACTCCATATTGCTTTTTATCTTCAACAGATATAGGTATATAGGCAGTAACACAGTGTCACGGTATAAGTTACAAAACATGTATGTTTCTAGATTGTAACTCCATATTGCTTTTTATCTTCAATAGATCCACACCAAAAGGGCCGTCTCCGCAACAACCAGGTCAGCCGCCCACCCAGCAGTCACATCACCCGCGTGGATGAGGAGCCCAGTGGGTCGGATGGTCGCAAGTCGGGTGCTCGCTCGGTGGAGACTGTCGATCGTGGCGTGGGGCCCACTCCGGCGCCCCCTCCACTGCCCCCTACATCCGGAGCGGAACCCAGAGTGCCACCCTACTTCAGCTTCCACCCGTTTCCTGGGGCTAGAAATGATGCCTTGTTAGAAGCATACGGTTAGTGTGGTTATTTTATTTTATTTTGAAATTTGACACAGACAACGATCCATCATCAATGTCATACTCTTCGTTCGCCTTCCGGTTTTTGATATCAGAACGAGGTTAGACTGAGTTGACCCAGCCTAGCAAAAATCTAAACGAATGCCAGAAGTTTAGAAGGAAATTATGTGGAAACGGGGTATGGGGAAGGGGAGGGGGGTTTCCTCATAGAGGTTTCCAGAATACATTTTGGAGAACAAAGAATACATTTAATGCCCTTAACAAGCTTGTCCTAGAAGGCGACTAGTTAGGGGTGTCTCCTTCAAAGTGGGATTGCTTCTGCCTTAGAGGCGAGAAACTAACCGTCTGCATAGAAATAAGCCAGATCTGTAAAAGGGATTTGCGCGCAAAACTCTAATTCCGGATCACGTCCAGAAGTGGACGATCGACCAGAACTTTCCCCTGGAGTTCACAGACAGCCTTATATGGCACAACAGAAAATAAATAAATTCTGAAACATGGCGTACATTGAAAAGAGACGAAGTCTTCGTACACACTATTGAGAATATAGCTTATAACGAATCTTTGGACCCATCACAGATGCAACTTGCGGAAAATGGAAAGTGAAACATTCATAATCGTTCATTCGTTCTTCTAACCCAGCGGTTCTTAACCTGCCTAAGATCATCGGATAACAAATATTCTTTGAAGTTATAAAGAAAAATAATTCTTTGGGGTCGCCACACCATGAGGGAACTGTATTAAAGGATCGCCACAACATGAGGGAACTGTATTAAAGGGTCGCCACAACACGGGGAACTGTATAAAAGGGTCGCCACAACTTGAGGGAACTGTATTAAAGGGTCGCCACAACTTGAGGGAACTGTATTAAAGAGTCGCCACAACTTGTATTAAAGGGTCAGCAACATGAGGGAACTGTGAGGGTCGCCAAACATGAGGGAACTGTATTAAAGGGTCGCCACAACATGAGGGGGGTCGCCACAACACGTATGTATTAAAGGGTCGCCACAACATGAGGGAACTGTATTAAAGGGTCAGCACAACATGAGGGAACTGTATTAAAGGGTCAGCACAACATGAGGAAACTGTTTTAAAGGGTTGCCACAACTTGAGGGAACTGTATTAAAGGGTCAGCACAACATGAGGGAACTGTATTGGCAAGGGTCGCCACAACTGAGGGAACTTATTAAAGGGTCACCACAACATGAGCACAACACAACATGAGGGAACTGTTTTAAAGGGTCGCCACAACATGAGAGAACTGTATTGAAGGGTCGCAGCATTAGGAAGGTTGAGAGCCACTGTTGTAACCAGCTCCCTTTACAGTCGACACCTGATACTGTTGTGGAGTTTCTCTGATATCTTCCCACCTGACTCTCTACTCTAGGCTTCACGCCCCCTCTCTGCGTGTTTTATATGGCTCTGAAACTTGGAGCACAACTAAAGGAGATGCAGCCTTATTACAGGTTTTCGAAAACAGAGTCTTACGACGAATCTTTGGACCCATCAAAGATGCAAACAGCGGTGAATGGAAAGTGAAAAGCAATAACGAAATTCATAATCTGTTTAAATCACCATTGATCACTGGCATCATGAGAGCTAATAGACTGAAATGGTTGGGGCATATTAAGAGAATGTCATAAGATGGAGAAATAAAAACTATATACACAAGGGAGCTGAATATTCGTGTGTGTGTGTGTGTGTGTGTGTGTGTGTGTGTGTAATTGTACATGTATGTCTAAATCAAAATTTATATATATGTGTCTGTGTGCGTCTGTGTGTCTGTATGTGTGTAATTGTACATGTATGTCTATATATATATAAATATATATATATATATATATATATATATCTATATATATATATTATATATATATATATATCTATATATATATATAGTGGAACCTCGCTAACGAGCTTAATTCGTTCCAGAATCATACTCGTTAAGCGAAACACTCGTTATGCGAAAAAAAAATTCTCATATAAATTAATGTAAAATACGATAATTCGTTCCATGTCGAAAAAAATACTCACAAAAGGCTTTGTATAAGTTATACTATAACATTTATTCAAAGAAAATTATATGCATATTTAAGGAGAGTGAATCATCTTCATCTTTTCTTCACACGTGTAACGAACCCACATGGAATGCGAATTCGATTTGCAGAAAAAAAAGTCGAAATAATTATGATACATAGCTAATTATTTTTTTTACTAGAAAGATGTCCAGAGACATTTGTTTTTGGCGAAAATGCGACACAGCATTATCATTAAATTTGCAGCGCGCATAGCCACTTCCTTATTAGGGCGATGCTTCTCAATGTAAGATGCAACAGTTTCTCATGCTTTCAGCATTTTTCTTATTTCGCCAGAAGATTGTTGCTTTTCTGTTACCTTCTCCTCCTCCTCCTCTGACAAACTTTCCTCCAAAACTTCTTGCTGTGAAACACAATGCAACTCCATAAGCTCTCCGATGGTCAGCTCTTGGCTGTGCTCTTCGTCAAACTATTCGATATCACTGTTATTCACCTACAATCCCATCATAGTGGTCAAAGACGCAATCTCGTTGACTACAGGTTCCACAGGTACTGTCTCGAACCCCTCAAAGTCACAAATCGACAACACTCTCCGGGCAAAGCTTCCTCCAAGCAGAAGTTATGGTTCTCTTGGTAACCCCTTCCCCTGCCTTGTCGTTCATCTTGAGGCAGGCAACGATGTGGAAGTGATGTTTCCAAAACTCTTTGAGAGTGAGGTTGGTCCCTTCAGTCACCTGAAAACAAAGCTTGAAGAGTGTTTTAGTGTAGAGCTTCCTAAAGTTAGAAATAACTTGCTGGTCCATGGGCTGGAGTAACGGAACGGTGTCGGGAGGCAGAAACTGGATCTTGATAAACCTACATTCTTTATGGAGGTCATCTTGTAGGCCTGGAGGATTCATTCACATATATCACAGTATAACACAAGTTTGAGAAAATGTGTGATCACAAGCGACGCCACGACACTACTGGAACGAGTGCTAAACACAGACTGATGTAACATGCGCACAATCAGGAATTTCCCCTCCCCTCGCCACTCGTTATGCGAAACGTCGCTCGTTAAGCAAGTCATTCTTTTAAAATTTGTTTTGCTCGTTTTGCGAATCACTCGTTATGAGAGGTGCTCGTTAAGCGAGGTTCTACTGATTATATATATATATATATATATATATATATATATATATATATATATATATATATATATATATATATATATATATATATATATAAATCAGGGCTGTACCGAATATTCGCTTCGGGGCCGAATAGTGGACCTATTGACTATTCGGTATTCGGCCGAATAGTTGCGGTCGGGCCAAATACGAATAGTAGTTACCTTACACCCGCTTCTGCATAAACGGCCTTAATGCTGACAACATTGAACGATTGGTTTTGTTGAATGCTAATGCAGCTTTCCTGCATTAACTAAGCTGTCAGTGACAATTTCCAAGCTTGCTTACTTGTTATAATACTTAGGATTCTTTCATTCCTAGTTATTAGTTACCAAAGACTGACTGAAGGATAAAAAACATACAATATTTTTAAATGTTTACTATTCTGTACGAATACTAACTAGACATGGAAAGAGTATAAACTCCGGCCACATCCAAGTCGATAATATGAAAATCAAACAAACGGAAACTTATAAGTACTTGAGTGCAAACTTCAATTGCTCCAACATGATGAAAGAAGAAATACAATCTAGAATACAATCTAGAAAAAAAGTATACTATGCCCTTCAACATCTGCTAAAGTCAAAGGGTCTGTCTCGCAACACCAAGATCAAAATATATAAAAGGTTGATAGGACCAGTCGTTTTATATGGCTCTGAAACGAAGTAGAAATAAAAGAGATGAGGCCTTATTACAGTTTTCGAATACAATCTTACGACAAATCTTTGGACCCATCAAAGATGGTAACAGCGGGGAATGGAGAGTGAGAAGCAACAACGTAACACATAATCTGTTTAAATCACCATTGATCACTGGCATCATGAGAGCTAACACACTAAAATGGTTAGGGCATAGTGAAAAAATGTCAGATGACAGAGAAGTAAAAACTGTATTCAACTGAAGGAGGAATGGGCGTAGACCACGAGGCAGACAAAAAAGAAGTTCGAGAGATAATGTCCAGCCAGACCTGCAAACATCTGGTGTCACAAATTGTGAAGAGAAAGCCAGCCAGAGAGATGAATGGAGACGAGTGATATCTACAGCAGTATACCTCAAGGGCTCAGAATTCTAAAGAAGAAGATGACTATTCTGTGCTACTTTATGTGAAGTAAAAGTTGTTCAGCATACATTTGATATTATGAATTTTTTTTTAGATATATTCTATACACTATACACTATTTGTATTCGTATTCGGCCGAATAGCTTGTCCCGCTATTCGTATTCGGCCGAATAGCGAAAATCACTATTCGGTACAGCCCTAATATATATATATATATATATATATATATTTATATATTTATATGTATATATGTGTGTGTGTGTGTCTGTGTGTGTAATTGTACATGTATGTCTAAATATGTGTCTGTGTGTGTAATTGTACATGTATGTCTATATATATGTGTGTGTGTATATATGTGTAATTGTACATGTATGTCTATATATATATGTGTGTGTGTGTGTGTGTAATTGTACATGTATGTCTATATATATGTGTGTGTGTGGTTGTGTTTAGAACATGCCGACCTCCTCCCCAACAGCCCTCACTAGGTGATAGAGTGCCGCTCCAGGCCGCTAGTTTGGGTGCAATTGACATTTCTTAGCCAACATAATTGGCACAAAGAAACCAGACCACAAGTATAACCGATACTGCTCGCAGTAGGTTGAACGTGGTTTATTTTGTGTGTGTTTTTGTTTAAATAAATGGTCAAATGGACTTTGTTGAGTTTAACCATGTTTGACACTGGTAGCGCATGATGAGGATGAATATGGTTTGTATTAGTTATTTGTGTTTGCTTTTTTCACATTGACATATGTATGTATATAATTGCCCCCCCCCCACCCCCAATCCCTGTCTTGTTTTTGCAGGGCTAACATATGCATATCCTCACTACCCGTACCCAATAAACGCCCCATTACCTCTCAACCCCTCCACACTGGAGGGCCGGTATCATTGGCCTCCCGCCTCCCCCTTCCACCAGCACCTCCATGGGTAAGTTATCTGTCTGTTTTCTTGCGTCTTGTTACTTGGTCTGTTTTTGTGTCGTTTACTTATGTCTGTTTTCTTATATCTTGTTTACTTGCTCGGTTTTCTTTTTGTTTACTTATGTTTGTTTTATTGTATCGTTTTCTTATCGTTTGCTTATATCTGTTTTATTATATCGTTTTCTTGTGGTTTACCTATGTATGTTCCCTTATATCTGTTTTCTTGCGTCTTGTTTACTTGATCAGTTTTCTGTGTCATGTTTACTTGAGTTTGCACTATTGTATCTTTTTATTTACTTACGGCTATTGTATCTTCTTTTTCTTCTTCTTCTTCTTCTTCTTCTTCTTCTTCTTCTTCTTCTTCTTCTTCTTCTTCTTCTTCTTCTTCTTCTTCTTCTTCTTCTTCTTCTTCTTCTTCTTCTTCCTCCTCCTCCTCCTCCTCCGTTTCTTCTTCGTCTTATTCTTCTATGTGCAGGTCATGTTGTTGTTTATTTCTATGCTGTGATATTTCTCCTTTTGACCCTGTACATCTAATTTCAGAAAAACCACTAAGTCGCCTGTTACGTTATGTATGCTGAAGGACAGGGAATCTCTTCTCCCCTTCCCCTAAATGAGGCGCGGATCCAATACAGAGAACCCAACTGTTCTGTCAAGATACCCGTTACTTCAGAGTGGACGGAGAAATAGATTATTAAATGTCCGGTTAGGGTGGGTGTCCTCCAGGCTAAATAGTGAAGATCTAAAAATTTTTTTTTTTTTTATGAATTGGGGATGTCGGATCGTCACTGGAACTTCTGAGCTCGTGCTTTATGCAACTCTCGGCTGGTATCCAGTCCGTTCTGCTAAGCAATCCTGTGCCTCATGGGGGTAAGCCCCGGTGCAAAGAAGTACACAATCAGCTCGCCTTGAATCACAGTCATTGCTATTGTAAAACGTGAATTTCACATGTCGATAACGCCTGGCTGAAACAAATTACCACAGCTGGTACGGGCCAGCAATTACCAGCCCGAACGTAGCCAGGCGGCAGGAAGCTGGCTAAGCCATTTCAGATTAATGACTTAGCAATGAGACTAACAGGCATATTTGCCGAGCATTGGGATCTGCAGAGAGACAAACTGGCATATCTTTCTTGTGCGTGTTAATTCTAAACTTTTAGGGCCACGTTAACTAGATATGTTATTGTGCTTTCATACGTTTTTATTCTGCCTTGCTGACTATATTCATTTTTTTTTTCATCTGTCATCTCTTCTTGTCCCTCCACCTCTTCGTCTAATATTCTTTCATACCTGTTCTTCATTTTCCCTCCGCTCGCGTACCTGTTTTCTACCTTTCCGTCTGTATGGTTTTGCCTACAATCCTTTTCTGCGTCTCTTCTTCGACCCCTACCCCCTCCCCTCTTCCCCAACTCCCTTTTCCCCATCGTGTTGTATATCATTTTTTTCTGCTGTTCACTCTTCCTCCTCCTCTGCCATCATTGTTTGTCTACTACTCTACATGGTAATATCTACCATCCTTGTTTGTCTCCCGTTCTGTTCTACCTCTCGGCCTCCATCGTGGTATCTACCACCTCCATCGTGGTATCTAACATCCTTGTATGTCTTCTGTTCTGCCTCTCCCTCACGTCCTCTTGCATCGTGCGATCTACAGTCTTTTTTTGTCAACCATTTAGTTCTATTTCGCCCCCCACCACCCGCCTGTCATGTTTGTTATCTGTATGACCCACGGTAACCTAGTGGCTTCAGCTCTTCATCACCAAGACAACGGCACCAGTTCCGTTTCGGGAGCAACAGATTTCACTCCCGGCTGTGTGCCTTTTTGGTCCTACAAACGTTTCACTTAGGTACCACACCATTTACACAAACAAACCTGCATATACAGGCATCTCTCTCTCTCTCTCTCTCTTTCTCTATCTTTCTCTCTGTCTCTCTCTGCTCACTGTCTCTGTCTTTCTCTCTGTCTCTTTACGTCTCTGTGCTCACTCCCTCAGTCTCTTTCTCCACCCCCCCCCACCCCAAGTCTCTGGGGGCTTTTGTGGCTAACTGGTTGAGCCGTTGGATTCAAGCTCTAAAAGTCGTTGGTTTGTTTCCAAGACCGCGTCGTTCGGTTTATGAGTAGATTTTTCTGAGGGATTGTCGCTGGAGGTGGGGAGTTCATGCTGTATGCGATGCTTTCGGCAGACGGCATATCAGTATGTCACATAATATTGTAGTCAGTAGATTTATTTTTTTAAATAAGATCTGCATTTCTCGTTGTCAATTTGAAAAAACAACAGATTTCCCAGGTAATTGCTTGTATTTCTCCAACCATCTCGTCAGGTGAATACAACAGAATTGAACATAAAACAGTGATTGTAAACTTGTATTTATCCTGGTAAAACACGCAGTTACATTTGAGTACAGCGTGTGTTTGTATTTCACAAAAATGTTCATTTAATTGCTTCAGTTTGTTTAATTCTGTCGCATGCACATGTTAAGATAAATTGAAACATACCAGGCAATAAATTTTGCTGCTTTTTTGTTTTTTTTTTCTCCGTCCAAGTTTAATTTTAATTGACCCACTCCAGCTTTCATCCGGTTGTGAACACAAATGAAATTACATTTTTTTTAATGCTAAGAAGTTGTTTGCTTTCCCTGGCAGTCAGAAAGATCCAGTCGTCCCGTGTGGGACGAAATGTTTCGTTATTTAAAGTTCCACACTGGCTTTTCACGGGGGCCCTAAATACAGCCCGGTCATAAATATGGCCTAAACGGCTGAACGGGGTTTTCCGGGACCTCTCCAGGGGTGACCTCTTCCGCATGGTGGCACTTTGTGTCACCGGATTTTTATGGCTTGTGCGATGTCCTGGTGGGGTAAAAAATTTACTTACTTCCTGGCAGTCTCTTTTAGGACCCCTTGTAGGATACGAGATGCTATTTGCATCGGTACACAGGAGATCTCCTTACATGTTGTTTTTTTTTCGTACCCTTAGGATAGCCAACTAAGAATTCCCATGCTGATTATCTTTTTCTTCTTCTGCATTCCGAGCCCTTGAGGTTCATTGCTGCAGATATCACCCGCCCCTATTCATCTCTCCCGTTCAACAGAATAGTCTTGTTTAAAGTGAACTAACAATAGTTTGCAATAAGAAATTACTTACTACTACTACTACTACTACTACTACTACTACTACTACTACTACTACTACTACTACTACTACTACTACTACTACTACTACTACTACTACTACTACTACTACTACAACTACTACTACAATTACTACTGCTGCTAGTACTACTACTAATACTACTACTACTACAACTACTACTACAACTACTACTACTACAACTACTACTACAACTTCTACTACTACTAATACTACTACTACAACAACAACTACTACTACTACTACTACTACTACTACTACTACTACTACTACTACTACTACTACTACTACTACTACTACTACTACTACTACTACAACTACTACAACTACTACTACTACTACAACTACTACTACTACTACTACTACTACTACAACTACAACTACTACTACTACTACTTCTACTACTACTACTACTACTACTACTACAACTACTACTGCTGCTAGTACTACTACTACCTTATTTAAAAGGCTGTCTTACCCCTCCCCCTTTTCTCTCTCTATCTCTCTTTGCACACTTGCATGTCAGTCATACCCTCTGCTTTCATTGTCGAAATGAAAATGTAACGAATAAAAATATAGGCCTAACAAATTCACATAAAACCCACACAAAGAACTGTTCTCACGCGTCATAAATCAGCAAATTAAAAACGAATACATATAAACGGAAATCAGACGGAATGTGAAGAGAAGGCAACGTGTTAAAATTATCAAATAAGAGGCTCTGCTTGGGGACGAAATGAGAACCTAATATACTGTTCACAACACCGCACTTAGCCATTGGTGCATAATTATCAACTGACGAGAAAGCCCGCACGCCTAAAAACTATCGTTAACTAAGATTGAGAAAAACTTTAACATTATTGTTTGAACCTGACTGTGTTCTTGTGTGCAATTTGAACCGTTCCACTCATTAAATTGCAAAACTTTTGAAATTCAAAATTATAACAAAATTTTATTCCTTTCAGTAGCTTTGCGTTCAAATTAGAGGACCCTTTTCCATGTGTATTTAGCATATAGGGCTAGACCTATATGTTATAGACTCATTCTTATATATATATATATATATAAACTGTAATAGACATAAGAAAAAAATACACTAAGACCACATAAGCTGAGCATCATTAAAATGACAAAGCAAGACCTTCTCCAGTATGGGGTGTGGGGCTGATGGCGTCAGCTTGATGTGACGTCACCACCCCAGGCTAATGATAGGTGGTCCCGTTTTCACTCTCACAGTCTGTTTTTTTTCTGTGTGTTTCCAGCTGTCCCCTTAGTACTCCCCCAACAAATTCTGATAATGCAGACAAATATGTATCTACTGTTACACATTTAATACATGGTTTTGGTATAATATGATATTGGAGTATTGTCTTCTTCTTCTCTGTTTCCTTTACCATCCTTGTTTGTCTACCATTCTTCTTCTTCTTCTTCTTCTTCTTCTTCTTCTTCTTCTTCTTCTTCTTCTTCTTCTTCTTCTTCTTCTTCTTCTTCTTCTTCTTCTTCTTCTTCTTCTTCTTCGTAATTCTTATTTTCCTCATCCTCCTTCTCCTTCTTCTTCTTCTTCTTCTTCTTCTTCTTCTTCTTCCTCTACTTTTTCTTCTTCTTCTTTTTCTTCTTCTGTGTCTCCCTATGTTGTGCTGTTGTTTACTGCTAGGGTGTAATATCACTACCTTCTGTCACCCCCACTCCTCCGGGAATCAGATTTCAGCAAATGCTTAAATAGTAGCCTTTTGAGACTGAACACAGACAAGGAGAATCTGCGTTTGAGAACACACTCTTCTAGAATAGAGGAGTGACATAGTATGTAAAGTATGCATGTGACCAAACAAAATGGAATACCATGTCCTAAGAAATATACCATTTATGATGAACTATTGATTGTGCACATCATAAAGCACATAGTGTGTTAGTATTTCTTTTACAGTTGCCTTAACTCACTGAAGAAATCTGGCTAGATATGTTAACACTAAGCTTTGGAAGTAATGTTCTCGTGTTTTATTATTATTATTGTAGTTTTATCCCATTGTGGAGCTGAAAGAGTTAAATGTTGATATTTTGGTATTGTTGCAGATTGTCCTCTAGTCCATCGCAGGCTGACATCTCTTTGTTAGGCATGCGAAGCCCAATGCTGCCAGGAGAAAGCACAGTCACCCAGCTAGCATCCAGGATTCACTATGAACAGTTCCAGAGAAATTACTACCATCCCCTGTCTAGTCGCAGGTTTAGTCCTGCCAGTTTGCCTGGTAAGCTTTCTTTGAGAAATTAGTCCATTGAACTCTGTCTAAGAAGCTTAACAACATCAACAACAACAACAAAAGGGTGGGGGGCGATGGGCGGAAAAACCTGTTTTAAGAATACTATGAGAGTAATACGTTTTCAATAATCAAAGAATACTGCGACTGTGGGAACTGCAGCATGCAGCAAATTAATTTAGAAACAGAAGATCAAATGATTTGGTCATTTAGTAAGAATGCAGCCAGAACAACTACCAACGCAGGCCCTACACGTGAAGAGATCTGAAGTGAAAGCAAGAGGCCGCCCTAGGAGAATATGGATTGATGACATTAAAGAGCTTCTGCATTGACATGGAATGACAGTAGCCAATGCTGCCCATCAAGCAGTGAATTGCAAACGGTTCTTACCCACAACGCTTAACGACAGAAGTGGAAATTGATGATGATGACGACGATGAAGGAATACTACTGCTTTCCTTGTGTGGGTTCCAGGGCACCATTTTGAATAAATCTACTACCCCCTAACAAGCATGTCTTAAAAGGCAGCCAATTTAAAGTTTGCAGAAATTTGATGAATTACACCCAAAAAAAGATCAAAGATTTGTACACACAAGAAAAATTAGTTGTTTCCGCTGGAGCCTTTCTCAAAACCGACAGCAATCAGGGGCAGAGTATTCTGACCATCAGTCCTCACACAAGGAGCTCACAGTAATAACTATAAAATACAGGAAGAGGAAAAATGATGTGGAACAAATAAAATAAATGTAGCTTGACTGCAGTAACCCCTGTTTTCATCACTTTGTTTCTATTGTCCTTTGGGAAGAACAGTGGATTATCCTTGCGTCTGAAAAGAATAGGAAAAGGAGTAGGGTTCTGGATGACATCTCAAAGGAAAGGCCAGAACGAGACATACAGTCAGTAATACGGTACATCAAGTGGGATGTATTGACTGCTTTGGCGGCGGAGCGCATAAGTGAATGCCGCGAGGAATGTGTTGTCGGTTCTTGAAACTCAGTTCAACTCATAGAAAATGATGTCAATATTGTAAGAACATACGGAGAGTAGTACACTTTCTGTATTCAAAGAGTACTGCTTTTCCCTGTGTGGGTTCAAAGGCCTGATTTCGGGGGGAAACAGTAGACCTACAGCCCTTTAACAAGCATGTCTTAAGAGGCAGCTTATTAGGGGTTTGCACAGCTTTGCTGCAATTGGATGAATTTGGCTGAAAGGTGCTGATATTGCAGCATAGCTGTAAACCACAACACAATGTGCCGAGTGCTGTTTTAAGGGGAATGATGAAACACTACTTGGGAAACATTCTTACCATTCTAAGAACACTTTAATAGTGGTACTCAAATTTAGGAACACTACCTTAGAAAATGTTACTATAATGAGAACATTTAAATAGTGTAACAGAAAGACTTTTTGAAAATGCTGTAACTATAACGAGAAAATTTTTACGGTGTAACACTTATGTAGAAACACTTCTTTAGAAAATGCTGTTTCTATTATGAGAACATGTGAAGAGGCTGAAAGATTGTTAAATGATTGTCTGAGAAATGAACACTGTAAGAGCAGTAAGTGCTGGGTAGCTAGACTTGCAACAGGTAGCCACTTGTGGTGATCAGCTCTCTCTCTTCTGGGAAGGGAAAATAGAAAAGGTAATAAATACTGTTCTGTGGGAGAGAACTCATTAAATGTTTAAGAGTGTTGGCCCTTCTTTGAAAACAATTTTGCAAAGTTAATGCTTGAGTCAGCTATTTCAGTAGGTGTGGGAATTGATGAGGTTTCACAAATACTAGTCGTTGCATTATTTAATGTGGTTGCTTTTAGTTGAAAGATCTGTCCCTGTGTGTCACCAGCATGAAACATAGTTAAAATTAGTTGTATGTCCTTAAAGGATTTTGCAGAACCAACCCCAGTTTTTTTTTTAGGCTGCTGTTGTTTTTCTAGGAACATTAACATTCAGTAGTAAAAAAAAAACAAAAAGTTGGGAGATGTGAACCAGCGACATTGCACACAGTTATAAACCATAAGTGCTCTGCCGCCAGTACGGACAGCTGATAAAAAACTGTCCGCCTGTGTCACCATCCGCGGGTAACTCCGTAGCTACAGTGATGTTCCTCCAATTACCCCAGAGTGTTAACTCTGGTACCCATTACCTAGAGGCTGGGTGAACCCCGGGAACCGCCCGGTTTCGAACACCGACCTTGGGCTGCAGCGAGTCGCAGCTGGATTTGAAAGCAAGTCTGCTATCGACTGTGCTAACGTGGCCCCCTAACGCACCCCCTTCACCTACATTCAGTAGATTGATTGCTATTGCTTCCTGAATGGTCTGCGCTGGGTACCAGTGTCAAAACCAACACAGGACATTCTGCTGCTAAATCATTCACAATGAAACATAGACTGCTCTCCAAAAGTATAAGCGTAGCTATTATAGCACAAGGGAATTTGTTGGAGGTCAAAAGAAATTAAAAAACTTATATTAAACTTGACATTTTTAATTTTTGATGGTAAATCAGTACTGTTGTAGGGAGTGGAAAAAGTCCAACTAAGGCAATTACTAATAAACTACAAACATTCATTAACTGGTGCCTGCACAGAATAAAGAGAATTAAATGGTGTGATAGAATCACTAATGTAGAGCTTTGGGGGAGAAAAGCACAAGTGCCAGTGGACCAAGAGGTGAAGAAAAGATAGCTGGCATTGGATGGGACACACATAGAGAAATTCTGAAAGCAATGTAACTAGAATGTCTTTGCCACTGGAAACCCACAGAGGCCTAGAAATGAACACACTGAGAAGAGAGCTAGAGAGTGAAGTTAAAAAGATTGGGAGGACATGGGGGAGAGCTGCATGTGATAGCAAAGGATAGCCATTGGTATGATGGTTATAGGGCCTCTGTTCCATTGGGGCCCAATCCGTCTAAGAAGGGGAAGAAGGTCCTTAAACAATAATGTTTCATTGTAGCTTGTGGGGGTCATGGGAACAAGGCTGATGGCGAATAGAAGCTACCCATCTTCATTTGAAGAGATCATCGTAATTTGCCCACATCACAAGTCCCGAGCATGCTGAGAGACATGCATGCTTCATGCAGAATGGCATCCTTCACTCCGGAGGACACAGCCTTGTTGTCTGGATTTTTTTACACGGGTCATGCCAGTATGCTATCAAATGAACATAGGGACAGACTGGCTGGCTCTACACAACTTGGGGGAATACGGATGCATGTATAATGCAGACGTCATTAATTGCCTTGTGGGGAGAGCTTACTGCAGTTCGAAGGAGCAGAATGCATCACCACAGTTCGAGATTAATGCAGGAGGGAGGGACAAGAGGTTCTGGCAGATGCTCAAGGCTCAGAGGAATGACAAGACGGATGTTTAATCAGAATTCTACTGGTGCCATTAGTATAGGAACTCTTCACTGGCTGCTTAAGATGGGGACAGAGCGCTTACAGCAGGGCTATTCAACTGGCGAGACCTAACAAGTGGCCCGTGGATCAGTGTCACTTGAATTGTATTATTGTTATTTCTATGCTGGAGCTCAGACTTTTTGCCCTTGACGATGCCTATTTTCAAAATGTTGGCCCTTGAGTCAACTTAGTTGAATAGCCCTGGCTTACGGGAATGCCCTGAGTGCTGAGATGTCAACTCAACTAATTTGGAGATGGCAGGTAATTTAATTTAGGATCTACAGAGGGCTATCTGAGATTTATCCTGTCAGGCCTCCTCACCCATACACACTTGACACTGTTGTGCAATTTCCGTGAAGTTTCCTTCTGTTTTGTTCTAGGTCTGTTGTTGCTTTGCATCCCTGTCTTCTTCTTCTTCTTTCGTTCGCCTGAAATAAGTTGTCTATATCCGCAATGTTGTCTCTTGTATAAATTTCACTGTTGTTGTTAGTTCATTCAGTGGTCCATAGAGTTTACTTTCCACTGTTGTTCTTTCTCCTTCAAAAGGTTTTATAATGTGTCAAAAAGCGGTGTAGTCCTGAGTTCTTGCTCTGCTGTCTGGGTCACCTTTTCCACAGGTGCACATGGCTGATACGCCTCTCTTGAATTTTTACATGTGGTTCATCGGTTGTGCCCTGTTCTGAGGCAGAGGAAAATGACTTGTTCTGATCTGTCCATAATAAATAGTCGTCTTGTGCTGGGGCTGGTGGTTTCCTGATTGATTTAATGATTCTTTTCTTTTGGTGGTATGTGACTGGTGAAATCCGGCTGCACTTTTGTCGCACCTTCTCCTGCCAGTTGATCAGCTTTCTCATTTCCAGGCACTCCACAATGTGATGGTATCCACTGCATTAAACTCGGCTGAAGGCTAAGTTGTGTCAGGCAGTGATGTTGCAATTCTAGTAGTTTCCTAGACTGGAGTGCTTCAAGTACTGATTTTGCATCTGTCAGCATTACCACATACTGTGAGCCAAGATTGGTATTTATCCAGTTTCTCTGTTGCTATCTTGATAGCCTAAGTTTCTGCATCATTAGTTATGGCAGTACTTTCCGGTTGGCACCTGGACTTATCCCTAGTACCATCTGGGAATTCTATGTACACTCCAGCACCACCATTTCTAACTGCACTTTCTGTGGACCCATCTGTATAGACTCTGACCCATTGTTCTTGTGGGTATTCTTTATCAATATAACTGAGGGCGGCCATTCTGCGTTGTACACTATCTTGTTCTTTCTTGTCAAATATTCCTTTCACATTTGTCTGAAACTTGCCCACAGCACAAAGTCTGAGCAGTACTGTAGAGACCGTGCCTGGCCCATACAACATGATCCTTCCCTCCGTCAGCCTGCCTTGTTTACTCCAAAGGAAAGATGACACCAATATGGATAATAATCACTCACTAAATAGCTGAAGTAGTCTTCTAGAACCACATAAATTGTGTTTGGTCATTCAGTCGCAAACTAATAATATTTTTAGCCTATTGCGAACACGCTTCATTATTCTGACATACCCTGTTCTATTCCAGCCGCAGGGAATTTGACAGCAGATCATTGTGTGTTGATTTTGACAATGCTATCAGGAGCCCACCATTCAGTAAGCAGTGCCTAACTAATGAAAGTAAAATATCTGAGCAAAAACACAAACAGCAAACAAAACAAAAAAAACTTGCTGGCGTTGGTCCTGTAAAAGCAACGCAACTAATTTTGACATAGTCACCTATGACGAGCTACTTGAATTGCTTTTTTGTTTAAACCTTGGCAGGTTTACCTCTTGGTACTAGTCCATTCTTTGGGGAGTATGCTCCGGCATCTTTAAGTGGGAGGAGCATCTTCTCAGATGTCCCACCCACGCCAGGGTCTGGGAGTATAACATTGCCTGGATCCTTAGAAAGTAAGCATTGCATGTGTGTGTGCGCACGAGCATTTTTTTTTTTTTTTTTGCAAAAACATATGTATTTATATATGTATATATCTATTGCCATGTTTTTGTACCCAACGGCAACTTTTATTTTCTTTCAACTCTTTCTACCCAAAAAAGCGCACCGTGTTTGTTCACCCCAAGTCTGTGTGTATCAACACAACATATAGTGTGTCATTGTTTATTTCATATTTGGTCTGGGTATGCAAAAGAAATTTGGCCAAATGCAGCACAGTTTATGTTGAATTTTTCACTGTGATTATTGGGTTTCTACTTTGAAACCTCTAGGACTTACATAATTAATTTCTACAGCTCTATACATTCCAAAGCATGGACATTATCGTACTATTATCTATGCTCGTACCAGGAGCCCTCAGTGGTGTAATGGCTAGAGGCTTGACCACAGTTGCTAAAAAAAAAAAAAATAGCCTATAGGTCAAACACTACATGCCTGATGTACCAGAAGCCACGAAAATAGGTCCTCTTATTTCACTTCAATGTTTTTATGTATGTATTCATTGTCCATGTTTCTGCATCACACATTAAGTGCATAATTGTTGGCCTTTCTTTATTTATGTGCTCTCTGTGGATTACAATGCAAGGACACTTTAGTTGTACTATTATGTTTTCTCAGTGTGTCCTGTGCGCTACCTATATTTTTTCCTCACATCTAGAATCTCTGGAATTTCTTGAGTTCTTTCTCGTCTGGGTTTCTGGGCCATATTTTAAGATTGAAAAAAATTGCCTTTGCTGCCTGTTGTGGAGAGAGACAGAGCTAACATGGATGCTGACCACATCACTCACCAAGCACTGATTGAAGCGTAAGATATAGGTCTAGCCCAATATGCCCAGTGTGTTTGAAGGCATGGAAAAAGGTCCTAGACTTTGTTTTTTAGTGAGCTTTTATAGCCAAGCCATCTTTAGTGTCTTGTTTCCACTTCACGGTGGTCTGCCTGCCTCATTTTCTGGAAATGGTATAACTCACATTTTCATCCCCAGCGACACCTTGATTGGCCATTCATTGATGCGTCTTAACATGCGTGACATTTTTTTACAGTGGTGTCAGGTTGCATAGTCTCCTACACTATCACTGGCATATCCAGCGTTCACTACTACACGATGTTACTGTCACTTTTAACGACCCCATAACATCTACAACTGTCCCTCCAACACCCCTAGGGGACAGCCTCAGCTTTTGGACACCCTGTAAGTCCGCGTGTGAAAGGTTAAGATGCATAAATTACAGAGTGCCTCTGTGCCGGATAAACATTTTATTGGCAGGGGGCTGCCCAGCTTGAGGCAGGCGGTAGCTGATCAGTGACATTAGAAAATGTCTTCCACTGTCAAAGGCAACCAATGGCGTCCTCGTCTATTCCAATTAAGAAGGACTTAAAATCTGTAACTGCTGCCTCCCGATTTTGTTTTTGAGACCAATTAAAGTCAGGTATGAAGTTCATCCTCACCATAGCACAAAGTCTGGGCAGTATTGTAGAGTCAGTGTGTTGCCCATGGATCATTTTCCCTCACTCGTCCTGCATTGTTTACTCCATATTTGTAGTTTATTACAAACTGCCTTAGTTGTTCTCCATGTTTCTGCTGCATACAACAGTACTGATTTGACATGAATATTACAAATTTTAAGTTTAGTATTTCAATTTCTTTTGTCCCCGCATGGGTTCCTGGGCCATGTTATAAGGAAAACAAGAATAGACCCACTGCCTACCCAGAAGCATGTGGTAAGAGTCTACTAATTTGTAGCTTTCTTCAAAGTCGAAGTGCATCTGCCTGAGAGGCAAGGAACCAACAGTCTGCATACAAATTAGTCAGATTGGTCAAACTGATGCACACACAACACCCAAGTTCTGGAACAGGACAGCAGTCCAGAAGTTGAGAAACAACCAGAACTTTCGACCAGAGTTTACAGCTGGTGAACGCAAAGAAGAAGAATTTCTTTTGACCTCCACGAATGTTATCTGTTGCTTTACTGTATAATTATTTGCTTTCATTTCCAGCTTCTGTAGGAACAGCAAGTCCTGGCCACCACCCCATTTTGTCATCGAACCCTTACCTGCGAGCTGGAAGCATGGCGCCCTCTGGCTTCTTCTATCCACCCATGCATCCGTTGATTGGTCGCCAACCTCCACCAGTTGGACCCATGTTGCCATCAAGTATACACATGTCCCACAATACCTCCAAGTTTGACCCTCAGGTAGTTGTATGAAATTGATGTTTCTTTGTTAGACAGGATGTTTGTGTCATCTGTATTAAATGGGTTGAATTGTAGGGTGCTTTAATAATTAACCTACCCCAGATGACATCACAGGATAGTGCAACATTTTACAGGGTGGTAAGATTGGGTTTACGACTGCATGCAGCCTATTTACCACCCTCTGAAATATTAGACTGTCCCGTTACCTGTGGATTTTCCCTGTTTGGGGTAAGATATTAAAAAAGCACTGAGTGGAGTCATCATGAAGTGAGATATGTTGTATAGAATGGCTAGGTGGACGGCTGAGTGAACTGTTAAGAACGCTGGGCTCTCATGCTGGGCACCCATGTTTGAATCATCAACTGATTGTTTTTACTCTTTGGGCAAAAATAAAATCCGAAAAGTCCCTGGTGACTGCATTAAACCATGCAGCCCTAAATCCGCAGGTTCAAAAACCTCCCTGCCTACTCTGCAGAAGTGGTAACTGTAGGCAGTAATGAGAATTTTTTTTCCATTGATAGTATATAAATTTTTTTGTTTACAAGATTAAAATTGCTAATATACTGCCTCTTGTTTGCTAGGCGCAGATTTCCACAACAACTAAAGAACCTGGCTCCAGTAGCATTGTCAGCAGTAGCATGGACACAACATAGCAAGAAAAGATTGTTATTTTCTTGCATGGAAAGATAACCTGCAAATGAATTGACTCTTTTGTTGTTGCTCTTCTTCTCCTTAGTGTTTATTGCTGTAAACTCAAGCAGAAAGTTCTGGTTGTTTGTCCACTTCCAGACTTTGGTCATGTTCCAGAAATTAAATCTGTTTTACGGATCTGGCTTTTTTGTAAAACAGACTCCTGGCTCCTCACATCTCAAGCGGATACATTCCGACTTTGAAGGAAACACCCGTATTTAGTCATTTTCTATAGCAAAGCTATTCAACTGGTAGCCCGTGGGCCAGATATGGCCCGCAGAGGCCTAACAAGTGGCCCTCAGATCATTACCAGTTATATCGTATTAAAGCTTTTTCTGTGCTGGGAATCTGGCCCGCCATGGTCCCCATTTTTAAAATGCTGGCCCTTTAGTAAACTTAGTTGAATAGCCCTGTTCTACAGCATGCTTGTTGGGGGGCAGTGTCTTTGTTCTTTTTTTTTTCCAAACAAAATAAAGTCTGGAACCCACACGAGGAGACACATTTGTTCAATACCAGAAGTGGTGGAGAGGCCTACTTGCCATCACCAGTTAGCAAGATCTTTGGTGATTATGAATTGGTGTTAATTCTAATTGCATGTCCATCTCTACTCACCCAGCACCGATAGAACCTGATGATGATGATGATAACTATGGAGACAGAAGCCATATTCCACAGGAAGGAGAGCCAGATTTCATTGAGACAAACTGCCACTGGGTGGACTGTAACAAGGAATTTGAGACACAAGATGATCTTGTCAAAGTAAGTGATATTTTACATTCTTTAACTGTGTGTATGTGTGTGTTGTTTTTTCTTTTTTTTTGTTTTTTGTTTTGCGTTGTTCATGTCCTTTGTTTTTTCTAAACCCTGAGTAGTGGATTAAACACAGTCTTTTCAGATAAGGACCAAAAATAGGACGTCCTATATGGATTTTTTTTTTTAACCATGTTAGCAGTGTTCTTCAACTTTTATAACATCTGCAGCCCACCAAACAGTGGAAATTGTTTTGCTCCCCACCTGACAACTAACCAGGCACAGAAACACAAACAAATGTAAATAGCAGTTTATTTGCTAAATCTGCTGTCACAAAGTTAAAAGTTTCCACTGATGTGCCATCTTTTGTTTCTCATCCTTGATGAGTTAATCCTACAGACTGATATCCTGAAAGAGAAAAAACAACCTATCCTACCACGTGACAGGATTATCAATAATTTATGTGTGTGTGTGTGTGGCCCACGTGGACTTTTACATGGCCCACCATTAGCAGTGTTCTTCAGTCTTTTTACATTCGCATCCACCGAACAGGGGGAATTTGTTTGTGGCTCACATGTCATACTAAAACAAACAAAACTGACTCCTACAACCTCACATTCGCTTTGCAGGACTCGTGTAGCATGTGAGTTACTTAGTTGGGATATGATCATTGCACTCTGAACATGTCCGTAGGTGCTCAGATCCTTCCGTCAGTATGATCCCCAGAGTCCTGTGACTAATAGTACCAGTTCTTTGTTGATTGATGAGTCTTTTTTGAACACTCATGTAGCATATACATGAGTTATTGCCTTTATTCCAAGCCCAGACTGGACAACAGGTTACGTAACTGTCGGGTGCCATAATGTTACTGGATTTTTACCTGTTTCATTCTCTTCTCGAGCTGGTAACCCTACAGACAGCAATCGTAGAAGAGAAAAACTACCTAAGCTACACTGTTACATGATTAGAAAGAAATTTGTTTTGGCCCACCTGAACCTTTGCACGGCCCACGAGTTGAAGAACACTGCCCCAAAGCAGCCGGCATGATACTGACCATATCCCCCACCAAGTGCAGACTGGTCTATAAAATATAGGCCTAGCCCTATATGCCCAATCTGCCTAAAGGCAGTGACAAGGGTCCTTTACTTTACTTTTTAAATGCAATATTCAGTCAGTCAGTCAGTAGCATGTTCTTTGCAGAACCTTGCTCACATAAAAACCCTCCGGAAAAATTCTCAATCACATCCTGCACTAATCCTCTCTTTGGCCTTCCTCTCCTCTCGTCCCAGACATATACCCCTCCATTATTGTTCTCTCCAAACTTTCGTGACATTTCAAGTTACCAAAATATTTCAATTTTCTGTGTTTTATAGTCTTTAATAGCCAACCTACTTCAGTATTCAGTTCTTGAAGTATGGTTGCATTTTTTCTTTACCCGTGATATTCATAGACCATGTCTAAAATCATTTGTAATTGAAAGGCATTTATACACTGTCCAGGTCTCACTTACTTATTTTCAGTATTAAGTAACCAAAAAGAATTTAGGTTTTGTTTTAATCTATTCCTGTTTGATTCCTCAGCACATCAACCAGGATCATATCCAGTCCAACAAGAAATCGTTTGTGTGTCGATGGCAGGAGTGCAGCAGGGAGGAGAAGCCATTCAAGGCACAGTATATGCTAGTGGTGCACATGAGGCGGCATACAGGGGAGAAACCACATCGATGCACTGTAAGTGTTGGCATGTCTGGGCTTGTGGTGGTTTAAATCAGTGTTCCTCAGCCTATTTACACTTGAGGCCCACTAAAATCGCGTCAGTTTTTCCGTGACCCGCACGACAGTTAATCAAACACAGAAAGAAAGAAACAAAAGCAAAGAAGTAAAAAATAATGTAGAAAGCAGTAATTTTGTTAAATTCGATGTCACAAGATTATGATTTTAAGCTAACAAGTCATATCAGATGCTGTTCCCAAAACCAGCGACACAGCTCTGGAAGATGGCATACACATTAAGTAACAACTATCTTTGTCAGTGGTCTATATATATCTGTGCGGCAAACACCACATGCTAAATGTGCCACAAGGTGTGGAATAGGACTCTCTGCTCACTGGCAAGTAAAGATCCATTTTCATGCCTTTAGGCGCATTAGGCATTTGGGAAGAGTACCCATATTTTTACAGACCAATTAGCACTAGGTGGGTAAAGTGGTCAGCATTACGTCGGCTGTCTTCACTTTGCCAGGACATGCATCCTGGTACCCATTTTATGCTGGGTCAACCTGCGACGCCCCATACCATAATAAAAATCCACGCAGCCAGCAGTGGGTTTTGATCGCAGTTCATTATAATTATGAGTCTGACTCGCAACGCCAAAACCATGGACGCCCTTCTGCTCACTGATACTTTTACTCCTAATTTATTATGCCATAATCTAGTTGTTTTTTTCTAGTTGGTGTCACCAACTGGAAAGAGAAGACCAACCAGAGAGATGAATGGAGGCGGGTGATTTCTGCAGCAATGAACCTCAAGGGCTCGGAATGCTGAAGAAGAAGATAATCTAGATTTTGTAGAGTTAGCTTAATGTTTTTGTTGTTTGGCTGTAAGGATTATGATCTGCAGTCCCCTGCAGTGCAATGTTAAATAATGAAAATTAGTTGAATAGTGTAAATATTTAGTAACTAAGTAAGCCTCATTTCCCATATTAGTATGGCCCTGGGTCCACCCAGCCTCATTTCCCATATTAGTATGGCCCTGGGTCCACCCAGCCTCATTTCCCATATTAGTATGGCCCTGGGTCTGCCCAGCCTCATTTCCTATATTAGTATGGCCATGGGATATTCTTCTTTGTCTACATCCACGCTTCAAAAAGCATTTGTATTGCTATCTTGAACACTGTCTGCGTCATTTAGCCTAACACATCTATTTTAACAAACTTCCTAATAAGTCACATTTTTTGACATGCTTGTTTTTAAGAAGAACAGTTTTTAAAAAAAATCTGAAATGGGGCCTGGGGCTCATACAGGAAATGTGAAGACCTAGCTACTGCCCTCTGGCAGAATTTCCATTACCTCTTACTCATAACAACTACAAATTCTTATTTCTACCACTGGCAGTTTGAAGGTTGCACAAAAGCATACAGTCGGCTGGAGAACCTCAAGACTCATTTGAGGTCACACACAGGAGAGAAGCCATACATGTGTGAGTTTCCAGGCTGTACCAAGGCCTTCAGCAATGCATCGGATCGAGCCAAGCACCAGAATCGAACTCACTCTAATGCTGTATGTACCCGGCACTTGTCATGCCTAGTGTTGTTTCAATTATTTTGCCTATGATAATTTCGGTGGTCAGTTGATAGTTAAGGTTTTAACTTATTTGGAAATGGGTCCCCCCCCCCATAATTGCTTCGTTCCTTGTGAAAATCATGAAATTTCCTTCCCTGTCCCTTTTCCCCACCTTTAGGCGTATTGGGAATATAGGACTAGACCTATATTTTTATAGACCAATCGAGACTTGGTGGGTGATGTGGTCAGCACTGGGTGGGTGATGTGGGTCAGCACTTGGTGGGTGATGTGGGTCAGCACTTGGTGGGTGATGTGGTCAGCACTTGGTGGGTGATGTGGGTCAGCCCGCCTTTACCTTCCAGGACTACACCTGGTACCCACTCAAGGCTGGGTCGACCTGGAAGTCAAGGTCATTTCTGTAAAATATAGTCGACTCCACCAAGACGCAAACTCACAACCTTCCAATCCGCAGGCGAGCATCTAGCTGCCAACATTGCGGCAGCAAATTGTATTCGTCCACATTTGTTTATTAATTATTTTTTTTTATATGTAAGACAAATAAATGGAATAATCAATAAATAGAGTGAAGCATCAAATGGAACACATTTCCAGGACCTAAAAAAAAAAGCTAGATATATCAGGTCACACATGTCTTGACCTCCATACGAGAAAATCTGATGTCTGCTCAACTTTAATAAAGAAAGAAGCTGCTTGGCTCAAATAAAGAAAACACCCTACATTAGGTGCCGTTTTTAGTTAATCTATTCATTTCCTGACCTCTTAAATGTTTGTGCAGGCACAGAAACAGTCTGTAGCATTCACTCTGTTTCCAGTAAAAAAGATCACCAGAGGCTAGTCAGAAATGCGGCATTTATGGGGTATCGGACCCAACCAGAAGTATTGGTTTTGTGGCTTCTCAGGGCAGAAGGGTTCAGCGTCATTAAATAGGGCAATTAAATTTTGTAACAATGCTGAAATGTTGAAATGTCATCATAAAAAGTGTCTAAATATGACAAACTGTACTAAACGGTTTTGACAAACTGTACCAGACGGTTTTGACAAACTGTACCATAAATTTTTGACAAGCTTTAACAGAAGTTGTTTACTCTCTGGCTCAGTAATGTAAGTCAAGGACCCCCCCCCCCCAATAAACACCTGTTAGGACATGCTTGTTGGGGAAGCGGTGGGTCTATTCTTGGTTCCCCCACAGTAGGACCCCGGAACCGATACAGTGATCCCCTGCCTGTAAAGCAGAGCTGTTCAGCTGGCAGCCTGCAGACCAAATCTGGCCCACAGAGGCCTAGCAAGTGGCAGTTAAAATAATGATCTGTCTATGCTCGGGCTCTGGCCTGCAATGATGCACCATTTTCAACATTTTGTCTCCGGAGTAAACTGAGTTGAATGGCCCTGTTGTAAAGTGTATATAATATGAGTCTGTGTCTATCGCTATCTTCTGTGAAGGGGTCAGGCCATTTGCTTCATGCTTGAAGATCGTAGGTTCGTTTCACGGCAGTTTCTTTTGGTTCATCGTGCAGTTTTTATGGAGATCCTTAGGGATCATCACTGGAGCTATGGAGTTCATGCTTTGTGTAACACTCTCAGCAGGTGCCTAGCTGTTCTGTGGGGGAGGAACTGGGTCATTTGGGATAAACCTGAGTGCATTGAAGTCGATCCTTTTATCTTTAACCTAACATGTTGTAATCAAGTAGAGTTAAATAAGAGTTTTAATAAGACTATAATCCGTTTTTTATTATCCAGCCGAACTATTTTTATTTCACAACAGTTAAATTTTGTGTCTGTTGTTTTATTACAGAAACCATATATATGTAAAGCTATTGGTTGTACGAAGAGATACACAGATCCGAGCTCTTTACGTAAACATGTAAAAACAGTACACGGAGCAGACTTCTACGCCAACAAGAAACACAAAGGAGATGGCAGCTGTCATGTCAAGAAAGAAGACCCTGATGGGGTAAGACAGACTTTCAGAGTACAGTTCTAGATCTTTTTTCCATGTCTTAGGTGTTTAAACATTTTTGTTAATCAACATCTTTTAGTGCCATTTTATGTCGCATAGGGCTTGTACTCAAGTCCTCCATTCTTTTCTATCCTATGCAGTGCTTTTGATATCATGGATGTAATCCAGTTCATTGTGCTACCGGTGCCAAACATGGGCCCGTACTAAAACAAATTAGTGGAAAATCGTAACAACAGAGATGAGATCAGGAATAAACATTAGAAGAAGGCTAGGACTGAAACCAGCCATACATTTCATTCAAGAACAACAAATGAGATGGTTTGGCCACGTGACGAATATGCCCTGGTACCGACTGCCACAGAGAGCCATGCTGAAGAAATATAATGAACACAGAGCAAGGGGAAGACCATATAAGAGATGGAGTGACATAATCAGGAGCAATCTAACAGAAATGAACACCATTCTCCAGCAGTGGCAAAGTTCTATTTTGAAAGCAGGATGGCTGTGGAGTGATGCCAGCTTTATAAAGTGGCTGAAGGCCAGAAAATAAATATTCGCAAAGTCAGCCAGGAAAGGAACTTGCCACAGCATCTCATTCTTGTGTCTTACTCCGTTCCTTTTGTCTAGAATTCTTCTCACCTTATCGTTCAGCAGATTCTTTACCAAATGTTACTTTTGTCACAGTCTGTCTGAAAGGAACTTGGTTCCTCATACTGTGTTTACTTGAAAATAATAACACGATTGATCAGGATGCTTTTAGCATGTCATACCCTTAAACAGAGCCATTCAACTAAATAGTCTCAGGGGCCAAAATGTTGCGGAATCATTGCGAGCCAGTGGCCTTGGTCCCAGCATAGAAAGATCATTAGGTTAATACAGTTGCTAGGCCTCTGCGGGCCTGATATGGCCCATGGGCCTTCAGTTAAATAGCGCTGCCCTACAATAAGCCCCAGTTAAGGTCGTCAGCTAGAATGAGAGACTTATTGCCTAATGGACAAGTAGGAATACAGATGCCACTGGCACACACTTAATAATAAACAGATATGGTTCATCATTCTAGGTATGCCACATGTATAATGATGCTGCAGAAAAGAACCTGAAAACAAATAAGACATCCCCCAGAAATAAGCATACTGTATTATGTTGAGCAAAAATTAATATAAGACCTGGTCCCACCTCCTGCACTTTCCTGCTGAAGATGTCTTTGATTTCATGGGCACCTTTGTGCTGATCGACTCCTGCCTCTCTTGCCTCCCATAAGACTAATTATTTATTTATATATGTAAATCAAATGCGTTTCACTTTTGTTTATCATGTAGGATCCTGGGTCCTGTGATGGTAGTAGAAGAGCAGAGGAAGGTTTTGGAGTTTCTGGGTCATTGATTCATGTATCTGGCAACAGTCGTCAGTCTCAGGTTTGTTGCTGTCTGTGGCAAAAGTGTCTGTTTCTTGTTATCTCACTTGCCAAATTAAACTCACAAAGCATGCTGGGAAAAGCCAGAGAAAGGCCTTCTTCATTCAAAGTGTCAAGCATGGCTTCAGAAGTCCCTGGCATTTAACGTCATTCAGGTATATTTTCCCCTGGCATTTAACGTCATTCAGGCATATTTTCCCCTGGTGTTTAACGTCATTCAGGTATATTTTCTTCTGGCATGCAGATGCTTCTAGAAATAAACAGGCAGACAGACTGGATGGTGGTGCTTCACTGGTGGTGACCTGATGCATGACATGCTAGATGGGGAGAACGATGCAGAAGGGTGAAACGATCATGACACTATGGAAAGAATAATTCAACAGGGAGTGAATAGGGAATTTGAAGTCCTCTAAAGACAGAGAAGAAGCAAGATGGACATATCGTCAAACTACTACTAGTACCATCTTCTTCTTCTTCTTCTTCTTCTTCTTCTTCTTCTTCTTCTTCTTCTTCTTCTTCTTCTTCTTCTTCTTCTTCTTCTTCTTCTTCTTCTTCTTCATGTTCACCAGCTGTAAACTCTTGGGGAAAGCTCTGGTTGTTCATCCACCTTTGGACTTTAGACTTGTTCCAGAACCTGAGTGTTATGTAGACATCCATTTTACAGATCTGACTTCTTCGAATGCAGACTGTTGGTTCCTTGTCTCTCAGGCAGATGTACTCCAACTTCAAAGGAAATTCCCAATCAGTCAACTCTTACAACATGCTTGTTAAAGAGGCGGTGGGTCTATTCTTGTTCTCCCCAAAATGGGGCTCTAGATCCCACACAGGGATAGTACCATATGAATTGGAACAATTAGCTGGATGCTGAAAATTCAAACAGAATGTGAATTTCAGAATTAATATTGCTCTTGTGCTTCAGTCAACATCCTTTGTGCATTTGTACATTTTGAGTTTAGTCAGGTTAACTAAATCAATCCAACAGTACGAGTGGCCAACAATGTACCGTATATTTGGACCCTGTGAATGCAGTATACCCATAGACTGCAAGCCCTGTGTGACATATAGTAGCCTAAAATAAAATTTATGATGATAGTGATGAATCAAGAACTGACATTACAGCACTCATCATCATCATGTAGCAGGTCCTTTGCAGAACGTCGCTCTCATCACTGTGTGCCTGAAAGAAACTCAGTCTCTCTCCAGCTCTCCCGCCTCGTGCACTTTCATACTCAAGGAGTCACTTATATCCTGTGCCCATCTTTATGTTGGTCAGCTCCTGCCCCTCCTTCCTGGTACCATACCTTCTGCTATAATTTTCCCCAATCCGTCGTAGATCATATTATACTTGAATGATCTTTGTTTATTTTTCAGGACACCATTGGGTCTGCACCTTCTTCCAACTCCCAGTCTTCTCCTGATCGCAGTCCCGAGGTGAATGTAACCTGCGGCCTTGGGCATGATCAGGGTCATCTTATAGACGACAGGATCAATTCAGAAGGTGGACATGGTTTTGATCTCGGGCTGGAGGAGGAGGAGGAGGATGTTATAATTCCAGAGTCTAATGAAGCTGAGGTAGGCAAATGTTGTTGGTTGCCTCGTTGTGAATCTTCAGACTCCTTCAGTTCCAAAAATTGCACCATCTGTGCTGGATTTTACTCATGTGCACCAGTAAAACAGGTTTTATATATTTGTACATCTAAAGTTTAGTCGGGCAAACTGAATCAGTCCAGCACTACATGTCACCCACAATGTACTGTGTATTTGGACCCTGAGTTGAGTCCAGAATTGACATCACAGCACTCGGGTCATTCCCACTACGGCAATTCCAGTAACTCACTCTAATATGCTTTAATCCCAGACACTCGGTTTTTTTTTGGGTTTTTTTTTGCCTGACTCTCCAGGCTCCCACTCTCCTATTTCTATGTCTTCTTCTCTCTCCTTATCCTCTTCCTAGTCTCTCCATTGCCACCGGAAGATGGTATCAAACGCAGAGCTCGCACTCCGTAGCTCCGGCGATTATTCTTTTTATTTTTAAGTACAAAATTAATAGAAAATACTCTTTGATTGCAAGAAGTAAACGGCCACCCTAGTATTGCCTGCTTGCTAGTGGCGAGGCAGGGGTTGTCCAGGCGGAGCACCCCCCACTAACCAGACATTCCACATTCACAACTGTATATACCACTCATTCAGCCAATAGGCACGTAGGTCCACTGTAAGCTTAAGGTTTTTTATCAAAGTTGTCTCTTCTGGATCCATTTTGTTTTGTGCCTCTTCGGTCATGCACAACAGTCTTGACTGTAGAAGGGATTTCTTGATCAAGGGACTTATGACCTAAGTGTGCCCCTTTAACCCTATAGATACAAGTACTCATAGAGCTGGACGAAGCTCTGAAGGGAGAACAGCTGATGTGCTCCATTGCATGAGAGATCAGACATCTACAGCCCTGGATCTCTCTCACTCTTGTGTATTCCAGTGCAAAAATTTCATGGATGGCTATATTCACATATAATTCATCCATATAGCTAAGGGCGCTAAGACAGATGACTTACACGAGACCCAAAAACATTGAACAGTTGATAATTAAAAAAAGTAAAGTAAAGATCCCTTTTCACACCTTTTGTCGCATCGGGCATATGGGCAGAGCGTCCCATATTTTTACAGACCATCAGCACTCGTTGGGTAATGTGGTCAGCATTACGCCGGCTGTCTTTACTTTCCCAGGACAGCCCATCCTGGTACCCATTTTAGGCTGGGTCAACCTGCGACGTCCCATACCACGACAAAAATCCACGCAGCCTGCAGTGGGTTTCGATCGCGGTATGTTGGCTTACGAGTCGGACTCGCAACACCTTAGCCACGGACGCCGCAGCGGTGGAACACGTTACCATCATGTGTTAGAACTGGTAAATGGTTTTTATAGATGCTTCTCAGAAGGCAGCAGTGACTGCCTCCACCTCCATTCTCAAACTGCACGCTGTGATATCATATGCCAGGCTATGTTAAAAACCGGCACAATACATGATCCAGCTATACTGGAAGCGGCCCCATCAAGTGGTGACTGATAAGTAAAAACATGGGTTTAGCATCAATATGCTAGCGTCTCTGTGTTTCCAACTTCACTGTATTTCAAAAAAAACATTTTTTTAGATTCCTGGATCTAGTGCATTATTATCGAGACGAAGCCGAATCAATGCGGGTCAGGTCATGCAGAATAGACTGAAGGGTCGGATTAATTCCAAAGCTGACTCCATTTCTCCGCTACCTCATATACCAAGTATGTTGTTTTATGTGTGTTTCAGTAATTTGTGACAATCTTTTCTTGACTGTTTAATATCATAGTTTTCACATTAGTTATTAGCTCTTTAGGTTGTTGAATTTTTGTTAGCAGATTCCCTAGAACATGTCCAGAATTAAAACAGCACAGTTATGTTACTTTCAACAAAGCGTCTTCTATGTTCACTATTAAAATGGCAGTTAGCATGTTGTTTAGTGGTTTACAGCTAGGCTGCAAGATCTGCACATTTCAGCCGAAAATTCCCAGTTTCAACATACCTCTAATCAGTTACCCTTTACAACATGTTTTTAGGGGGTAGTGGTTCTGTTGTTTTTGTTCTCCCTACAACCCACATAAGGAGCTGAAAGACTTTAACTAGTAAGGGGATGCAGAGTTTTGGCCCTGTTTGGTTTTGTCTTCACTTATGAATACCTTTCACTGCACTTCTTCATCTTTATAAGTGCTCTGTCTCTTCCCATAGATTCAGATTCCACAAGAGGAATCTTTAGCACAGCACAAGAATTATTTATTACAGAGAAGCACCTGAGTGTGTGTACACTACAGGATTCACATTCAACAAAATGCAATCTTTACATTTGTTCAATGCAGAAATAATTCTTGAGAGCTTCCGATATACAGAAGTGAATCACAGACTTTTAAGTGAATAATGAAGAATTATGTGGAGGCAGCGGAGATGTGGTGTTATAGACAAATTATGAGAACACCCTGGACAGATAAAAAAGTTTAATGAAGATTTCTTGAAAGAAACTGACTCATGAAGAGAACTGATTGGCCACATCAGAAAGAGACATCTACATTCTTTGATCATGTCATGACAAGGAGAAAGCTGTTATCTTTCTTGAATTCATCCCATTAAAATCAAAATTCCCCGTTTGGGTTCCGGGATCCCATTTTAGGAAAAACAAGAATAGAAATACTGTCTCCTCAACAAGCATGTCATAAGAGTAGAATAATTGGGAGCTTCCTTCAGAGTCAAAGTGCATCTACCTGAGAGGCAAGGAACCAACAGTCTGCATAGATAACCAGGATCTGTAAAACGGATGCTCAAGCTCAAGTCCACATGAATAAAAAACCAGATCTTTCAGCCGGAGTTTACAGCTGGTGAATGCAGACAAACAAACAAATCAACACCTGTTTGTTGATTTTTATGCAATATTTATAATTTATGCAATCATATTTGATGTGATGTTACAAATTTATAAAATTACAGTGTTGACCTTGTATATTTGTACTTACAGATAGATCTGATCATATTGGGGGTGGCATTACTCAGGTCACAGTTACAGAGATACCAAATCAGGGATCACAAGGCAGGCTGCATCCACAGAACAAGCGGATTACGGATATTATTGGTGGAGAGTCGCATGGAACCTGTAAGTTTTATTGTCTTAGTTTATGTGTGTTCATTAGTCAGGTGCCTTCTCCACAGTAAATGTTGGCTGTAGGGGATTGTAATATGGAGAATGGTGAAAACTTCTGCTACTGTTCTCCTGCTTCTTATTCTTTCGGCATTAGCACAGTTTATAGGAGTCTCACTTTCAAATCCAGCTGCGACTCGCTGCAGCACATGGCTGGTGATCGAAACCGGGGTTTCAGGGGTTCACCCAGCCTCTAGGTAAAGGTTACCAGGGTTAACACTGTGGGGTTAATGGAGGAACGTCACTGTAGCTACAGTGGTGCGTGCGGACGGCGACATATGGGGATAATTTCTTATCATCTCTCAGTACTGGTAGCAGAGCACTTATGGTTAATAACCGTGTGCAGTGACACTGGTTCACATCTCCCGACTTTACCTTTACCTTTATCTTGGAGGACAGGCCCTCAGTCAACTCATGTTAAACCATACTCTCCTTGGCCATTACTTGCACTGCCATCAATATCCTTCCCATATAGTCATCATCTTATTCTCTTCCTCATTGTGTTTTTTTTTAAGGTCTTCCTCCTTCTCATTTGCTTTTTGGGTTTGAGTAAAAGTGCAGTATCATTTTGGTATTACAAGATTTTCTCATTGTGTGTGTCTGTCCCAGTCATAAAGTTTGTTAAAGAACAAAAAATGAGATGGTTTGGCCACCTGACAAGAATGCCCAGGTACCAGCTGCCACAGAGAGCCACACTGAAGAAATAAACACAGAGCAGGGGGAAAACCACGCAAGAGATGGAGAGTCATCATCAGCAGCAACCTAACAGAAATTAACACCAACTTATACAATGCATTGGAAAAAGCACACAAAGGATCCTTACATCTCCACCCCACTTTCCCCCCACCCCCCAACCCAACTTCCAAACACCTCTCTGAGGTAAATGATGGAAGAGAAGAAGAAGAAGAAGAAATAAATCCTGTCCAGTGGCAGTATGTTTTTGTTTTTTGTTTTTTCCACCTGTTATAATTGACTGGAATTTGTTTATTCACGCTTTGAAAAAGGTTAGTTGTGTATCCTTTACAGGACGTTGTAAAACCAACCCCAGCAATTTATTTTGGCTGCTTGTGATTTCACTAGGCAGTTTCATTAGTTTTCCATTGCTTCCTGAACAATCAGCTTTCGATACCGTTTTTTTCTTTATTGCCAAAATATTTCTCTTGCCTACAACACAGTCATCATCATGTAGCAGGTCCTTTGCAGAACGTCGCTCTCATTGCAGCTGCCTGAAAGAAACTTGGTCTCTTGCCAGTTCTCCTGCCTCATGCACTTTCACACTCAAGGAGCCACTTATATCCTGTGCCCATCTTCGTGTCGGTCGGCCCCTGCCCCTCCTTCCTGGTACCATGCCTTCTGCTATAATTTTCTCCAATCCATCGTGGCGCTTGATATGACCAAAATATTTCAGCTTCCAAGACAGGATGCTATTTATTAGCCAGTCTTCCTTGATGTTCAGATCTTTTAAGATGTCAATATTTCTCGTCTTCTTTGTCCAAGATATTCTGAGAATATTTATATAGCATTTCAGCTCAAAAGCCTCAATTCTCTTATTTAAGGACTGAGAGATAGTCCACGACTCACATCCGTATGAAGCCAGAGGGAAGATGCATGCTCTCAAAATTCTTAATTTGTATCTCCTTACTGGTGCTTAACCATTGACTTTTAAGGCTGTTCAATCTTATAATGCAATACCCTCATTTAAAAAAAAAAAAAAGATTCTGCAAATTTTTCTGTAATTCTTCTTTTCTTTCTTCTTTTGTCAATATCTGCATATGCCGCTAGGCATCGCAGTTCATCAGACGATCGGCAGCCGAGCCAGGGCGCTCTCAGTCGCTTGATATGCAGTGATGTTATGCAGTCTCAAGGTGTCAGTGACTTCTTTAATCCATATTATTCTCGGTCTTCCCCTGAGTCTTGATGTTTCGATTTTCAGGTTGTACGCTCTTGCTGCTGGCATCCGTGGTTTCACTCTCATTAGATGGCCAAACCATTTCATTCTTTGTTTCTCAATAAATTTGCTGATGAGTGTTGTTCCAACAGTTCTTGTGATCATCTCTGTTCTCACTTGATCTCTTCTGGTATTATTCACAGCCATTCTCAAACATCTGTAGCTGCCGTTGCTTTGACAGCTGGACGCCTGCCTGCAGATAGGAAGGTCGTGGGTTTGCCTCCTGACGAAGCTGGATTTTACTTCTAGAATGACCTTGACTCCCAGGTGGACCCAGCCTTGAGTGGGTACCAGTACAGTCCTGGGAAGTAAAGGCAGTCTGGTGATGCTGACCACATAACCCACCAAGCGCTGATTGGTCTATAAGAATATACTTCTAACCCTATATTTTCAGTATGCCTAAAGGCATGAAAAAGGGACCTTTGCAAACTTTCAGACACCTCATCTCACAGCTGGTTTCTGTAATTATTTTTTGTAAATAAATGTTTTTTTTTTTTTAATAAGTGTATTTACTGTAAATAAGTGCAATTTATATAGGGAGTCGTCGTGGATCGGAAAGTCGTAGGTTCGCTCCCTGGTGGAGCTGTACTGTTTCCTTGGCTGCCAGGTCGACCCAGCCTTGAGTGGGTACCGGGTGCAGTCCCAGGTAGTAAAGGCAGTCAGTGTGATACTGACCACATTTTGGGCCGATTGGTCTATAAAATATAGGTTAGCCCTATATGCCTAAAGGCCTGGAAAAGGGACCTTTACTTTATCTCAGACAATTCATCTCACAGGTGGTTTCTGTAATTATTATGTAATTATTTTCTGTAAATAAGTGGGGGGGGGGGGGTTTTTTTAAATAAGTGTAATTTCTGTAAATGTTGTGGTACCTCTGTCGACAGGGCATGATACTTGCAATACACTGCTGCCAGTGAGTCGAAGGGAGAGCAACAGCAGCACGTTGAGTTCTTATATGAGCAGTATGAGGTCTATGGGCAGCACTTTCTCATCCAGGAGGTAAGCCAAAAATATCTGTGTATCTTTATCCTTAGACACACATATAAAACACACCCACAGACAAACAAACACACCCACAGACAAAAGCATATAGACACACACATAGAGACATACACAACACACACACGAAGACACACACAGAGAGACACACACAGACATTACCAATCAAAAAGACACACACACAGATACACAAAGTGCCACCATTCGGATGAAAATCACCTGGGCATAAGTCCCAGAAACCCCATTCAACCTGTAGATTTATTTATTTAGGGCCAGAGGCGACAGCCAGGTTGGGGCTTTAAAATAACAACAACAAAATTATGTCCCACACAGAGACCGGGATTAATGTATTAGTTTCTTAGTAAGTAAATTTTGCCTCACCAGGACATCACACATTGCTATAAACACCTGGTGGCACAAAGATAAGGATCACCTGTGGAGAGGTTCCGAAAACAGCGTTCAACCATTAGGTTATATTGCGGCCCCTGGTAACAGCCAGGGTGGAGCTTCAAACTAACCAAAAATTACATCCCTCAAGGAGCTGTTGAAGATTGATGCCTTAAAGTGTTATTATTTTAACTTCTCAAGACACAGACATTGGCTGCTTTAAACTGGAATATCTCACAACATAAGGAGTTATAGATTGGTACCAAATGAGTTAATATGGTAGAAACATTTCACTTGTCTGTTTGTGTATTGCTTTCATCCACTCTCTTCATTCGCAGCCTCTCTTTAACCTCGTAGTTGTTTCTGTTTCTGTGAAATATGACGTATTCTGAAACAGCATATTTGATATTTTCCACAGATCTAGCGGTGCCTCCCAGTTCTCTTCAAGAAGGTCAGTGCATAGCCATGATTAACATATTTATCAGCTACTTTGGTAACCAAAATCTTAGAATTCAGTAACAAACACTTGTCTTTTTTTTTTTTTGTCAAACTTACATGAACATTATTGTTTATCTTTTATAAACATTCTTGTCTTATCTTAAATAAACATTCTTGTTTGTTTTTTACCTTCATAAACATTCTTGTCTTATCTTAAATAAACATTCTTGTTTGTTTTTTACCTTCATAAACATTCTTGTTTTATCTTAAATAAAGTATTTTGTTTGTTTTTTCCTTCATACACATTCTTGTCTTATCTTACATAAATATGCTTGTCTTATCTTTCATCTTCATCTTATCTTACATAGGTATGCTTGTCTGATCTTTCATATTCATCTTATATTACATAGGTATGCTTGTCTGATCTTTCATGTTCGTCTTATCTGACATAAATTTGCTTTTCTTATCTTTCATTTTCATCTTTTTCTAATTCAAATAATTTTTTTTTTTTTTACGTAAACATCCTTGCTTTAACTTACATAAATATTCTTGTCTTATCTTTCATCTTTATCTTATCTTACATAGGTATGCTTGTCTGATCTTTCATGTTCGTCTTATCTGACTTAAATTTGCTTTTCTTATCTTTCATATTCATCTTTTTCTAATACAAATACTTTTGTGTGTGTGTGTGTTACGTAAATATCCTTGCTTTAACTTACATAAATATTCTTGTCTTATCTTTCTAAATAGTGTTGTTTTTATCTCATCTCATATAAGTATTCTTATCTTTTGAATTCTTTTTATCTTACATAATATTCTTGTTATATCTTACATAAATATTCTTGTCATATATTACGTGTTCGTCTTATCTTACAAACATATTTTTGTCTGTCATACATAAACATTCTAGATTTCTCTTTCATAAATATTCTTGTTTTGTCTTTCATAGATTTTCTTGTCTCATCTTACATAAATATTCTTGTCTTATCCTACATAAATGTTCTTGTTTTGTCTTTCATAGATTTTCTTGTCTCATCTTACATAAATATTCTTGTCTTATCCTACATAAATGTTCTTGTTTTGTCTTTCACAGATGTTCTTGTCTCATCTTACATAAATATTCTTGTCTTATCCTACATAAATATTCTTGTTTTGTCTTTCGTAGATTTTCTTGTTTCATCTTACATAAATATTTGGGTCTTATCCTACATAAATATTCTTGTTTTGTCTTTAATAGATTTTCTTGTCTCATCTTACATAAATATTTGGGTCTTATCCGACATAAATATTCTTGTGTTGTCTTTCATAGATTTTCTTGTCTCATCTTACATAAATATTTGGGTCTTATCCTACGTAAATATTCTTGTTTTGTCTTTCATAGATTTTTGTTTGTCATTCATAAACATTCTAGATTTATCTTTCATAAATATTCATTTTGTCTTTCATAGATTTTCTTGTCTCATCTTACATATATATTCTTGTCTTATCCTACATAAATGTTCTTGTTTTGTCTTTCACAGATGTTCTTGTCTCATCTTACATAAATATTCTTGTCTTATCCTACATAAATATTCTTGTTTTGTCTTTCATAGATTTTCTTGTCTCATCTTACATAAATATTTGGGTCTTATCCTACATAAATATTCTTGTTTTGTCTTTCATAGATTTTCTTGTCTCATCTTACATAAATATTTGGGTCTTATCCTACGTAAATATTCTTGTTTTGTCTTTCATAGATTTTTTGTCTCATCTTACATAAACATTCTAGATTTATCTTTCATAAATATTCTTGTTTTGTCTTTCATAGATTTTCTTGTCTCATCTTACATATATATTCTCGTCTTATCCTACAAAAATATTCTTGTTTTGTCTTTCACAGATTTTCTTGTCTCATCTTACATAATATTCTTGTCTTATCCTACATAAAAATTCTTGTTTTGTCTTTCATAGATTTTCTTGTCTTATCTTACATAAATATTCTTGTTTTGTCTTTCATAGATGTTCCTCTCTCATCTTACATAAATATTCCTGTCTTTTCTCACATAAATGTTCTTTTCTTTTTTCAAATAAACACTCTTGTCTTATCTTTCATGAATATTCTTCGTGTTTTATATTTTATAAATATTCTTAGTTTATATAATTTGTCATTGTATGTTTTATCTTATGTGGACTTAATGTTTTGTTTTCCCCCTTATATTGACGTCATATTTACTTTGACCACACCAGGTCCAGTGGCGTTTCAGCGAGGCTCAGTATCGCAAACTCCCCATACGAGTACGATATCTCAGGAAACCAAGCCAACTATGTTTCACGTCGCTCCAGCGGTGAAAGCTCTACCAACATTGGTAATGTGTCAGCCATGATGCAGAAGACCAACCTGGGCAGCCAGCCCAACTTGGTTGTCCCACCTGTCGCTGGCACTGTGCCTCTTGGGGTCGGTACTGTTGGCAGTAGCCACCTGTGTCCTGGGGGCAACAACAGCCTGGGTAATAGATGCTACAATGAACGTTTGGCCAGGTAAGTTGGTGATTTTTGTTTCTTTCTCAACTTTGTTAGGTTATGTTTAAAAAAAAACCTGTGTCTTAGGCATTGGGAATGTGTTTTTTAATTCTGAGGTGCCAGGTTTGATCCCATCTGAAAGTGATTTGGCACGAGACCACTTAGCATTGATTTCAACAGAGGTATTGAGAGCCAGCCATTTAGAGAGCAATGGCAAACTACTGAACATAAAATTGCCTAGTGAAATCACAAACAGCCAATAAATTCTGGATACCGTTCTACAATATCATGTAAAAGACACGCAACTTACCCTTTTCTTTGAATGTTATGCTGTCACAGTTTACTTCTGCTCGTCTGTGGCTAAGTGTTAAACAGCCTGACATTGTGAAGGTCAAGCAGTTTGTACTTAGAATCTGGGTTTGTTGCTGAAAGTACTAAGTTGTTGCTTTGTGGGATGTTTCCGCTAGCTAGTGAAGCCTTATCAGCCAAAACCTAGTGCACTCGATCCTCTTGCAGTCGATTCTCTTGCAGTCAGTCCTCTTGCAGTCAGTCCTTTTGCAGTCAGTCCTCTTGCAGGCGATCCTCTTGCAGTCAGTCCTCTTGCAGTCAATTCTCTTGCAGTCGATCCTCTTGCAGTCATTCCTCTTGCAGTTGATCCTCTTGCAGTCAGTCCTCTTGCAGTTGATCCTCTTGCAGTCAGTCCTCATGTAGTCAGTCCTCTTGCAGTTGATCCTCTTGCAGTCAGTCCTCTTGCAGTTGATCCTCTTGCAGTCAGTCCTCTTGCAGTCAGTCCTCTTGCAGTCAGTCCTCTTGCAGTCAGTCCTCTTGCAGTCAGTCCTCATGTAGTCAGTCCTCTTGCAGGCGATCCTCTTGCAGTCAGTCTTCTTGCAGTCGATTCTCTTGTAGTCGATCCTCTTGCAGTCGATCCTCTTGCAGTCGATCCTCTTGCAGTCAGTCTTCTTGCAGTCAGTCCTCTTGCAGTTGATCCTCTTGCAGTCATTCCTCTTGCAGTCAGTCCTCTTGCAATCAATCCTCTTGACTTTAAATCTCTTTAAAAGCCTTCATTTATCTACACATTGGACATTCCCATGAGTTCTCATTCTTTAATGATCCTTAAGTATCTTTACTCACTATTGCCATGAGAAGGTGGTTATTGTCTCTTCTCAAAGACTGCATAGATCTGCATAGCCAAGCTTTACTCCTAGGTTATGTAGTTGGATTAGCATAAAAGACTCATCATTATTATCCAGTTCATCCTACACAGCACTGGCTACACATCAGCCCTGTCCTGTACTTCGTCCTATTTTTTTGATGAGTTTATTACTTGCCTGTTTGCTAGTCCAAAGGTTAAGGTTTCAAGTCCACATCTAGGCATATATTTTTTTTAAATTAAAAAATTTTTTTTTAATTATAATTAATTTAATTTGGCTCTTGATTTAAAAAAACACCAGGCTTGTGTGCATGAATATTTATCCTCTGCAGGGTGATGCTTATTTTGTTTTTCTGTCCAGGGTGCAAGATAAATGTGCTGTCATTACTGCCTGTCATTAGTGCCTGTGGTCGTTGCTGTGGGGTTGTTGGCTAGACTCCTGGCCTGCGGATCTAAAGGTTATGGGTTCAGGTTTTGACAGAGCCAAACTTTTTTTTTTATAGAAAATGTCCTTGACTCCCAGCCTTGAGTGGGTACCAGGTGCATTTCTGGGAAGTGAAGGGGGCTGGCGTGATGATGTCACTCAAGGTCTTACTCACCAAAGAACCCAGGAGTCTTTTTCCTTCGATTTTCTCTCTTTTTGCCACACACACACTCACACAGTATGTCGGGTTAAACATGATTCTCCTCCTCCCCCCCTCCAATCCCCACTTAATAATTCTTCTGGCTTACACACAGTCATGTTCTCTCTTTTTTCAATGTTTTCTCAGCCAATGGTAATTTATACCTAAGATTTTTTTTTTCTCAGACCTCTAGCATTATTGCCTACAACTGCATTGCTACATTGATTTTAATTTACTAACAATTCTTTTTAAGAAAACATTAGCCTTACACAAAGAACTCACTTGTTGTTTATCCCTTTCCCCCCAGATATTTCTCCTCTCGACGTGAAATTGATGGTGCCCGGACGAGTACCCCTTGCTCCACTCCTTTACCACATGAAATCCCTGACCGAGAAATTCGAAGAGCCAGTGACCCAGTTCGAACCCAGGATCCAGAGTTTAACTCACTGAAAAACTGCAGCGGTTCCACAGTCTTAATGCCATGAAACCTCTGCCCACTCCGGCTAGCATGCGCAGCTTGCAGAAAAAATCTGGAACTGCCAGCGAGAACAACTGCAGCACAAATGACATTGGGGGATCTAATAACACTTTCCATTCATCCCGAAGCAGCATTGCTACAGATGGAGGTCTGAATGAAGATGGTATGAAGAGCAAGCTCTTGGAGGCACAGCTTGAGGAGAAGATGCTGGAGGACAGCGAAGACTTGATAATACCTGATGACATGAGACAGTTCTTAAATGAGCGCTATAAGGGAGATAATTCTGGCCAGGAAATCAGAAGCAATGGTAAGGGTGGCTCTAGCAGATTAGCTGGTGTGCAAGAGTTTGGAGAGTTGGATTTGAATTTTGACCCTTGTGACTTAGCGCCAGAAGGGCCAACAGATATATTTTTGTCACCTCCCTGTCCAAATACAACTAACGCTTTTGTCTCAGAGAGAGGCTCTCACATGATGCCAGGGAATTTACAACTTCAGGTTAACTTTGCTGATTTACAGCCAGGTCCCCACACAGCTGGGTCATCACCCGGGCAAACGTATGATCCAGTCATCATAAGTCCATCCCAGAGACAAAACTTTAGACATAACAATGCTTCAAATGGACCCTGGTCAGAAGTAGGTGGCTGTACGGAGAATGATAACCAGCAGACAGTGCCGGGGGTCACCTCCAGGTGTCCTGGGACAACGCAGCCAGCAGGTAGCAGGATACAACAGCCTTTTCATGAACATCATCATCATCCACATCCTCATTCGCAGCAGCAGCACCAGGTCGGCTCGGCCATACCAGGTCCTGTAACCAACCAGGCAACGGGTTTCCAAAGAGGCAACAATGTTAACAACAATAAGAACAGTAATAACCTACCTACAGGTAAGAGCAGCGGGGGCCATGAAAATGGTAATAGGAGGGGCTCCTATGATACGCCGGGCAGCGTTGTCCAAGGAACGGAAGCCTCACTAGGGGCTGGCCAGCCAGCAAGGGTACCATGGAAAGGAGTCACAAATGGGGCCTATTTGTCTCAGCAAAATCTAATGCAGCATCAGATTCATCAGCAACAGCAGGCAGCTGCCGTTGATTCACCATCACCATACTTCATGCCACATCCACCTTTACATCCGCCAGGCTTCCTTCACCATCAGTACCATGGTACAGGGCTTTCGTCTTTCCCTCCGATGGGTGGTTTCAGTCCTTTGCCGCCTCCTGGAGAAAAACCAGCCGGCCACAGACAGAAACGTTCTAGCCCTCAGGTCCAGGTCCCTCATATCAGTCAGTCGCAGATTCCAGCCAACGCTAAAACTGCTAACCGAGGTCAGGCTCTGGTCAAACAACAGCAGCAGCAGCAGCAGCAACCAGTGCCAAATCGTAATCCTCTTGTGAATCCATATCCGAATTTAAACATCTCTCATCCCCAAGGGAACTTTGCTGCAAAAATATACTCAAATCAGAACTCATTTACTCAGGGCCATTATCCACCATTACCGTTCTACCCTCAGCGTTCCCCTTATCCTCCAACACACTACCCACTGCTGGATCCCAGTCACGCCAACCTTCCAGGTGCAGGAGTACCCTCCGGTCATTATCACCCTCACGGTCACTATGCAGACATGAATACTGCCCCTGGACAGGCACCACCAGGGCTTAACCTCGGTCAGGGGCAGAACTACGCCATGTGTCCTCCAGTAAGTTCACAGAACATCAACGCTGTCCACCCCTGTCACATACAGAATCTGACGCACCAACATCCATCTGTGATACAGAACCCCGCCTGCCCTGGCCAAGTCCTTCCTCAGTACGCACGTAACAATCCGTACAACCCAATGGAAATGTCGCCCGGGTGTAACCAAGTCACCAGCTCTACGGACTGCAAGGAGACGACCGCACCACCCATTGAAGACTTCATGGATAACCTCACATCCATATCTGCAGAAAACTTGATGGATAACATCCACTCCATATCCCAGGAGAATATTCCCTTTAGTCAAACTCCTGTTTCAATGAGGTCAGCATCTCAGAACTCTGGTCGCTTCAATGCTCTCATCAACACCTCCAACATGGTCATTAACGACATGAGTTCTGTACTGACACAGTTGGCCGAGGAGAACAGATACCTCAGCATGCGCCATTAACTCTTTGAGGTTCAGAGGTCAGTTACATTAGTTATAAATCAACTCTTGGTGAGTTCCTTGGTACCCAAAGAATTAATGTTAAATTCTCCCTTATGTAGCACATTTACTGTGCTTGGGGGTCTCCGTGGCAAAGTGGTCAAGGCATTTGCCTCACCCTTTGAAGGTCATGGGTTCATTTCATGGACGTTTTCAGTTCATGAGTTATGTTATCACAATATGATGTCACTTCACTATGGGCATTACCTTGCATCCTCTGATGCAGCAGTTACCCCAAGATATCACCACTCAAGCAGGAATATAACACCACTCCAGCAACAGGGATATAGCACCACTCCAGCAGCAGGGATATGTCCCCACTCCAGCAGCAGGAATATAACACCACTCAAGCAGCAGGGATATGTCCCCACTCCAGCAACACAGATATGTCACCACTCCAGCAACACGGATAAATCACCACTCTAGCAGCAGGGATATGTCCCCACTCCAGCAGCAGGGATATGTCCCCACTCCAGCAGCACGGATATATCACCGCTCAAGCAGCAGGGATATGTCACCACTCTAGTTGGATATATCACTAGTCCTGCAAGGATATGTCCCCACTCTAGCAGCAGGGATATATCGCTTCCTGTAGTGCTGTTATGCTGCCATTTATAAAGGAATAACCTGAAAAGGAAAGTAATTTTTTTTTCCTTCTGTAGTCACTTTTCAGCATTACATAGAAACAAACAGGAGTCTACGTTCGTAAGTCTGGACCAGATACACGTAGAATAAACACAGTTGGGATTGCAGTGGCAAGCACAATTACCCACCAGCCTTAATGCCATAGCTTTGAATCCTCATCATAGCAGATTTTTAGAATGTATATGGACTTCCAGGCTGACCTACCTCAAGATGGATTGAATGAATTTTCTAGAAAGTCAGAGTGGTCAGTATGATACTGAACACACACTTAGTGCCTGTTTGGTATGAACAAATTTGGGATTCGCACTGTATACCCTAGTGGTAGAAATGATCCTTAACTTATACCCCTTGCACAAACAGATCAGCAACCAGTGTGGTTAAAAGTGGGAGGTGCTGGTGTCTTTATCAGATATACATACAACCACTGCCACACAACTGGTAAATTCTGTTCCAACTACGCAGCAGAGCAATAGAGCAGCTGCCGAAATGTTTTACACAAGAACAATTCTGACTGTTACCAGGTGGTCGTCTTTACAGATGCGCTATCGGTGCCTCAAGCCCTCAAGAGTAGGTAACTCCCTTACCTGAGATTGAACTTGGCAAGATGGCTGCCCAAAAGTGTACTGCACTCCTGTGAGTGCCATTCCACTGTGGTATACCAGGAAACGAAACCACAGGTAAACTTGTCAAGAAAGGGGCAGAATGTGACCAGGAAGAGAATGCAGTAACATACTTTGAGAAGAAAAGGGTCATCCAGTCTATTAGAAGTGAAGAGAGTCTGGCCAAAAATGACCACCACTCACTTGACCAACATGAGCAGATCATTATTCTACACCTCAAGACAGGACATAACAAACTTAAGCATTTTAGGCTTTGTCTGAGTGGTTTGCCACTGTGCCCTTGTGGTCTATGTGTGCGGACTACAGAACATGTCCTGCAAGAATTTACTTGTACAACCCATTAAAAAGGGAATACTGCCCCACTGAGTCAACACTGTACTCGGAGTTGTGTGAAACTAAAAGGGAGCTACTAAAAACCATCAAGTGTATCACAAGAACTTATCTGCCAGTGTCAATCAGAAAACGAATACAAGAAAAACTTATACCCAACTTTTTGCATGAAATTTCTTGGGATGCTGCAAAAGGTGAAGTTGATTGTAGTGGTCGGTAATCAAGACTTGTGTACACCGCAGCTAAATGTAATTAGCCAAAACTGGCTTAAACTAGCCACTAGTGGCTGTAACTCGCTACAACTGACACTTTTTACATTGAGTAAAATGTTGTTTCTAGTTTTTCTTCTCTTTCAGACTGGCATTTGTTACAGTGTATGACAGACCAGTTGTGTTACGATTGTGCCTTTTTAAAATTGCTATATATATATTGGAGATGCAAATGTTTACCTTGAATTTACTTGTTTTGAAAGGAGATTACCCTAGGAATATTTCACTTGTTTGAAAAACAGAATATCAATATGAATATTTCACCTGTTTTGTAGTTTACAAACAACTTTCAATGTTACACTGTTTGTTTATAGAAACAAAATTGTTCATTTGTTACTTTTAGCCAGGTACAAAACAATGGTGCTTTGATGAATTCTTAAAGTGCTTCAGCCATTGCGTGTTCATCTGCGGTGCATTTTAGTGTTCCTATTTTTTATTAAATCATTTACCCTACAGATGGTGAAACTATACACAAACTTCATATAAAATGTTCATGGAAATGTAAGTAAAATATATGATATGATGTGACCAGTGTTTCTCAAACATTCTTACTTCATGGAGCCCTGTCATCAGTAATATGAGGTTGTGCTGCATGCAGTCTGAGAAACACTGGTGTTCCAAAAAATCTCTATTTGTCTGGTTTTTTTGTATGTTTGTTCACAAATTTAGTGTCCATATAAACAAGGCAGCATACATAAATTGATATCAAAAGAAGAGTACCTGTAAGAATATCACTTGTTTCAAAAAGAGAATACCTTTATGAATATTTCACCTGTTTTGATATTTACAAATGTAATGATAATAGGAAAATACCCTTCTGTGTTTGTTATTTCTCTTCATTCTCTTGTTATCTTCCACTATATATATAACATTTACAGACTTCTTTTTCTGGTTGTTGGTCTGTACCAGAGCTTTTCAACTAAGTTTACTCAAGGGCCAGAATATTAAAAATGTGGATCACTGTGGAGTAGAGGCCTGATCCCCAGCATAGAAAGATTGGTTCTATCCTAGTATATTCCCCCAAACAGACAGTCAAAAATTTTAGAGGGTGGTAGATAGGCTGCATGCAGTCGTGGGACCTAGGCTGTAGCATTCGTGGGAGCTAGGCTGCACTCTCTTGTGGGACGTAGGTGGGTTGGGGTTAGGCCCAGTTCTTGACGTTTTGGGGTCGTTAAAAGCATCAGAAAGCCTGGAAACCCACTCTTACCACCCTAGAAAATATTGGACTGTCCTGTGGCGTCATCCTGGGGGGGGGGGGGGGGGGGGGGGGGTATTGGGTTGGGAAAGCCCGGAAAGATCATGTATACAGTAAGGCTGTACATGATCTGCGGCCGCTTGCAAGACTTCTGCGGGCTGCCAATTGAATAGCCCTGGTCTAGAGCAAACAATGATGAGCTAATTCCTCCATTCCCGTCTGCCATCAGATATTTCCATGAAATTGTGTAGCTTATTTGGTTATTTGTTGCTCAGTTGTTCATGTACGTCTGTATGTTGGTCCATGCTTCTGTTGCCTTTATTTGGCCAGTTTCATGATTCCACCTCTTCTGTTGCCTTTATTTGGCCAGTTTCATGATTCCACCTCTTCTGTTGCCTTTAGTTGGCCAGTTTCATGATTCCACCTCTTCTGTTGCCTTTATTTGGCCAGTTTCATGGTTCCACCTCTTCTGTTGCCTTTATTTGGCCAGTTTCATGATTCCACCTCTTCTGTTGCCTTTATTTGGCCAGTTTCATGATTTCACCTCTTCTGTTGCCTTTATTTGGCCAGTTTCTTGATTCCATCTCTTCTGTTGATATGTCTCATAAATTTCATGTGTAATTCCCTCTTAGTTTTTATGAACAGTGTAGTATAGTACACATGCAGCTCATGATACCTCATACTTTGTTGTTGTTTTTTTTCCTTTCATCATTATCGTCATCATAAGTTCTCTTTATTCCTAGTGGCACATGAGGCTTCAGAGAGGACTTTCCATGCTTTCCTGTCCTATGCAATCTTCAGTGCAGTTTTCCATGTCAGAGATGCAGAGCTCAGCTCACTTTCCATCATTCGTCTGCATGTTGTTTTTTGCCCCCCCCCCCTCCTTTTTTGTTCTCTTTCCCTCTTTTATCCATGTAAGAGCTGTTTTAGCAGGTAAATCAGGATTCATTCTCATAACATGGCCAAGCCATTTCCATCTTCTCTTAGTTATCATACTGTGTAGTGTTTCGTTTTTTTGGTTTGTGACTTAAAGTAGTTTATTATTTTTTTTCCTATATTCTAAAAACACTGACATCCTACATCAGGGCTATTCAGCTACAAATCTGGCCCTGCAAGGCCTAGCAAGTGGCACACGGACTACTGCCAGTTTGATTGTTTTACTGATCTTTCTGTGCTGGGGCCCAGGCCTCTTGCTCGTGACCACTTTGATTTTCAAGACTGTGGCCCTCATGTAACAAAAGCCCTCTCTAATACAAGGTCTGACAATAAAGTAATGAGACTGATTTTATTATGTATGGCTAAGACAAAAATGCCATCTATGAAAGGATGCTTCTTTGATGATATTGATGACATCCAAAGGGCCGTAACATTGACTTTAAGGGCCATAGCAACAGAAGAACTACAGAGGTCGTTTCAGTGTTTGTTAGATTGTGCCACTTGCTGTATCAATGCACAAGGAGCTTACTTTGAATAAAATACAGGTTATACTGTTATTTTATTTGTTATGGAATTAGTCTCATTACCTAATTGTCGGACCTTGTATAATCTGAGCATCTTAAACAGCATCCTGTCCCAAAAGCTGAGGTAGTTTGGCCATGTTTAACATCATGGTGGCTTGGAGACAGAATGTTTAATACAGTTTCTGGAAAATAAGACAGAGGCAGACCTACACAAATGTGGATACACGACATTAAAGATTAACTTACTGTGGAAGCACATAGGGCTGGAGAATTAGCTAGAGACAGAGAGACTTCCATGATGAGAGCCACATTCTGTAAAGTACTTGCTTGTTGGTGGTAATGATATTCACAACCAATAACCAATCTTATCTCCACTGCCTCCCTGTTCTTCACTGTTCAATTATTATCTAACTTAGGTATCTTTACAAAAGAATGAACCACACATACATTTTCATTTAATAGAATTTAGTTGCATATAATGATGTTTGTGGGCTAAAGGTGGAGAGAAAACCTAGAAACACAGGGATAAAAGAACTGAAGAGAGATAAATAATGTGGGGAGGAGACATGTTGACTTCTGGAGATAACTAACTACAGGATGGTCTATGCTAAATCAAAGGATGAAAGGCTGATGAGGGAGTATGGTTTCTGTTAAAAATTATGCTATTCTAAGAGTTTACAAGTTACTTTAATAGCTCCACAAACTGCATACACCCATTTTGTGTTGATTACTCTTTTCCTTATCTTTTTCTGCATATTAACTGATTGTAAACTCTGGTGGAAAGTTGTGATTGTTGTCCACTTCAGGACTGTGGTCTTGTTTAGACAGATTGTTGTCCACTTCTGGACTGTGGTCTTGTTTAGGCAGATTGTTGTCCACTTCTGGACTGTGGTCTTGTTTAGACTGACTGTTGTCCACTTCTTGACTGTGGTCTTGTTTAGACTGACTGTGGTCCACTTCTTGACTGTGGTCTTGTTTAGGCAGATTGTTGTCCACTTCTGGACTGTGGTCTTGTTTAGGCAGATTGTTGTCCACTTCTGGACTGTGGTCTTGTTTAGACTGACTGTTGTCCACTTCTTGACTGTGGTCTTGTTTAGACTGACTGTGGTCCACTTCTTGACTGTGGTCTTGTTTAGGCAGATTGTTGTCCACTTCTGGACTGTGGTCTTGTTTAGACTGACTGTGGTCCACTTCTTGACTGTGGTCTTGTTTAGGCAGATTGTTGTCCACTTGTGAACTGTGGTCTTGTTTAGACTAACTGTTGTCCACTTGTGGACTGTGATCTTGTTTAGACTAACTGTTGTCCACTTGTGAACTGTGATCTTGTTTAGACTAACTGTTGTCCACTTGTGAACTGTGGTCTTGTTTAGACTAACTGTTGTCCACTTGTGGACTGTGATCTTGTTTAGACTAACTGTTGTCCACTTGTGAACTGTGATCTTTTTTAGACTAACTGTTGTCCACTTGTGAACTGTGGTCTTGTTTAGACTAACTGTTGTCCACTTGTGAACTGTGATCTTGTTTAGACTAACTGTTGTCCACTTGTGAACTGTGATCTTGTTTAGACTAACTGTTGTCCTGTCTTGTGAACTGTGATCTTGTTTAGACTAACTGTTGTCCACTTGTGAACTGTGGTCTTGTTTAGACTAACTGTTGTCCACTTGTGAACTGTGATCTTGTTTAGACTAACTGTTGTCCACTTGTGAACTGTGATCTTGTTTAGACTAACTGTTGTCCACTTGTGAACTGTGATCTTGTTTAGACTAACTGTTGTCCACTTGTGGACTGTGATCTTGTTTAGACTAACTGTTGTCCACTTGTGAACTGTGGTCTTGTTTAGACTAACTGTTGTCCACTTGTGAACTGTGGTCTTGTTTAGACTAACTGTTGTCCACTTGTGAACTGTGGTCTTGTTTAGACTAACTGTTGTCCACTTGTGAACTGTGGTCTTGTTTAGACTAACTGTTGTCCACTTGTGAACTGTGGTCTTGTTTAGACTAACTGTTGTCCACTTGTGGACTGTGATCTTGTTTAGACTAACTGTTGTCCACTTGTGAACTGTGATCTTGTTTAGACTAACTGTTGTCCACTTGTGAACTGTGGTCTTGTTTAGACTAACTGTTGTCCACTTGTGAACTGTGATCTTGTTTAGACTAACTGTTGTCCACTTGTGAACTGTGATCTTGTTTAGACTAACTGTTGTCCACTTGTGAACTGTGATCTTGTTTAGACTAACTGTTGTCCACTTGTGAATTGTGATCTTGTTTAGACTAACTGTTGTCCACTTGTGAACTGTGGTCTTGTTTAGACTAACTGTTGTCCACTTGTGAACTGTGATCTTGTTTAGACTAACTGTTGTCCACTTGTGAACTGTGATCTTGTTTAGACTAACTGTTGTCCACTTGTGAACTGTGATCTTGTTTAGACTAACTGTTGTCCACTTGTGAACTGTGATGTTCTAGAACTGAATTTTGCATACATATCTGCTTCATCTTATTAAATATGTTTTGTGTGTGTGAAATCCTTTTTCTCATTTGTTCTTGCTTACAAATTTTAACAAAGGAAATCCTGTGTACTGATGTCTCAATTGCAGAAACAGGGTAGTAATATTTTTGCCAAAATATTTAACAACATATTACATTTGCTTGAGTTTAAAATGCCTTTGTGACAACCCAACTCCCATATCTTCTGCACACCACTCTTTTATGTATGTAGGAAATAACCATACTAAAGTTTAGTGCAGTGTTTTCCAGTTAGGGCCCAAGCAACGATTGTTGGGGGGGGGGGGGGGGGGGGGGGGTGTAATTGATTGTTGATCTGAGGTCTGAAGGGGGGGGGGGCAATTTGATTGTTGATCTGAGGTGGAGAGGGGGGGGGGGCAATTTGATTGCTGAGGAAGCAATATTTGAATATTAAAAATGATGTTTATGTTACATAGGGGGAATAAGAATTTTAGAAAGGCTTTGGTGGGGCCTGGCACACAAAAGTTTGGGAATCACTGGTTTAGTTAGTGCTTGTTAACTCTTCTAGTGCCCGAACAGTTCTTTCACTGTCTGTGGCAAAGATTTCTCATTATCTTCAGAAGAACAAGGTGCAGATGTTCTTACAAGAGTATGTTCAAGCAGGGGCGGTCTTTGCATTTGGATACTAATGAATCTTAGCTCACTCTGTGGCTTCTTACACATGTTGGTCAGTGATTCTTTTGGTTTGGTTTGTAAAGGGCCTATTTTATTTGCACAGACACCTTCAAGAGCTTTCCAATCTGCTCCAGAGATCACATCCACCTGGAGAATTTCAGCACAAGGCATGAAGCCTGTAGCCATAGTGGGGGTTTAAACCATGTAGCCTCTAGCAGTAGTGAGGCTCTCAGCATTAGGGCTGTAACAGTATTTGGGGTCTCTGCATGTAGCCTGTAGCACTATTGGGAATCTCAGCATGAGGTGTCTAGCCGCCTGTAGCCTACTGATGGTCAAAGCATATAGCCTGTAGCACTAATGAGGATCTCCACATTGAGGAAGGTAGCCATAGTAATGATCTCATCATGAGACATGAAGCTTGTAGTGCTAGTAAGGGTCTCAGCATGAGGTATGTAGCCTGTAGCACTAGTGAGGTCTCTGCATGAAGCATGTAGCCTGAAACACTAATGGGATCTCGGCACAAGGCATGTAGCAGTAGTGAGGATCTCAGCATGAGGCATGTAGCACTAATGGGATCTCAGCATAAAGCATATAGCATGTAATAGTAGTGAGTACCTCGGCATGAGGTATGTAGCCAGTAGCACTAGTGAGACCCTCAGCATGAGGTATGTAGCCTGTAGCACTAGTGAGACCCTCAGCATGAGGTATGTAGCCTGTAGCACTAGTGAGACCCTCAGCATGAGGTATGTAGCCTGTAGCACTAGTGAGACCCTCAGCATGAGGTATGTAGCCTGTAGCACTAGTGAGACCCTCAGCATGAGGTATGTAGCCTGTAGCACTAGTGAGACCCTAAGCACGAGGTATGTAGCCTGTAGCACTAGTGAGACCCTAAGCACGAGGTATGTAGCCTGTAGCACTAGTGAGACCCTAAGCACGAGGTATGTAGCCTGTAGCACTAGTAAGACTCTTAGTACAAGGCATGTTGCCTGTAGCACTAGTGATACCCTCAGCACTTAGGGAAGTAGCCTGTAGCACTAGTGAGACCCTCAGCACTTAGGGAAGTAGCCTGTAGCACTAGTGAGACCCTCAGCACTTAGGGAAGTAGCCTGTAGCACTAGTTAGACCCTCAGCACTTAGGGAAGTAGCCTGTAGCACTAGTGAGACCCTCAGCACTCAGGGATGTAGCCTGTAGCACTAGTGAGACCCTAAGCACTCAGGGATGTAGCCTGTAGCACTATTGTGGATCCAACAGAGAGAGAGAGTGTGTGTGTGCATATATACCAGGAACACATTCTGTTCTTTTTCGTGGATATGTTGACCTTTAACAGTTTACAGTAACGGTAATCAGAGACTGAGTGGAAGGTCAATGGCCTCCAAGTAATTTCAAAAATATTTTTTATAAACATGATTGCAGATTAATTAAAGATCATGTATAAATGTTTCCAGGATATATTTTAAGCATACTTTTAAATTAATTGATGATTATTTGTTTCCAAAATTAAGATTTTTGTTTCCAAGTATCTGGAGAACTATTTCAGCAGACATATATTTAAATAAATTAAAGATCAGTGCCTTCCAAATTTTTGTATTGTGTAATTGTGAACATAATTTTGAATTAATTAAAGATAATAACTCCCACATTTTTACAGAACCATATTTGTAAATGTGATTGTGATTTGGTTAAAAAATGACTTACATGTTTTTATGTAATTATAATTGTAAACATAAATTTGAATTAATTAAAGATAACTTCCTCATTTATAGAGAAATAGATTTATAAATCTGATTGTGATTTGGTTAAAGAATGACTAATAAGTTGTATATAAATATATTTTTAAGCATATTTTAAACCCATAACTTGGTATCGAAAAGGAGAGGGGGTGGGGAGGAACAATACTCTTTGAATATATTGACCTCTCATATTTTAGATTAAATGAATCTGTATGTTGAAGTTGATTATGAATTTTATGGAAAGATGATATTATAGAAACTCTGCAGTAGTGTCAAGTATCTATGGTCGAGGTGGTCAGACGAGCGCAAACCAGAACTGTAACTCTGTCAACCCCTAAAGTGGTCAAAGGAAAGGGGTTAACTCACGTACTAAATGAGTTTGGATTCATAGAAAATATCCTTTAAAGCAGCGTTTCCTCAACTTTTCTTGGTGGCGTCAACTTTTTTTTTCAATTAAAATGTGTCCTGGTGCCCTAATCTAAGTATAATTATGACTATTCGTGTCTTGGTTAAGTTAATTATGAAACTTAACATATTTTGCGGTGCCCCTATGAAGAGGTCGCGGCTCCACAGAGTGCTGCGGCAGACAGTTTTTAAATCACTGCTTTAAAGTGACCTATGCCTTTCACTCAAATCTTTTCAATGCATAATTATTTTTTCAAGTGCCTTTTTTTTTCCCCCCAGCATAATAATTGATGTTACCTTCCTAATTACTCCAAGAATTTTAAATACTCCTGCATTCTGTAATGTAAAATATGGATTCAAGCTCTTGCTGATGTCTGGTGCTCACGTTTCACCATGGTCAGTTTGGCCTCAAATTATATTTTTCCCTGCATAAATACTCTTCCCCCCCCCCCCCCCCCCCCCTTCTTTTTTTTCATATTCTGCATAATATTTTGATCTGCTGAGCAGTACCTTTCTTACAAACACTAAAATATTTTTTCAATGGAAATTTTCTTGTTATACACAATATTTTGATAATATATTCCATTCTGAAGTTTTGAATAACCTTAATTTTTTTTGTGGCTAATGAAAATGTAAAATTGAGCATTTGTTACATTTTTTTAAATTTTTGCAAACAACATGCTAAACCTGTTTTGTGAATGCTGCTTTGGACTGGGAAATGTGATCTCATCTGCAAAATACTCCTTACACTTTTTTAAAATTTTAGACAATTTTCTTTCATGAAATTTAGAAATTGTTCAGTAAATGTCTGGTATAAGCAGTTTACCACAGAATTGTTGATACTGGCAAGTTATTTTATTACATCTGTTAATGTAGGCCAGAGCTATTCAACTAGATGAGTACCACAGTCTGGGTGACTGCTACTGTCAGACTGGACCACAGTCAGTCTGGGTGACTGCTACTGTCAGACTGGACCACAGTCAGTCTGGGTGACTGCTACTGTCAGACTGGACCACAGTCAGTCTGGGTGACTGCTACTGTCAGACTGGACCACAGTCAGTCTGGGTGACTGCTACTGTCAGACTGGACCACAGTCTGTCTGGGTGACTGCTACTGTCAGACTGGACCACAGTCTGTCTGGGTGACTGCTACTGTCAGACTGGACCACAGTCTGTCTGGGTGACTGCTACTGTCAGATTGGACCACAGTCAGTCTGGGTGACTGCTACTGTCAGATTGGGCCACAGTCAGTCTGGGTGACTGCTACTGTCACATTGGATGACTGCCATAGCCAGATTAAGTGACTATCATGCAGACAACAGTGATACACAATGATATGGTGACCATTTATAGGATTTTTAAATTTTTTTGCTATTGGAAAAAAATATTACAAGCTTCAGTGCTGTCTTGATATTACAGTAGATGTTCTTTTATTATGGAATAAAAATTTTTTTTTTAAATAAAGTGTATCAATCAAAATCAAATCAAGCCATAACTCCTAGTGGCTTCGTGATGGGAGCAACCCCCCCCCCCCCCCCCCCCAACTCTTAGTTTAAGCCAACAATCACATATCATAAAGAAAAAGCTGCCCTCTTCATGTTCACCTTATCTGCAAGTTCAGATTTTATATTTGTTGAAAGGTTTCCTTTGTTTGAGCTGTGGCCTGTGCCTGTGAGATCAAAAGTGTATCAGAAAATGCCTTACGTCCACATAAACATTATAGCCTTACATTGAACATAATTCAAACTATACGACTATAAGTCTCATTTATACACATATTATACAGTTGTTCAGTTACTTTTTTTTCGTTTATTATATGCAGCGGTTCACAAGGGTAATCTAAATGTCGTGCTCTTTGGCATTGTCTGTTTTTATGGAGCCACACATATATACACAATGTATGGTGCAAATAACATATATACCTTGTTCTGTTTTGTATACAACATATGAAATGTACAGTGTTATATTACAAAGTGCCTTTTGTTATTCTCTATCAGATGCTAACATTTTTATAATTGTTACTTAAAATTATAACTACTGTTGGCATGCATAGAATAATGGAGTAGTTAAAGTTTAATAACCACAATAACAAAACTATTTTTTCATCACGAAGAATGCAGTTTATGTAAAATATTTCTTGTTGTCATTGCTGTTATCCTACGCCATATAATGTGAATCATATGACATAATTATGTGCAGCATATTGTGTTTGTAAATATGTTCAGACTGAAGATTAATTCGTACGACTGTTCCTCACTGCAGCACCTTTGTAACTTGATGATTTAGTGAAGTAACCCCTTTTATAACTTGATAATTTACTGTGGTAAGTGAGGTCATTTCTGTAACTTGATGATTTACTGAAGTAACCCCTTTTATAACTTGATAATTTACTGTGGTAAGTGAGGTAATTTCTGTAACTTGATGATTTACTGAAGTAACCCCTTTTATAACTTGATAATTTACTGTGGTAAGTGAGGTAATTTCTGTAACTTGATGATTTACTGAAGTAACCCCTTTTATAACTTGATAATTTACTGCGGTAAGTGAGGTAATTTCTGTAACTTGTTGATTTACTGCAAAAAATAAATTTGCTAATTTACCGTTAATGGAAGACCAAGAGGGACCCTGTGTATGGAGGATGGCAGAGTCCCTAAGGACATCCTTTATGGTGAATTAAAAACAGATAGAAGATGTCGAAGCCGACCTCTACTACGGTATAAAGATGTCTGCAAGTGGGACATGAATGATACAGGTATTGAGGTGGACTCATGGGAACAAAATGCCATGGACCATGTTATGTGGAAAGGGCATATCAGGAAGGAAATAAGAGGGAAGGAAGAAAATATTGCAGAAAGGATGAGAGCTGAGCATCTGAAAAGAAACGGATTAAACACACACAATGGTTCTGAAATCCCATGCTATCATTGTGGAAGACTTTTCTTAACGTGGCCCGGTCTTGCTAGTCACACTCACCATCGCCATGGGCTGTGAGTCTCATGCCTCCTCATAGCACAATATAAGACTATCGTCTGGAAAGATGGAAAGGTGCCAATCAATCAAGAGGGACCCTGTGTAGAACCATCATCAGGGAAGGCTCAGACATGGGCCAAGTAAACATCCAGAACCAAAAACAGGTTGAGGCAGTATGTTCATGGGCTCCTCCAAAACCAATACAGGAATTTTAGCTGTTGACTTACTGCTGACAGATTCTTCAACAGCTGAACACATCCTGCCAACATTGCAGGCCTCATTGTAAATTGCAGTCAGAATATCTGACACTTGGATTCAGTAAAATGAAAAGTTTTTAAGATTTAAGAGTATCAATTTCAACATTTAAGCAAGTTACATTTGACTGTTTCATCAAGCTTATGGCCCAGTATGTCCTATTTCTACAGGGAATGGCAATACATCTGGAAAAAATAGTCATCAAAACTACATACTGTATGTACAATACCAGCAATAAATCCCTGTTGAGTTGGTTGGTGTTGAATAAGTTGAAGTTACATTGTACATCTGTTAATTTTGTTTCGTCTGAATATCAATAGTTGAATTTTTACATTAACCGCCATGTCCCGATCATGTTTATCCCCTTAGATTCCTGTGCTTATTTTAGTTGTTGTATATTGAGATGCTTTTCATAAGTTGCTTGATGTGATAGTTTCTCCCTTCCTCCCACCACCCCAAATGACTTAACACTCAGAATGCCTAAAATGGTTAATTGCATCCTGTTCATTTACACATTACTGAAGAATATCAGTTGTTTAAAATTTGTATATGGACTATTTTGTGAACCAATTACAACATAAATGTTACTTTACTTAAAAAGTTCTTTAATGTGTGTATAATAGTGGGTGTTTTTTTCGATTACAATAGTAGTGTTACTGTATTTTAACAATATTTTAACATGTATGTATAGTTCATTTTAAAAATCCATTACAATAGTAATTCTAGGATAATGTGTACGCATGTCTTAAGTTGTGCTCGAATACCTCACTCAGGTGAACAGACTAGCTCATTTGTGTCATAAAAACTGGCTTAATAGACGTAGCAGCATTACCAGGTCACAGTCAAGGGGTGGCCTCTCTGCCTGTAGTTTTCCCCACTGTGCCAGATTGGTCACTCAATGTGCTGTGTAACCACTGTTTAGCTTAATTTTGTATGCATAATTCCTGACTGCACCTCATAATCGCTAACTGTTTGTTCATTTCTTGATGCAGAAAACAGTTTAATATCATGGGTTTTGATTTATCAAATAATTGTGTGAACATTTGTAAATGTCTGCTCCACAACTGGCTGTCTGTGAAACAGTGTATGTTGTACCATGCTAGAGAGAAATTATAAAATAAACCATACCAGTCATTTTTTTAAAATGTGTTTTAAGTTTTCTTATTTCTGGTGGACCCATGCCTGGCTCCTTGTGCTACCCCAGAACCTGTCTTTACAAAAGTCAGATTAAATACAAATATAAGATTTGTCATACTTGTATTGCCAGAAAGGCTAACCTAGGCATCAAGTGTCTAAAGAAGTAGGAAATGTCAGCTGAAAGATGCGAATAAATATTGCAGCCATGCTGCAAATGGGCAGACTGCAATTACGCCCTCGGATTATTATATGAGAAGTACTTTTACTGTTGGCTGGTGTCTGTGGCTTAGGCTTAGCCTTCGTAATGCTGTGATACCGGGTTCGATCCCAGCTGCGGGCCTTGCGCCCTGCGTTGGTCTTGAGAGTGGTATCGAGACCGTCCAGAAAGCAGTGCCAAACTACTGGATGTAAATTTGCCTAAAAAAACCACAACAGCCAAAAAATGCTGGGGTTGGTTCTGCAATGTTCTGTTAAGGACACGCAACTAACTAAACTTATACTGTCGAGTGTGACATAAAGATAATTCTTCAATCAATCAGGTGCCATCTTTACAATTAAGGTTGGCCGCAAAGGATCTTCAAAATGCTCTGTCTTTTGCCCTTGATGTAGACTCTTGCTGATTGCTGTTTGTCCATCTCTTGATGTTATCCTTCCAGTTATATCACTGTCTGCCTCTTGTTCCCTTGCCTGCAATTTTTCTCTCCAGTGTGCTTTTTATAAGAGTTATGTCTTTTAATATGGCTGACATAATTCACTTTTTTTCATTTTAAGAAGTTAAGAGTTCTACAGAGACAAGAAAAAACTCTTCACACCATTGGCACATCGGGCATAAAGTGCTACTAACATACCATTGTACACCAGCTGGTGAGAGTGGTCAAAATCTTCTTTTTCTAAGCATTCACCAGCTGTTAACTCCAGCAGAAAAGTTCTGGTTATTCACCAACTTCTGGGCTTATTTGTAGACTGTTGATTCCTCACCTCTCATATCACACAGAGGTGGTTGTGTCAAAGGCATAAAAAGGTCTTAATGCACTACAGATTATGGCAGCAATGGACATGGAGCAAAGAATGCTGTTCACACTTTACCAGCACTTAATCATCTCACTGATTATGGACTGGGTTTGCTCACTGTCTTGAAGAGTCAGCTAGTTAAACTGGAGCACATACAGAAACAGCATCCGTGGCTTAGGCGTTGCGAGTCTGACTCGTAATTCCAATGTACCGTGATCAAAACCCACTGCTGGCTGCATTGATTTTTATCATGGTATCATGGCGTCGCAGGTCTACCTAGCCTTAAGTGGGTAGAGAGCATACTTTGGATCTTTTCTCCAGGCCATGCAGACGTGGTGGGGAATAAACAGGCAGACAGACTGGCTGGATCTGCACCGCTGAGTGGTGAATTCATACATGACAAAGCTTGAATTAATACATGACAAAACAAATGTGGTCAGAGCTCTTTGGGAACAAGTAACGAAGTCAGAAGAGAAACTAGATAATTATGGGCTGGAGGGAATGATGTGCCTGGGTGTGACCAGAGGGTTCGGCTGGCACACTACGCTCAGAGGAAAGGCAAGACTTACATACAACCAGACTACGACTGGCACCATTAATAGTATTGGAACTCTGCACTGGCTGCTGTGGATGGGGACGGAGCATGTATGGGAATGCCCTTAGTGCTGCGATGTCTATTCTAGACTCAATTCCCCCAGCCCCCAGTTAGTCAACTTTTATTAATTGCTTGTAGGAGGCCCTGATACCTAGTTATACTTGGTTGACCGGTGGGGACATCAATTTTCAAAATCATTTTATATAATAGAAATTCAACATGACACCAACTATGCTACATAACAAACATTTAACAAAACACAAACTATATAATAGACATTTAATAAAACATCAACCATGTAATGGACATTCAACAAAACACCAACTTTATAGTGGACATTCAACAAAACACCAACTGTGTAATAGACATGCTAAAAAACACCAACTATGTAATGGAATGCAACAAAACATCAACTATGTGGTGGACATTCCACAAAACACCAACCATGTAACTGACATTCAATTAAACACCAACTGTATAATAAAATTCAACAAAACACCAACTATGTAGTGGGCATTCAACAAAACACCAAATGGAGGAGATTGGAGCACTCATGCTTATGTCTGATGTACAATGAAGATGATCTTTAAAATATACATTCAACAAAACAAAACACCAACTATGTATCAGGCACTTTAATCATAGTTTATTTTTCAAGATAATAACTGAAAAAACATCACACACACACAATTAAAATTGTATGCAGACAAACAGCAACCATCACATATTTATCGTTTTTATTTTAATATTCACACTGCAAATGCTATTGAAAGGAATAGCACTCTATACATATATTGCATAAAGATATCCTTCTTGGCCATTTCAAAACAGCAGGTGCTTGTATGGCCTATTTATCCGCTATCCTTTTATTCTGCAGTAATGTGTGAATCTCTATCAGTAATCCTAATCATTCCACTTGCCAACTACATGGGTAAACATCTTCTTTTTTGCGTGTCACTTGCCTCACAGTTCTACATCCTATTTAAATGTATTTATTCTTTACCATTTTTTAAATCATGCGTCTTCCTTACTTGGATGGTATTTTTTTTTTTTAAAGGGGGAGGGGGGTGTCTTGCACTAGCTCTCTAACAGAAAAAGACAGTCTAAAATTAGCCTGTATGGATTCAGGAGCCTCTCACAGGGATCTTCCTCTGCCCCCCCCCCCTCAAATAAATATGTAAAAGAGGACTAATTAGGACATCATCATCATCAGTTCTCATTATGCCTAGTGGCACATGAGGCTTCAGAGAGGACTTTCCATGCTTTCTGTCCTGAGCAATCTTCAGTGCAGTTTTCCATGTCAAAGATGCCGCACTCAGGTCACTTTTCATCGTTCGTCTCCATGTTTTTTTTGGGCGCCCCTGTTTTCTCTTTCCCTCTGGTGTCCATGTGAGAGCTGTTTTGGCGGGTATAACGTGGAAAAGCCATTTCTATTTTCTCTTGGTTATCATACTGTCTAAAGTTTCTTAATTTGTGACTTGAAGTAGTTTAGTGTTTGAGATTGTATCTGGCCAGAAAATTTTGATAATTCTACGTAGACGTGTGGTGGAAGGTGGACAGCTTGTGTGCATCCTTTTTTGTCATTCTCCAGCATTCCGCTCCATAAAGAAGAACTGGCAAAATGATGCTCTTGTAGAGTCGGAGTTTCGTTCCTCTGCAGTAATTGTTGGATTTCTAGATTTGCCTCATCCTTCCAAAAGCAGCTCTAGCTTTGTTCAGACATGACTGTATGTCCTCTTCGGTCCCTCCCGGCAGGGACACCACACTGCCAAGATATGCGAAATGTTCTACATTTTCAAGAGTTTGGTTATTTATGATCACTGGTTGTTGGTTTGGACTGTTTGTCATGATCTTAGTTTTCTTTGTGTTTATTCTCAGTCCCACCATTTCTACTGGGTAGTCTGTTACTTTTTTCTTGTATATGTTCATGTTTATGTGATAGGAGTGCTATATCATCTGCAAAATCTAGGTCCTCAAGCATGGTGAATGGAGTCCATCGTATGCCTCTCAATGTCCCGTCTACTGTGTTCTTTAGTATCCAATCGATCACAAGGTTGAAGAGGAGAGATGACAAAACACATCCCTGTCTTACACATGTCTTTCCCCCGTGTGGGTGAACAACCAGAACTTTCCACCAGAGTTTACAGATGGTGAACGCTAAGAGAAAGAAAAAGAATTAGATCTCTAAAAGAACAAGAGTGCAGAACTAGATCCAAATGGGCAAGACAGTATATGATCAACTTGCACTAAACATCATCAACTGACACTTTCATGAAGGAGAGACGTTTATACAGGACACATTCCTACACAATCACTTTAACCCTCAGCTCCATTTTCTAGACCTCCAGATGCTCTTCCCCAGAGCCCACAGTGCAAATGTCAAACTTACTAGCCCCTTCTCTAATCACCATCTCATTTATCCATGATCTCTTCCAATGAATGAATTCTGATTAAAAGTTCTTATCATCAAAGTGCTTCGTTATCTCGTTGCGTTTCTCTTGAATTTGCCTGGTTCGATCTACTATTCACAGCTTGTAATGTGTTTGTTTCATTGACTTTGATATTTGCACAGAAAATCCAAGTTCAAAGTTCATTAACTGTTTACTTCTGGGTGCACACATTTTTGTCACATTATGTCATTAAAAACAAACTGTAATGGGTCGACATTTTATGTACGAAAATGCTCAACAGTTTGCAGAAGTAATGCACAGATAAATCACTTTTGTGTGGAAATATTGTGTTCTCTGGACCAAATGGTTTACATGTCTCTGATAATGACAGAGGCTCTCAGTGCCAGTTTCAAGGCTCCATTTCTGGAGGACAAATTGACCTATGCCCCCTAAAAAGCAAGCTATATAAAAGATGAATAATTTTAGGATTACCCTAAATCAGCCGAAAAGCACAGATATCGCAGCCTACCTGTAAACTACAAGATAATGTGTTAACTATACTTTTAAAGGGGGAATGTAGAAGATGAAAGGTAAAGCGGAACTGAAGAACATTGTGATGATAGGAAAAGGAAGTGAAAGAAGATATAGAAATGGTGTTAGATGGTCCTAAACTGGGGCATGGAGAAATATCAATAAAACTGATCCAGAACATGTGGCCTGAGATCTGTTGAGGGCCAGGCACATGATGATGATGTGTCTGAATATCTTCAGAGATAAATCTTTCAAATCAACATTTACTGAACTAGTGTTCTTCACGTTCACCAGCTGTAAACTCCAGCAAAAAGTTCTTGCTGTTCATTCACCTCTGGATTTTACTCATATTCCAGAGCCAGACTGCACATCCATTTTACAGATCTGGCTTATTTGTATGCAGACTGCTGGTTCCTTGCCTCTCAGGCAGATGCGCTCCCAGCTTCAAAGGAAGCTTCCACATTTTATTGATTCCTACTACATGAATGTTCGAGAGGCAGAGGGTATGTTCTTGTTTTCCCCACAATAGGGCCCCGGAACCCACAAGGGGACTCTGGAGGGCAAGGTACATAATGATGATGATGATGATGCTTCAACATTTTCACAGATAAATCTCACAAATAAACATTTACTGAGCCAGTGTTCAGTCCAGCCGCATTATGACAACACCTTTCACACTCTTCTCGCTTGCCACATTGTCCGCATGCGATCTCTCATGTGCCACATTGTCCGCATGCACAACTCTCATCTCTCAAACGCCACATTGTCCGCACACAATCTCTCATGCAAGTGCAACTTGAGGACTCCCCTTTCTCTTATTATCATCACCCCCATCATCATCAGTATCTTCCTCCTCATCAACTTTCTTCTCTGTCTTCTTGTCCTCTGGTGAGTCTGCAGGAGGCAGAGGGTCAAACACTGGAACTTTGTAGGTTTTTATCAAACTGTCTCGAGGTGACATCCACTCTGGGACGATCTTGCCATGGATCCGCCACCGTCCGTTGGTGTCGGAGATCCACTTCTCCATAACCACATACTCCACTGCAGACTTGGGTAGAAGTGGGTCACCGTACATGAGGCGGCCAAATCGGTCATAAATTGCCAGGATCTAGGAAAATTGAGAAACCAAACACAAATTGAGATAAGTCATGTATTGAGCTATGTTCAAGGCGTCTGATAAGCTTCCATAAAGGGAAAAATGAACATATTTTGAAAGAAAACCATATCTATTTATGTAATATATCTATACGACTAACGTTGTTTTAAAAACATTTGTTTATGCAGGTCCTCCAGTGCTGAAGAACATGTATAAGCACAATTGGAGTTTTCTTCTTCTTCACGTTCACCAGCTGTAAACTCCGCGGAAAGTTCTGGGGGTTCATCCATCTCTTGTTCCAGAACCTGAGTGTTGCATGCACATCTGTTTTACAGATCTGCCTCATTGATATGCAGACTGTTGGTTGCTGGCTTTTCAGGCAGATGCACTCCGACGTCAAAGGAAGCTGCCATTTAGTCAACTCTTACATGCTTTTGGGTAGGCAGTGGGTCTATTCTTGTTTTCCCCACAATGGAGACCCCCAGGACCCGCACGGGGAAGCTGCAGTTATGCATGTAATGGTGTTGGTGATGTTTATTTTGCTACGTATAAAAAGTAAAAGGACCCTTTTCCAGGCCTTCAAGTGTACTGGGTATATAGGGCTAGACCTATATTTTATATACCAATCGGCACTTGTTGGGTGATGTGGTCAGCATCACGCCAGCCGCCTTTACTTCCCAGGACTGCACCTGATACCCACTAAAGGCTGGGTTGAACTTGGACAGGTCATTTTTGACAAAAGTCCGGCCCCTGTCAGGACCCAAACCCAAGAGCTTCCGATCCGCAGGTGAGCCGTTAGACCACAATGGCTCCCTATTTTCTAATGGATGGCTATCCCAAAAGAGACAAAAAGACAAATTATGCATGCAACTGTCATACCAGCCTTGTGTGGTCAATGTCAGACTCGAACACTGATCAAAGAACACAAAAGAAAACTAACCAGCTGCGAAATTAGATGTTTGAGAAAGGCTGTGAATTAAACTAGAAGAGATGTGAAAAACAAAGAAATTACTATTAGAACAACACCCATAATTAAATTCTTTAAAAAAAAAAAAGACTGAACTGGTTTGGTCATTTAATGAGAATGAATCCAATGATGCCAGCAAGTAGAGCATACAACATCAAAATAGAAACACCAAGAGGTAGGGAGCAACCAAGAAGGTCTGAAGGATTCACTGATACCTTGAGACTCCACAACATCACAGCATACCAGGCAACTGAGCATGCCCTAGCTGGGAAACTGATCATCTGTTAACCTGTGATGCTTATCAATACAAAGCAGAAAACAGACAAGAGAAGAAAGAAGTTGCTTATAGTGTCTTATTCTTGACGTCTTCTTTTACTGCTGTAGGTAATTCTTCCTTTTGGGGCTGCCCTGATTACAGACACATTGTACCTTCATAGAGTTTCACTGATGTTACCTTTTACTCTTGTTCCACCTCTGGGTCTATTTCCCTCCCCTCTTTTGGTGTATGCCTTGTATGGTTTAGCATCACAAGGACATATAACCAGATTGTGACCAGTACCATCAGTATTGGAACTCTGTGCTGGCTGCTGAAGATGAGGACGGATCATGCATGGTAATGCCCCGAGTGCTGTGATGTCAATTCTTGACTCAACTCAACTAAACTCAGCATCACAAGGCATACTTGTTAAGTGGACAAACCATTTTACCTGCTCTCTTTGCCTGTAATATAGATATGGTTATGTGCCAACTATTTCTCTTATGAATTCATCCTGATTTCATCACTTCTGGTCACTCCTGCAGCCTTTCTCACACACCTCCAACAGTGTGAATCTTACCTCATCTTGATCCTCTGGTACCTTGCGGTGTCGAGGTAAAGTATCATTTAAGGAAAATGCATGTTTGTGTGCTTCATAAATAGGGATTCCCGGGAACTGTGTTATTCCTTTAGTCCATCGTTTGCACAGTCAGCCTCTTCTTCGGTTCCCACCTGGTCTGTACATCACTGCTTGCTGTCGTATGCTATTTGTTGACCCTGCATTATATGACCAAACCATTTCACATGTTGTTTTCTAATGGAATCTAGAGCTGCCGCTTCCCCTCACAGTGTGAATCACACAGATTTATGTCTGTAAGTTTTCAGGTGAGCAGCAATATTAGCACACATCCCTACCTGTTTGGTGTGCAGGCGCACCGTGACCTGGCAAAACAGGTTATCTGACGTGATCATGGTCTCGGTGCGAACCTGCACCACTCTGGCAGGCTCCACGGTTTCAACCAGTTGCCAGTGCATGGTCTTGTTCTCAAGGCCATGCACCATTTCCTGCAATAAATACAAAGTTTCTTTAGCATGTTTTCCCAAACTGTTAGAAGTTTCAAATTGGGGTTCACGTCATACATGCAATGTTTATTTGTTTGTGTTCATCAGCTGGGCGGACAGTCCTCTGTGTTTGTCCATAGACCTAGACCTTAGCCTTGGCCAAGGTCCTGAGTTTTGCTTGTGCACCCGTTTTACAGATCTGGCCTAATTTTATGCAGACTGTTGGTTCCTTGTCTCTTAGGCAGATGCACTCTCTTAATTAGTCGCTGTGCTTGTTAAGGAGGCAGTGGGTCTATTCTTGTCTCCCCTCTCCCCAACTGGGCCTTGGAATCCACATGAGGGATACGTGAAATGTGGTTAAAATTTTATGTCATAATTTTTCATAAAATGGGTCTTATACGTGGGGACATCTTATACGTGGGGACATCTTATATATAGGGGTAATCTTATATACATGGTGACATCTTATACACGGAGGTGTCATTTAGAATACAAATGTTTGCACATGCATGTAACAAATTCTGTCCTGTCCTGCCAAAATATAATTTCATCTCCCTGCGCAAGTTCTGAGCTCCATTGTGGGGAAAACAAGAATAGACCCACTGCCTGCCAAAAGTGTGTTGTATGATGAAGTAAATGGGGGCTTCCTTCGAAGTCAGAGTACATCTGCCTGAGAGACAAGGAACCAACAGTCTGCATGCATATGAGTCATATATGTGAAATGGATGTTTAAGCAACACTCAGTTTCTAGAATAGGACTCTTGAGTCCAGAAGTAGACTAACAACCAGAACTTTCCGCCAGAGTTTAAAGCCGGTGAACCCGAAGAAGAAGAAGAAGACGAAGAAATGAAGTATTAGCCATGTTATGATGAAATTCCTCTTCCTCTTCGGGGGCACAAGCACATACAAAATTATATCTTCGTCTTCTTTATCTTTTGTCCGTTCCAGATTGACGCAACTGTAATGTACCTATTTATAGCTGAAGCATCAGCCCCTTTTGGCCGATACATCTGACTTCTTCAGGTATTTGTTTTCTGAGTTCAAATAAGTTAATATACTTTCTATAATCAGCTGTTAAATGTTTTCCAGTTTTCTCTTCTCCATGCATAGCCAAAAAATGTAAAGCCACTCTTTCGGATGATTCTAAATAAGTTCTTTACATTTTAAAACATTACTTTTTTTTTGCGTGTTGTGCTATCCAAGACATTGTCAGCATTCTTCAGTAAGTGTGACATCTCTTAGGTTCTAACTGATGTTGTTTTGCTTACTATTTTTACTATATAACTCGTTCTATGCAGCAGGCTAGAATTTCTTAAATAACTTCCATGAACGGGGAAATATTCCATTTAGTGTTTATGTTATAAAATTATGTTTTTACTTGTGCAATTCTATTCTTTACATCTGTGATACATCTGCTACGTGAGGTTAACCAGACTTTATTGTGACCCTAATACTTACTTACTTACTTAGTCAATCCTCTTCTACCATGGAGTGTAGACATTTGCCAGAGAGAGATCGCCAGACTTCTCTATCAGCAGTTTGCTAATACCTACTTACTTACTTAGTTGCTCTTCTACCTTGGGGTGTAGAGGCTTGCCAGAGAGATCGCCAGGCGTCTCTATCTGCAGTTCTCTTTCTGGCTTTGTTCCACTACAGTCCTCTGTCAGTTAGGGACTGTCGGATGTTGTCTTCCCAGCGCATCCTGGGTCGCCCTGGAGCTCTGGTTCCCTGGTTCTTAGCCTCCCATGCCTGCCATGGTGGCCGATTTTCTCCCATTCTGCATACTTGTCAAAACCATTGTATTGTGACCAATCCACTTGGGTTTGTAAGGACTGGGTATCAAGATCTTGACGCATTATCTGATTGCGAACTTTGTCCCTTCTTGTCACTCGGACCACCTTTCTTAGATATCTCATTTCTGAGATCTGAAACTGGTTTCTGTGAGCTGCTGTCATTGCCCATGACTAATTAATACCACATTAATTGTCTGTTTGGACATAATCTTTACTTGTGCTTCCCTAATGCTTGAATTCACCTGTATATTTTGTATGTTTTGTTAGAAGTTAAAATATTGGGAATTTTTAAAGAACTTACCGGAAATGCTTTTTCTGTAACCAGTTCATGGAGCCTGTCCTGATTCTTGTAAATACTGAAATAGAAATTAGATGAAACTGTGAAAGCTGCTTCTTTTATTTTTCTTCTTCTTTTTTAGACCTATTCTGCCCTTCCAGCGGCAGGATCTGAAGTGGCATCATGTGTGAGCCATGGTATTTTTTACCTAGATGCTAGCACTCTGAATGACGGCTGCATTCTCTTGATTTCTTTTCTATATTCGTCATATTTCCTTTATAAGTGAGAATTTTTCTAACAATGCAGGAAATGGTAACAGCGTCTCTCTGGTGGTGTTTGCTCTATTTCATTTGTTTCCTTATCAGGGAAGGAAAAGTTTTCGTCAATGCAGGAAACCAGACAGCTGTTTTCTGTTGCTTTTTTAAATATTCTGTTTCCTATAAGTATGCACGTCAGTTCCCCAAGGGAAGACGCAGTAAACAGAAAAAAATGGTCAACTGCAGAACATAAAATTGCTTAGAAAAACCACACCCCAAAAAATAAAAGTCAGTTGGAACCAAATCCCAGGATATGCTCATCAGCCAAGCAGTTTTCTGCCAGTGCAGAGACATCTTCCTAAAATAAATTACACCGAAGTGTTTTGTCAAACCTGTGGCCAAGTGCTTGCATCTCAACATACATTTAAACTGACTGATTTCCCTAATCTTTGATGGCCTCCAGTCTACCTGCAAGGAGGCAGGGTTTTGTCCTTATCCCTTTATCTGTGTGAAAAACATGAAATGTGACTAGAAAGTTCAGTAAAAGGAAAGGAAACACCTCACAAAGTTGGGCCCAGGGAGACCGTGACTGGCCGTTCATTCATGCGTCTTAACCTTTAGGACGTATTAGTCTAAGTTAAAGGGGTATGAGTTTGTTTTCTGCTATGTATATGTTGGCGGACAGACAGGTACGTATTGTGTTTTACTTGCTGTTGTGAGTGATTGTGTAAAATATGACGCTCTGGGATTTCAAGTATGCAGTGAAATTATTTCAATTGTCACTGCTGGTGGCCGACAAGGAGAGCAGCGTTGCTTTTATTTGCGGCCCCACTGCAAAATGTAAACACTTCTGAAACCACGGCATGTAGGATGCGGTGTCTTGTGGGACGTAGGCTGAGCCTGTGGGTAAAGGGGAAGGGGGTGCGAGCAGGGCCAGTTCTAGATATTCTGGGGTTGTTAAAGCGGGTCACATCCTGTAATATAGAGCACGTGTGATCGCCAGTCAAAGTGTTGACAGAGTTCAACCTGACACCCCTTTAGTTTAGACTAACACGTCTCAAAGGTTAATATGCATGAATGTACGGCCAATCATGGCCTCCCTGGGCCCGGCTTTGTGAGCTGTACCAATGAAAGAGATACAGACAAGACTGAGAAACATATACTCACGGGTAGAAAAAGGGAAAGCCGAATAAGACTAAGACAGCTCTGATCTCAAAGTTACAGAACTCAAGATCAAATATCTCTGAATAAGATATCTCTAAACTCCAGTGTATTAGGAGTGTTCATCAGAAACCCTTTCGTGCCCCCCTGCTTATAGCTGAGTGTGTTCAACATGATCCTGATAGAATCATGTGAAAAGCACCGACCAACTAATAAAATAGCATGTGTCCAAAGAGTAGTGATTCAGTCTGGGTCATTTGAAGGATGCTGACCAGTAGGCATTGACTGAAAAATGCTGGCAGTTCTAGTTGTTCGTCAACTTCTGGACTTTAGTCTTATTCCAGAAGCTGAGTTTTGCAGTGCACATCCGTTTTACAAATTTGGCTTATGTGTATGCAGACTGCTGGTTCCTCACTTTTCCAACAGACACACTCTGACTTAACAGGAAACACTCCTAATTAGTCCACTTCTACAACATGCTCGTTGAGGGGCAGCGGATCTATTCTTGTTCCCCCTATAATGGGACCCCGGGACCCACGCTGAAAGATTGTGCGCACAGTCCCCCTCAGAAGTGTACAGTGTTCGATGTAATCAACTTACTCTCCCAACAAAGACTGGGCCTCTGTGACAATTTTCTGGGCCTCTACTGCAAAGTCAGACTCCACAAAGTCTTCATATTTCTTCAATTTACGCAGGTGCTTCATGGACTTCGTTCCTTTGATCATACGTGAAACCGTGTCAGACAGTTTCTGCAATAAAGGATAACAAAAGGATAACTTTACTGCTATATGGGTATAAGAAATGATAACAATTACTGCCATAAATTACTAGAATGATATTACTGCCACCACATATACAAGGAGTGCCGCTATAGTGTAGCGGTTAGACGCTCGCTTGCGGATCCAAAAGTTGTGGGTTTACATGCGGATGTTGCTGGACTTTTTGTTTTAAAAAATGACCTTGGCTTCCAGGTTGACCAGCCTAAAATGGGTACCAGGTATAAAACCTGGGAAGTAAAGGCAGCCGACACGATGCTGAGGAATCACCCATCGATTGGTCTATAAAATATAGGTCTAGCCCTTTATGGCCAACACGTTTGAAGGAGTGAAAAAAGGGTCTTTTACTTGACATTTACAACAAACGGTAACATTACTGCCACATATGTACAATGAATGATAACATTTTTGCCATACATGTACAACAAATGATACATGTTATCCATTACATGTACAACAAATTATAATGTTATCCAACATATGTACAAAAGTGCCAACAAACTGGTACCCGAAAGTGTTCTGAGGAGTAAAAGCTGGCTGATGTGATACTTCTTCTTCTTCTTCATTCATCCGAAAATGTAAATGCACTGTGCCGGTTTACAGCATGGCTGTGATATTTGCATCTTTCTGCCGACACAACCGACTTCTGCAGGCATTTGTTGACCGGATTAACCTTTCTGGTTAGCTTGTGCTGATGTAATACTGACCATACTCTCCCTCCAGTGCAGACTGGTTTATAAAAATATCTGGTCAGTTTCTCAGGTCAAAAAGCAGCATGTTGACCACAGCACCCAAAGAGCCGACTGGATTACAACAGTATGGGTCTAGCATCATATGCCGAATTACCACTGGCCTGAAAAGGGTCACCATATACCTAAAAGCAAGGGTGATTTACTTTATTACTTCACAAAACTCTGCATTGGAGAGAGGCACTGGAGAATTTTGTGATGCCTGGAAAGATCAACGGTGAAAGAGGCAGAGGAAGACCCAAGAGAGACGATGCCTGATGGCCTGAAGCAATGGCATGGTGGAATATCATTAGTGGAACTGAGTGTTCTTCTTTACGTTCACCAGCTGTAAACTCTGGCAGAAGCTTCTGTTGTTCTTTATGTTCACCAGCTGTAAACTCTGGCAGAAGCTTCTGTTGTTCTTTATGTTCACCAGCTGTAAACTCTGGCAGAAACTTGTGTTGTTCTTTATGTTCACCAGCTGTAAACTCTGGCAGAAGCTTGTGTTGTTCTTTATGTTCACCAGCTGTAAACTCTGGCAGAAGCTTCTGTTGTTCTTTATGTTCACCAGCTGTAAACTCTGGCAGAAACTTGTGTTGTTCTTTATGTTCACCAGCTGTAAACTCTGGCAGAAGCTTGTGTTGTTCTTTATGTTCACCAGCTGTAAACTCTGGCAGAAACTTCTGTTGTTCTTTATGTTCACCAGCTGTAAACTCTGGCAGAAGCTTCTGTTGTTCTTTATGTTCACCAGCTGTAAACTCTGGCAGAAGCTTCTGTTGTTCTTTATGTTCACCAGCTGTAAACTCTGGCAGAAGCTTCTGTTGTTCTTTATGTTCACCAGCTGTAAACTCTGGCAGAAGCTTCTGTTGTTCTTTACGTTCACCAGCTGTAAACTCTGGCAGAAGCTTCTGTTGTTCTTTATGTTCACCAGCTGTAAACTCTGGCAGAAGCTTCTGTTGTTCTTTATGTTCACCAGCTGTAAACTCTGGCAGAAGCTTCTGTTGTTCTTTATGTTCACCAGCTGTAAACTCTGGCAGAAGCTTCTGTTGTTCTTTATGTTCACCAGCTGTAAACTCTGGCAGAAGCTTCTGTTGTTCTTTACGTTCACCAGCTGTAAACTCTGGCAGAAGCTTCTGTTGTTCTTTATGTTCACCAGCTGTAAACTCTGGCAGAAGCTTCTGTTGTTCTTTATGTTCACCAGCTGTAAACTCTGGCAGAAGCTTCTGTTGTTCTTTATGTTCACCAGCTGTAAACTCTGGCAGAAGCTTCTGTTGTTCTTTATGTTCACCAGCTGTAAACTCTGGCAGAAGCTTCTGTTGTTCATCCACTTCTGGACTTTATTTAGACTTGCTCCAGAACCTGAGTGTTCTTCTTTACGTTCACCAGCTGTAAACTCTGGCAGAAGCTTCTGTTATTCATCCACTTCTGGACTGAAGTCAAGTTTCAGAACTTGAGTTTTGCTCAGACTTTGAAAGAAAACCCTTACTACTCGACTCTTATGACATGCTTGCCAGGGAAGCAGTTGGGTCTATTCTTGCTCTTCCAATAACAGGGTCCCAAACCTGAGTGTTGCATGCAAATCAGTTTTACAGATCTGACTTATTTGTTTGCAGACTTTTGGTTTCTTGTCTCTCAGGCAGATGCACTCTGATGAAAGTGCCCCAATTAGTCAACTCTTACAAATTAATCTACTTGAATTTCTAGTCAGGACTAAGACCAACCACACCTCAAAACACCTCTTCTAGGGGGTTATTGACCTGACAGGAGTTCCGGTTAAAATGGACGCTAGACAGCGGCGCTGTTTGGAGCGGAGGCAAATTTTTCCGGTCGTGCAATGCTGGCGGGACCCGTATTAAAATTGATCGCGCGGGCAACTGCTGATCTGTTGGCGACAAGTTCTATGATCAATGATGAACTACATTTCTAATGTTGGACTGTTTGTGTTAGCACTTCGGATGGCTACCATATGCGTTAATGCGAGTGTATGCTAGATATGCTGAGACAGCAGTCTGTCAATCTTTCCACAAGGGACTGTGATAGACATTCTGAGTGTTTTTCGCTGGCACAGGAGCAGAGCAAAGATGGGGCCACCCGTTTGCTATGAAGCTGAAACTAAGACTACCAGACTACCAGACCAGACTACCAGACACCTCAAAACATTCATTCATGTGAATTTACAATCAAAACTAACAACATTCCGGCCTCGTAGAATTCATGTAAAACTTACAGCTGTAGACAGAAACGACTGTTTCCCATCTCCTTCTTGTGGCTTGAACGGATCGATGATAGTTACTGAAATCACATAACAGTTAAGTATTTAACAATACTTTTGTAGTGTTATGGGTGTTTTCAAAAATGACTTTGGCTCCCAGGTCAACCCAGCCTTTCTTCCCACCCCTCCCCCACGTATGGGTTCCAGGACCCCATTTTGAAAAAAAAAACTGAGTAAACCCACTGCCTCCCCAACAAGCATGTCATAAGAGTCGACAAACTGGGGGCTTCCTTTGAAGTTGGAGCGCATCTGCCTGAGTGGCAAGGAACCAACAGTCTGCAAACAAATAAGTCAGACCTGTAAACTGGATGTGCACGCAACACTCAGGTTCTTGAACAAGTCTACAGTCCAGAGGTGGCTCAACAACCAGAAATTTCTGCAGGTGAACGTGAAGAAGAAGAACCCAGCCTTGAATGGGTACCAGGTGCAGTCTTGGGAAGTACAGGCTGACCACATCACCCACCGAGTTCCGAATGGTCCATAAATATAAGTCTAGCCCTATATGCCTGAAGGCACAAAAGAGAGTCCTTTACTTTTTGTTAAATTTTTTTTAAAACCTTTTTGTAGTGTTATTTCTCTCTTGCTGACAGCTGACAGATAACCTGATGTAAGTTCACTCTAGATATATGCTGATCTTTGGGAATCAGTATTTTCTCCTCCTGTACTTTTTTTTTTAAATCACTCTGCATCCCTATCTACTATTCTCATCCGCCTTCTCTCTATCACTCTCCTCCCTCGCATTTTCCTCATGTCTATTACTCTCCCTCCCTCATTCCCTTTCCCTCTCTATTACTCTCCCTCCCTTATCCCCTCTCTTTCTATTACTCTCCCTCCCTCATCCCCTCTTTATTACTCTGCCTCCCTCATCCCCTCTCTATTACTCTGCCTCCCTTAATTCCTCTCTCTCTCTATTACTCTCCCTCATCCTCCTCTCTCTATTACTCTCCCTCCCTCATCCCCTCTCTCTCTATTACTCTCCCTTCCTCATCCCCTCTCTCTCTCTCTCTATTACTCTCCCTCCCTTATCCCATCTCTCTCTATTACTCTTCAGCAGCAAGCGAAGAGTTCTAATTCTGATGGACCAGTAACCGTCTGATATATATCCACCTCATCCTTCCCCTGAGTGTTCAGCGTCGGCTAGTCCCCTGATAACTCCTTTCCGCACCATTCTCCTTAGACCGTAATGATTGACCTGCGTCTCCACACTGTTCACTCACCCCCAAAGGGCCCTCACAACATCTAAGTTGTCATACATCATCAATTCACCACCAAGTGGTACAGAGCCAGCCAGTCTATCTGCCTGCTAATTTTCCAACACACCAGCATGCCCTGGAGAAAATATCCAAAGGATGTTAACTACCCGGGACCTCTGAAGTGATGCTTGCCACTCTGCAAAAAGCATGCCTGTTTTCACTTTTCTCAACATGCTCTGTGAGTCAGTTACAATCACGGCATGTGTGTACGGCTGATTCTCAAGCCAGCGGAAGGCAGCAGTGACTGCCTCCATCTCCATTCTCAAACTAGACGTTGTGATATCGTATGCAAGATTTTGCTGCACTAGGCGACGTCCATTCGCCTTTACTATGAAACCCAATGCACTTTGCCCCTCAACACAGAACCATCTCTATAGATAATCACATCACTTGGGCGGGAATTGTCATGAATCAGTTGTTGAACTTCTGAGCTGCAGCACCAGCTCCTCAAAGTGATTGTCTGTTTGTTAAATGGACCAACCACTAGTGGCAACACATTGTGGGGGGGGGGGGGGGGGGGGGGGGGGGGGCATAGGACTCACAGTCCATGGCAAAGGTGGGACCAAGACCAGTTTAGCAGCATGATCCCTCCCTCGGCCCCCTAAATTTACTCCAAAGGAAAGGTAAAACTGCCAGTGGAACTAGTTATCTTTATGGCTTACGTGTGCTGGATATGTTGAGTGGTAGATACTGAAATATCCGAGGTGGAAGTCTTCCCTCTTTCTTCATCTCCATTCGAAGTTCGTCTGTTGTTTTCTTTTCTTTTGGTTTCTCTGACTTCAGCTCCACAAATTTCGGCAGGTCAATCTGCAAAATGTAAAGTCGCAAAATGAATAAATATAATGAAGGAAACAATCAAAGTGATCATCAACTGAGTTGCGTTATTGTTTTGTCAAGCCTGTGGGCTCAATCCATCAGATTTTGGCTAGCATTTTTTTCTGTGTATGGATTTTTCATTTCATAAGAATTGTCGCCGCAGCTACAGAGCACTTGCTCTACGCTTGACGTCATCTTCAGCGAGCAGCAAAGAGAGAGTGAAGAGAAGAAAATGAGGAAATGATGAGAGAAGAAAGCAGAGAAATAACCAGATTGTATCTGGTACCATCAGTATTGGAACTCTGCGCTGGCTGCTGAAGATGAGGATAGAGCACGCATAGGAATGTCCCAAGTGCTGTGATGTCAATTCTCAACTCAACTCAGCTAAACTCAGCTAAACTCTCCTTTTTCCTGTGTTTTAATTAGTCCCCAGAACCCACACAAGGAAATGCAGCCAGGACAATTCTCTAGGAACTTTTCTGCAATCTGTTAGCCTAATTGACACATGCGCAGTTATATCGTCCAGAAAGCAATGGCAAACTACTGGACATAAATTTGCCTAGAAAAACCACACAACAGCCAGGGGCTGTTAGGGTTGGTTCTGCAACGTCCTGTAAAGTATACGCAACTAACCTAACCTAACAGTTATGAAGCAGACAGGTATAACCTGTATGCTTGTTTACTCAGTCAATTTTACAAACTGTATTTTCCTGAAAATAAGAACGGGTCTTATATTAATTTTGTTCAAAACGATGCTTTAAAGTTCATTTCAGGGGGTGTCTTTTCTTTGTCATGTACAGGGAGGGTAACTAATTGGAGGTTTATTTCGAAGTCAGGGTGCATCTGCCTGACAGGCAAGGAATCAATAATCCACATATAAATAAGCCGGATCTTTAAAAATTCTTCTTCTTCTTCGCATTCACTAGCTGTACACTCTGGCGGAAAGTTCTGGTTGTTCGTCCACTACTGAACTGCAGTCCTGCTCCAGAACCTGAGTGTTGCGTGTGCATTAGTTTTACAGATTTCATTCTCTTGAATACAGACTGTTGGTTCCTTGCCTCTCCGGCAGATGCACTCCGACTTCAAAGGAAGCTCCCCAATTAGTCGACTCTTACGACATGCTTTTGGGGAGGCAGTGGGTCTCTTCTTGTTCTCCCCACAATGGGGCCCTGGAACCCACATGGGGGTCTTTAAAACTGATGTGCATACAACAGTCAGGTTCTAGAACGGCACTTAAGTCTGGAGGTGGGCAAACAAAGCTTTTACAGCCGATGAATGAGAAGAAGACAGAAGAAGTGTTGAAACCCACACCAAGTCAGAGTTTTCTAACTGACCTTGGCTCCTAGGCTGACTACACCAAAATGAATACCAGGAAGTGTCTTGGGAAGTAAAGCTGTGTTACCATATTCCCCTTCAAGTGCTGAATGGACTAAACAAATATGAGTCACACATTAGGTGCCTGATGCAGCCAAGGGATGACCCTTTCATACTTTATGCTTGAAAGAACACCAGCATCAGAAATATCTGGCAATATAAAAGACAGAAGACTGTGGACAAATACAATGACCAACGCCACATCCATTTTTGAAAAACAAACAAATCGACCATGTTCAACCTACTGCAAGTAGTATCAGTTACAATTGTGGTCCTTTTTTTTTTTTTAAATAATTATATTGATTTTTTTTTTTTGTTAACGCCACATGACATTATGCATTGTAAATACACCTAAAGTACCTTCAGCTCTTGTTTCTTCCCGAGAAGTGGAAGAAGATCAGCATCAGAAATGCTTGGCAATATAAGAGATACACAAACTAATGTGGACACAAACAACAACCAACACCACATAAACAAAATACATTTTAATAACACCTAAAGTGACATGTACCTTGAACACTTTTTTCTTCCGGAGAAGTCTCCACTTCATGTCGTAATGTTTTGAAGTTGGGTACCCCCTGCTGTGCTGCTGACCCTGGCAGCCCACATTTGGCACAAGAAACGCCCCCGCGGGTCTCGTCAAAGTCTGTCGCAATATCAAATAGACAATATTAAAGTTTCATAAAATAGAGACAATTTTATTATGCAGTAACAAAAGGAAAGATGTAGGGAAAGAAAGGCATCATGCTATGGCTGCCTCCCCGTGTTGGTTCCAGGGGTACCATTGTGGTGGAAAAATTTAATAGAATAGACCCACTGCCTCCCCAAGAAGCAAGTCGTGAGAGTCGATTAATTTGGGGCTTCCTTCAAACTCGGAGTGCATCTGCCATGGAAGGCAAGGAACCAAGTCTGAACACAAATAAGAAAGATCTGTAAAACTAATGTGTACATAAAATACAAGCTCTGGAACATAATGGATGAAATATCAGAACTTTTTGTTGGAGCTTACAGCCAGTGAATGCGAAAAAGGAGAAGATAAGGTTGCCAACAACTGTTACAACAACAAGAAAAAAGCATGCCATACATAAATCATGTGATAGCCTATTGCAATATAAAACAGACAAATTACTATTCAAAGGAATGGGAAACTGCAGTTCTAAGTGATAACAGGAATGCTCGATGGGTAAAAAAAACCAATATGGTATATCTGCGAAAAAACTCAGCTGCAGTCGTTTCAAGACCTATTGCAATAGTAAATAGACAACAAACCAGAACAGGCAGTGTGTTCAGCGAGGATGGAGGATTGGACAGAGAAATAGAAAAGAGAATACGGAAGGCCAACAACATAAATTACCAAACTGCCACACTTTTAAGGCATCAAAATATCAACATGCACCCACAAAATCAGCTGACAAATGCGCTCCTGTACAACTTTGTGCTGTCAATCGCACATGGACAGTACTAGAAAAACATTAATGCAAAATTACAACATATGGGATTAAATGTTAAAGCAATTATGTAGGAAAAATAAGAAGAGTCAGAATCAACAATGAAGAACTGAGAACAATGGTGGGCACAGTACTGGTAAATGATTTCACAGAACATCAAAGAATCAAATGGTTTTGTCATCTGGTCAGAATGGAAGAAAATCGACCAGCAGCTAGAGCATGTTATATGAGAACAACAGGCTACAAGGTAAGAGGCTGACCAAGACAGGCACGGGTGGATGGAGTAAAAGAGACACTACAGAAACGCAATATAACATTAACACAAGCTACACAAGTGGCAAAAGACAGGAAACTACATGCAACTCCTCTCTGCAAGAATTCACAGCATAAGGAGTAAGACAAAAGACCACAGCCCTTTAACCAACATGTTGTCTCCTTCTTCGCCATCACCGGCTGTAAACTCTAATGGAAAGTCCTGGTTGTTCATCCACTCCTGGCCTTTGGTCTTTATCCAGAACCTTTTACTTGCACTTCCATTTTACAGATGTGACATCAGTGTGCAGACTGCTGGTTTCTTGCTTCTGACTTCAGAGTTAGTTAGTCTTTTCTCTATTACTTCTTTTTAGACATATGTCTATTTCGTCCTCAGGGCAAAATGTTTAGTTATTTGAAGCCCTATGGCTCTTGCCACGGGCCATAATTATGGCCTAAAGGCTGAACGCGGTTTCTGGGACCTCTCCATGGTGATCCTCACCCACATGGTGGCACTTTGAGTCATCGGGTGTTTATCGCTTGTGTGATGTCCTGGTGGGGTAGAAAGTCAGTCAGTAGTCTTTCCTCTTGAGCCTAAGAAGATGCATGGGGCACAGCTCTCCATGTCTAGGGGCTCATTACCACCTGATTTAGGTCTTGGATATTCATTAGGCCCCTAGTTGAGCCTTCCCTGATGATGGTTCTACGCAGAGTCTCTCTTGGTCTTCACCGTGTTCTTTCCCCTTCTCGTGTCCATATGAGGGTTTGATGGGGGAGTCTTGTCTTATCCATTCTGAGTGCATGGTCGATGTAATTCCAGCGGCACTTTCTTATAAAGTTTGATACATTTTCTTGCTTGGTCTCTTGCCTTATTTGCGATTTGGATCTGAAAACTGTCCAGTGGAAATTCAGTATTCTAATAAGACATCTGTTCTCAAAAATTGTATAATTTTTTTATCAAGAGCTACATTGCTTTCCAACTCAGACATCCATAAGTTAGCACTGGAATCATACAAGAATTGAAGATCTTAAGTTGTATGTGTTTGCTGAGTGTCTTTGACTTCCAAACATTTGACTGTTTGGACTTCAGAGTATATATATACTTTCACTTAATTCACCAATTCAGGTATTTTGGTGGGGCGAAGTGGTTGATAAGCCGTTTCCCTCACACTCTGAGAATCGTGGGTTGGTCACAAACCGTCTGTAGTACTAATAGTTTTCAGTTTCATATCATATGGCACTGACCACTTTTTTCGGTTCAGGGGTGCAGTTGAGTTTAGTTTCACAACCGGACAACCGAGTTAGTGAAGATTTCCGGGAATCGTCGTCGGGGCTACGGAGTTGGTGCTCTGAGCAAAGAAACATATGGGATAAAACTTGGAGAAATGAAGTCGATCCTCTGTTATACTGTCACTTACGACTTACACATATTTGCAGCCTGAGTACCCTTGGAACGATAGCCGCCATCTTGTGCTTTAATGTAATAGGCCGGTTCCTGTTCGTGCAATCGTAAATTGCATTTTATCTCAGAGGTCCATCATTATCATTATCATCATCATCCTCGTTGAATCAAGAATCGACATCACAGCACTCGGGACATTCCCATAAGCGTCTTGTCCCAATCTGCAGCAGCAAGCAAAGGGTTCCAAATTGGATGCCACCAGCAACAGTCTTGATTGTGATTGTTTTTCGTCTAGTCTTTCATTTAGTTAAAGTCAAAGTTAAAAGTCGAGAAGACCGACTTCATAGCACAGGTTTTCGTCTCCATGTTGTTTTTTGGACATCCCTTCTTTCTCTTTCCCTCTGGTATCCATGTGAGAGCTGTTTTGGCAGGTATATCGGGATTAATTTTCATAACAGTGGTAAAGATAATCGGATCACCTAGGCGCGAATTGTTATAAATAATTTGTTGAACTTCTGATTCGCCAGTCCCTGCACTCTCGACTAAGCGTGATTAGAGCCCTACATAAGTCTGATTGTTGCTCGGACCAGTTCGACGTCACCAAACTGGGCAAACGATACGCTAACGCAACGTTTCTCAAACTTTTTTCGTAGGGCAAAAATAATTTTCGCGACACACCTACCATTAAAGCTGTTTGAATACTTAAGATAAGAAGAAGAAGAAAACATTGCAAATTTTATGTCAATATACAATACAGGTACCTCGGTTTGCTTTCTCTGTTGATGTTTCGATCAATAATTGTGAGGCTTGGGATATCAGATCTTACAATTCTAATGTCCAGAGAGCACAATAAAACAACCGCATTTTCTGGGTTAATGACAGCACCCATTTCTTCACACCAGTCAGGGCAGTTGTCTACAGTTGCATCTAGCTCCTGGACTTCTGTTGTCAATCGCTCGCCTGCCTATACGCAAGAACCTCATCTGCAAATGTCAGGGTCCTTCCAACCACTGGTGCTTCAAGTTCGGCAATCTTGCTTGTATACACATTGAGCTGCACTGGTGACATAACAAAACCGTGGGGTTGTCCTGGCGACATCTACAACCTTTGTCGAGAGTAGACATGGCAATCCTGCTGTGCGTCTTCAGGATTCTTGTTTACTCCAGATTCACGGGTAACAGATTCTTTTATGCCTATCCTGTGTAAGTATGCTCTAAGACTGCAGTATTCTATCCGAAGCCTTAAAATTGATATTTTTTTTTTTTCCTGTGGTTTTCTCTTTGTGTTGTCTCTCTCTCCGGTCTGTAGTTTCAATTATGCATTCTCCACCCCGCCCCTCGATTTGAATGACTGCTTTAAGATTGTGTGTTTTTTGTTTTTTTTTTAATAGTTCTGTGGTGGATGAGGTTGTGGAATATTAATCCCAACTCTTGCCAGCTCATCTGCTCTTTTATTTCCCGGAGTACCAGAGTATAGTTGGTCTTGTTTATTTTTGCTCGGTAGTGATGGGATAACAGACAATGGTCACGGAGTATAACAGCCGTGTGCGCTCTGTATTGCTGAGTGAGGAGATGCTAGGCTGCAGAAAGAAAGGCAGTTGCTCCTGTTCTGTAGTTTATACATATGTGCCCAGGTTGTAAACAGTAAAATACCTCAATTTTTGGCTACGTCCGTAGCAGAGTCGTCAGTGAAAACCTGAGTCTTAAGTGGTACTTGGATCCTTTTTTTTTAATCCAAGCCAGAACCAGTTAGCTTTTGTATCTTCGTCTGCGCAATTTTTGTAGTGATCCGTGGCACTTCTAGGACTATATTTGCCTTATCTAGATTGCGTATCCAGGGTCCTGGCCTAAGCTTTTCAGAGTGAAAAGCAGATCCAAGCAGATCTTGGTGCTGTGTATATTGTTCTCTAGAAAGGAGGTTAGAGCTCGGGCGCTTAGGACTTTGTTTTTCTCTCTTGAGATTTAGAACGCAGTGGGTAACTTTGTAGTCTTTTTAGTTTCTCGTACTTCTTCTTCTTCTTCTTCTTCTTGTTCACCGGCTGTGAATTCCGGCGGTAAGTCGCGGTTGTTCGTCCAAAATGGACTTTTGGCTTTTACCTTGACCTGAGTTTTGCGTGTACATCCGTTTTACTGGCTTATTTGTTTGCAGTACTCGTTCCCCGCCTCTCCGGCAGATGTACTCCGACTTCGGAGGAAGACGTCAAGCCTTTTTCTAGGTTGACTGTGGCCATTGTTTTGTGTGGGTCGAGATGTTGCCTCATTTGTGTGGTGTCCTCTTTGACTTTTAACAGGTGTGGCCCCCGGCATGTCGTTCTTAAGGCAGCTCTATGTAGAGTTTTCAGCCCTCAAGGGAAGGCAGGGGCAGATCATAGGCATTCCCCGCCATCCAAGGAGGCTTCCATAAATGCAGAGCCGACACATGATGCTCTGGTTCTGGGCTCACCCAAGGAATCGTCACGTCCTGCCCATGACTGCTTAACCTCACAACCGTGTATTGAGCTTCCCGCGCTACAAGGCTGCGCTCTCCGGAGATCAGCGGGGAACAGCCCGCAGGTCTAGGACGTTTGTGGCCACACAAATAGGTACATTCTTTTTCATCTTACGTTAGACACCTTTAACGTTGTTTCAGCTGTGCCCTTAGCACGACAAAATTGGGAAGCAAAATGCGCCAGGCGTGGCTTCACCTGTTTGGTCCCAACACTCGGGCGAGTTGGACCAGTGGATACGGACATTCGGACTTTTTCCTAATCGGTACGAATTATGATCGTCGGACTCTGAGCTTGCATGTGTGCCGTGGGGTATAACTTTGTCGGACATTATTTCCAAACCAGCATATGAAAAGTTGCTGCCGTGGTGTACCTCAGCGCGGTGACGACGACACTGAGGATTGACAGAGGATGTACGTAGGTAGGATCTTGCTGCGAGAAGTCGCCCACAAGAGATGTTACTCGTCTTGGCTGCGGGTAAATCTCTCGGTCAGGGTTGAGTCTCAGCAGCACAGTTTTAAATTCCCTCCCGAATTTTAACCAAGAGTTGTCATTTGATGGTACATTTAACAAGCAATTTTGAGTTTTGTTAAACTTTTCACCCATGCGTTTGGGGGCGGGCTGGTGAGAGCCAGAAAGGACACTACACCTCTGGGGGCCGCCAGCTCCGAGATCCCCTGCCAACTCTGTTAATGCTCATTTGAGACATTATCCGTGGCGCACGACGGGGACGTGCAACAGGAGTCTTGCATGAGGTTCCGTAAAACCAGAACAGTGAAGGACTGGCGCCCGAGTGGGGTACGGAGTATCTCGTTATACACCTCACATCAGACTTAACTTTGCCTCATGCCTGTGACCGAAATCACCGCGCCACGTTTCTCGTACTGTATAAGAGTGTGTATTTTCTTCTTAGTTCAAGTCTTTTAATGTCTGCTATCATATATATCTCTTTGATGAGAGAAGTTTTTCATGACTCCTATAACAATCCTCACTTGCATATTCGAAACATGGTCCAGCTTTCCTATGGTTGTTTTGACTGCTGTAGCCTCTGTAGTGGAAGCATATTCCATAATTGACATTACTGCTCCAGTATACACTTGTTTCAGAATTCTGTGTTTGGCACCCCATGTGGTACCCATCGTTTTTTTTTCTTCCATCGCTCTTTCATAATCGGGACACAGAACCCACAAAGGGGAGTGGATTATTGAAACAGTAGAATGGGTGTGACGCATGTTAAGTCATGTATACCTTGTAAAGAGTTATCAGTGATGAGTTGGTTGGTGCTGAAAGAGTTTAACTCTTTTGGTTTAATAAAACTTACCACTCATCATGCGATCACTGGATGATTCAAAGACAGCATACATTTCTGACTATATTCTGTATAATTTTCTAAGAATACTAAACATCCCTCTTTAACCATATGTACACACACACACACACACACACACACACACACACACACATATATATATATATATATATATATATATATATATATATATATATATATATATATATAAATTATGAATTATCTTTATAAGTATTTGCCTATTCATTTCATATTATTTCCAATATATTATTATATTCAGTTACCATTCAGAACATTATTAAGCTCTTAAACTAGGATACTGCCCTTCGAGACAGCTTTTTTGCTTAGGAAAAAAAATGCATTTTGAGAATCTTCACAGATGTCTCCATTTCGCGTCTCTGGAACAGAAAAAGTCAAAAATTATAAAGTCTCCAGAAATTATTCGATACATAAAATCCACGTCGCACGACGATAAGCCAGGTGGGCCAGCCAGCGGTAGTGAAAGGAAGAAGCAGAGATTTGAGGCCACCATTCTTCAGCCAGCTACTTCCTTGTCTGTTTGCACAGGTTCAACCGGGAAATAATCTAGTAAAATAACAAAAGGTAAAGTTATATTGGTAACAAGTAAATGTGAATATTTGTGTTATTAATATAATAGTTTTAACACATGCATTTATTAGCTAAAATGCGCAATTTTGACGAAGATATGGATGTTTTTGATGAAAATGATTTGTTCTTGTGTATGACCTAATTTCGATAGCTTCGGTTTTAGAGAGAAATGTCGGATTGAACACGCTAGTATTTCTGTAAATATATTAAGGTCTCCGATATTTTTCCTTTCTTTTTTTATTTTCTATCGGCAAACTATACTGATATGTCAAATCTACATCTACCCCTATATTGTTTTAGACAATTAAGTCATCTTTTCTGGCTGTAGTGACGGCATCATTAAAAAAAATGTTTTGTCATTATTTCATTATTTTTTCATCGCCACTGTAATAACTGTACACTTGACGCTTGATGATTAGTACCGGCACCTTTTATAGACACTTTGTGGTAAATACCAATAGCTTTTTTTTCTTGGAAAAAATTCCCTGGGGACAGTTAATTATACATTGAACTGGCTCTCCTTGCAGAACCGGACGAGGGCTGGACGGCTTAGTTCAGTTTAGTGGGAGTTCTCTAGCTACTTCAGTGAAATTTTTAAAATGCCCTCTACACCAATAAAACCAGCACAGGTAGATAGCTGTAAACAATCTCTTTCCAGTGGTACCTCATTTAGGCTTGTATGTCATTTCTGAGCTGAGATATGTAGGTTTTTGTGGAGATGAGATGTAAGAAACAGCCGCTAAAACTTGTGACCCAGAAACAAGAAGTTTTTCTCTGCGCAGCCTACTGCGCAGTTCTGTATCGGCTTTGTTGACATTGGACTGTCATTGGACAAGATGGCAGGCAATGAGACTCAGCCGCATGCGATTGCCTAAAAAATGTCACTGTAAATCTAAACAGCTAAAAACGGGAAAGAAATTTTATAAACAAATGTAAAAAAAATTGGACGGAGAATTCAATTATAACTAGCATTACCACATCTGGTAATGTTAAAGCCTAGAGCCAACCTCGAATTTACCGCTATTTTCAAGCAAACTGATAGACTAACAGAAAAACAGGATGGCCGGCTGTCGAAGACATGCGCTGTTAATCGAGTTCCTTCCCACCGTTTTCAGCTATTTAGAGGTGAAAATCACACCAATCGCAAAATTTCATGAGAGATTAGGACCCATCCCGAAACCCCAGCCGACATTTGCGAAGCAAGTTTCAAACGGTTTCCATGGTAACGGAAATTCTCGAAAAGATAGCAAATTTCCTAAACTGTAGTCGCTAGAGTTCTCTCCCTTGGTCGCACTGGAAACAGTTAGCGGAAAAGTCACGAATCAAAGAAGACAGTGAGGTCAATATCAGGGCTGCCAATGCTTGGTTGTGTCCCCAAGATCTGGGTTTTTTTTTTTACGTTGGAGGGGAAATCTGGGGGTTTGCTGATCTGTATGCTTTAATGACCGATAAATTCACGTGGTTAGGGGTGGGGTTAGGTTTAGCGTTAGATGTGACAATTTTGACGCAGGAGTTCGCTATAATCGCGCACAGTCACATACACACCCAAACAGTCGACGAACTGTGGATGCTACGGACAATTCGCCACCGATTGGGCACCAGTCGCGCTATTGCCGTCATATTTGGCAGACTGTCAGTAGCGCCACTCCAACAAGCATCAGATTGTCGGCCAGTATTTGGAACTCCTACGTCAAAATTCTCTCATCTAACCCTAAGACAAAGAGAAGATGATGGACAGTATGACATAATGACAGATTATCCATCACTATTGACTAAAAGTACACGAGACAGAAGATTGTGGATAGACATGACCACCAACTCCATCCGGCTTAGACTATAATGATGCGAAACCTAGCCGATCAGTAGCAGTAGTCTTATTTTCCTGTTTGTATGTAAAAAAAACTTGCCTGCTTGACCTATTGTCATGATGACTCTTTCCTTGCCCCCTGGATAGCGCTGCACTTTACCGGGAACTTACTACGAAATCTTGGAGTCTTCAAGATAGGGTGAACAAAAAAGAAAAGTACTGAAATCTCTTTCCAGTGGTATCCATTCATGCCCATGTTTCATTTTAAAGCAAGGATATCAAGGTTTTTTTTAAAAAAAAAAAAGTATTGAGAAAACCCTGTAAAAACTATATTTTGCTTGCAGTGATAGAGCGACCAGTCTTAAGGTGTTATATACTCATTTACTTATGTTTTTTTACTTAACTTAGTCGCTCCTCTTCTACCTTGGGGTGTAGAGGTTTGCCAGACGTCTCTATCAGCAGTTTTCTTTCTGGCTTTGTTCCATTCCACTCCCTCTGTCATTTAGGGTCTGCCGGATGTTGTCTTCCCAGCGCACCTTCAGGTCTGGTTCTTAGCCTCTAATGCCTGCCGCAGTGGCTGATTTTCTCCCATTCTGCATACATGTATAAACCATCGTAACTGGCTGATCCACTCGGGTTTGTGAGGACTGGATATGAAGATCTTGACGTATTGTCTAGATTGCGGACTTTGTCCCTTCTTGTCACTTGGACCACCTTTCTCAGATACCTCATTTATGAGGCCAGAAACTGGCTTCTGTGAGCTGTTGTCATTGTCCATGACTCACACCCTTAGGTCAGTACTGGTACATAGGTAGAGCGGTAAACAACCATTTTTGTCCTCTTGCCAATTTCTCTTTTGCTAAGAAACCCTCAATTTATGGCCTGGAAGAGTCTCCCAGCAGCTGCTTTTCTTGTAGCCAGCTTAGACTTAATACCTCCATTTTGGTCTAATACAACTCCAAGGTATTTGAATTGGTTGACCTGCTCTAATTTGACTGTCCCATCATGATCTGGTGTTTCTTCTCCTCTCTTGAGATCACCACGGTTTATACTCATTCACTTACCAGATGAAAACCGTCTGTTTCTGTGGCTTTCCTGATTTTATGTTCTCTCTTTTGCAGGTTTATGAGTCAAAAGGCAGAAAAACCACAACTATCAGGCACCCGTCTGAAAACCAGAAAAAGGGGTATGTTAGAACATAAACTTAGTTTCTGTTAACCTATTTTCTTCTAGTACTCCTAGTTATTAAAGTCGACACTTTTCTCATGCTGTTGTAATTAATTGTCACGCTAAAACTTTTTTCACTAACAGGTTAGTTGAATTTGTATTTTTTGACACTTATTAACTGTTTTTTATATAAAATTGTTTATCAAAATTGTACATAAACACAATTATATCTATGTACGTATAATTATTGTACATACTTCTATCTAAGTACACTCTATGCTTCAGTTTGTTGGACTTTTTTTCTAACCTACCAGTGTAATAGTTCTTTATCTATATCTACTATTTTATTCTCATAATTTTTTTTGTAGCCGTAAGTGCCAGTAATTGCCGTAAGTCGAGGTGTACAAAGTTTAATAAAGTAAGTGGTTTTTTTTAGTGCTGCAATAATTAATTGATGGCAGTGTAACAAAATAGAAATAAATCTGTTTTGAACATATTTCTGTTACATAATGCATGTTTTTTTTACCATATAAGGCATATTCCGAGACATGAGCTGAGCACCAGACAGACACTGAAATGGGAAACACTTGGACTGAGGAAACAGCGATGTCCGAAAGAAATCATCAAATGGGCATTGGAAAAAAACAGCCAAATGAGCAGGACTGGATTCCATCTAGGATATCAAACAATGCACAAGAGGGAACAGATTGGGGTTATAGACTATGATTTATGGGACATTTAATGGCACAGTGGGGTTAATGTTATTTCCACTTCCCCCTATTTAAAAAAATATTTTTGGGCCTTCACTAATGACATACCCTTTTATTTTAAAGATGAAAAGGAAAAGTACGACCCAACTGCTTTTCGAGATTCCATCATTACTGGCATTAGTGAATGTGGAAGAGATCTAGAGCTCGTGTCTCGTTTTCTAGACAAAGAAGGATCAAAACTTGACTACAGGAGATATGCAGAAGTCCTTTTTGATACTCTGTTTGCCGGAGGCATTCTTGGTAAGTTTTTCTTCTTGTATTTGTACAGAATATAATTGTGTTTAATCAAGTTGTGATCTTCTTAGTTATCAACGGTGTAAGCCCCCCCCCCCCCCCCCCCCCCAAAGTAAATGTTCACCCACTTCTGTCCAAAACTATTTCAATCGTAGGACGGCAAGGTTAACCTGAGTTAGTAGTGGACAAACTGATCTATTGATAGAACAGGCTCTGTTTAACATAGCTCTTGTCTCGCTGTAACTGTCAGCTTGTAGTCTACACTATAGATAGCTGAAAAGTAGTAATTATAGTTGCTAGCTAGAACTAAATTTACTTTGACAGTATCAAACGTCATAGTGGCACTTAATATGAAAGGTTTCATTTAGTATGAGAAAGTGGGATGTCAGCTTGTTTGCAAATAATTAAAGTCTGGAGTCTGCGGACTGCTTTCTGGATCGCTAAAGGGTTCGGCCCACAATGAGGGAAAGGCTGAACATATTGGGATAAGTTTATCAGTTGCAGGATTGTATGTTTTCTTGGGTGAGTCTGGTGCTAGAGCAATATCCTTTGGCTCTGCCCCTACTTTTCCCTGAGAATCGATCAGTCTGCACACAACTGCCATGTATGGACAGCAGCTGTAGATTACGGATGATAAAGTCACGAGAAAAAATTACCTTGTGAAACAACACAGGAATGCTGACCCGGAAAACAAATTCTCAAAACCAGATGTGTCAGCTGAAAGATAGAAATAAATAGGCATGAGGCGTCACTTGGGGGTGAGGGAGGAAGAAAACATTGCAGTGCCTGGAAAGAAGAACAGTAATGGTGTTCACTATACCTGGAATAGCAGCTGGCTAGTGCCAAGAATATCTTTAGCAGGAAAGGACGTTAGAGTTTCTTTAAGACAGGTTGTGATGATAGTGACGTTCTGTAGTGCTACATGATGATGTTGATCCTGTACTGTTTTGATGAATTCTGAATGGTTTCTTCTAATTATGTTTCAGCACCCGGAGGGTTTATTGTAGAGGGAACAGACAATGGGAAACCTGTCCGATCAGATGTCTGTGTTTTCAGGTGTGATGGAGACCTTGACTCACTACGCAACTTTTATGCGGTAAATTGCTTTTTTATCTTTGGGACCACAGTCAGTTATTTAGTTGCCCTCTCCACAGTGAAGGTTGAATGCAGTGGATCTCTAGCACACTCCGTCTCTTGTCTTTGTTGTACACTTTCAGACCTTTCCCTCCAGTATGATTTTTGAAAAAGTTATGGTCTTGGTACCTCAGACCTTTTCCTCCAGTATGGTTTTTGAAAGAGTTATGGTCTTGGTACCCCCTTCCTTTCCCTCCAGTATGGTTTTTGAAAGAGTTATGGTCTTGGTACCTCCTTCCTTTCCCTACAGTATGGTTTTTTGAAAAAGTTATTGTCTTGATGTCTCAGACCTTTCCCTCCAGTATAGTTTTTCAATGAGTAATAGTCTCGGTTGTGCGCTCTGTCAGACCTTTCCCTCCAGTGTGGCTTTTAAGGTGGTTAAAATATTCATCAGTTTGATTTTCTCCTTGCTTGTTTATTATCCAAATTTCTGCAACAATTGGCTGGGTTGAGAATACATAACATTTGATGAATCTTTTTTTTAATGTGTTGTCCAGTCCTATTTTCTTTTTGATTTCTGTTTGACTTATTATTTGTCAAGAATAGGAGAAACTTCTCTCTGATTGCTGTGATGTCCACTGTTGCTATGTGTTCACAGTATAGATTATTAAAAATGCAGATATCCAAACTATATGATCCTATATTGTAGGCATGCTTTTCACTTTGGACTCTGTCAAAGGCCTTGTTGTAATCTATAACAACAAACACAAATAAATTAGACACCTCTGCCAGTGTCTTTGTGCTGTAGACTCCACAGCATGTCTTGCAAGACTGTTGACGATCTACTCTGCGTCCACTGACTGTAAGCAGGAAATCTTGGTGGTTCATCCATTCATTTCCGACTCATTGTGTGGGAAAACAAATAAGAATACAAGCATGTCATAGAAGTCGACCAACTGAAAGTGGGAGTATAAAATGGACGTGCATGCAACTTTTGGATTCTGGAAGAAGTCTAAACAACCAGAGCTTTCAGTCTTTTAAAGCCGGTGAACAGGATAAAGAAGAAAAAATCTTGTTCCATGACTTTTTCCTTCACATCTGTTTTGCAGATCTGGCTTTTTTGTTTGTAGACTGTTGCTTCCTTGTTTCTCTCGCGGATGCACTGACTTTAAAAAAAAGAACGTCGATTCCATCTACGTTGCCATCTTCCCATTTGGTAACCTTTTTCTAGGATGACAGGATAGAGGTGTAGATAATCTTGTCTAGTATGGTATCATTTGTGGAGCATCACTTATCCTGAAACAGTGTATGTGAAAATCAGGATTTGAAGATTTTTCTTCAAAAGTTTGTCATTAATGTTCCATTTTATTTTCTGGCAGGTGTTCTATAAGCTCATCCGAAGGTACAAGTATTTGGAAAAAGCGTTTGAGGATAATCTGAAAAAGGTAATCTTGCCAATGTTTCCTGGGTCTAGTGTTTCTTGTGTGCTGTCTAAAGTATGCTAATGTAGCAGGCAGTACAACAGAAAATATGTTGTATATGTGTTTTGTGGGTTGCCAGATGTCTGTAGCTGTAGAATTGGTTGTAACAGCCTAAGTCTAGAATTTGTGTGGGAAGTGTTTTATTACTAATTTAGCACACTGGGCATACCTATAGGTGCTCCGTCTCCCACAGCAAATGTCCTAAGGTGTAGATGCTAACTGTTCTTGTAGCCCACTGATTATACACTCATCGTTCTCTTTCTCTCATACGTCCCTCTCTGCTTGATCCACTCGTGATTCCTTGTTCCAAGTGTGGTGCGCCATGTGTGCAGGTGTAGAATGTGGTGTAACACTTGCCTAGTATTTATGTATGTTTGGTGTGTAAGGTGTTGTGTTGTTTTTAGTCTTCCACTTTCTACATGTGTTTTAGGGACCTCTTTTTCAGAAAAATAAGAATAGATCAACTTTCCCTCAATATGCGTGTCATAAAAGTGACTATTAAAGGATCTGCTTAAATTAGTGGCACAGAAATTAGAGCCTGGCTGTAAATAACAACAGCTGCACTTCTAAGGGCTAACAGAGCATACCAATTTGTTTATAGGTTTCTTTACTGGCTTTAGTTTCGACAAAAGTCCAATATTTCAGGGGGTGGAAGATTTGCTGCATGCAGTCGTGGAACCTAGGCTCCACTTTCTTGTGGGATGTAGGTGGGTTGAGATGAGATCCCGTTCTAGATGTTTGGTATAGTTAAAAGCACCACAACGCCGGAAAACCTGGTCTTACCATCCTATAAAATATTGGACTGTCCCCGTTACGTCATCTGGGGTGACTTACGAAAGAACCATTTGTGTTGATTTGACAACTTGTTATATATAATAGCGTACAAGTTAGGATTATGTATTTGGTATTATATTAAGCTTATATATTACTGTTTTCCATTTGCAATCAGATCCTGATGTTCCAAAAGGGTTTCCAAGCTGATGAACGTGAAAAACTGGCTATCATCACCGGAATCATCCTGGCCAATGGCTTATGCACCCCTCGCATCTTGCTTAGTCTCTTTGAGGACCACCTGGTCAAAGAAGGTATGCTCACATGACCTGTACTTTAGAAGTTCATCTGGAGAATGCCCGACAGTTCTAGAGAGTTCCATTGGCGTGTTGCTTGTTTTGAGGCACAGCTCAGGGTAAAAACAAACCCGACAGTAAGCCAGTGCAGAAATATGCACGGCACGGGATACCCAAGGCTAACGAAACCAAGACTTGCATGCATAAGAAAGAACCAAATCCGCAACTAAATATTTTTCCCTAGTGGCAGCGAAGATTTCATAGAACTAAGTTGGTACCAATAAGGGTCACTACGCCAATTTTTTTTTTTATTTACAGAGTTAGGGCAATTATTTTATAATGGTCATTTGAAGGGATACATGTTATCACATTTGTATACTTTAAGTGTGAAAAAAATCATGGTTGTCATGGCAATAGCTGCCATCTTGTGGGAAAAAACTTGTACTTAAAATCCTAAAATTTCAAAAACATACGTAATAAAAAAAATGATAATAGATTCATGACCTTTTATCATATTTTGAGGTAGAATTTTAAAATGTAGGTTTATTGAGAAAAAGTAGTAAAATATTGCATCATATGACAATAATTGAATTTTAAAAAACAAAAACTTTCTAATATCTACTTTTGATAAGACCAGTCCCTACAATATTGTTTAAGGAGTATCATGTTTTTAGTCTTTATATTAGCTGAGATTTTAGAATTTCACACACACAACAAACAGAAATATAGAGAAAACTGACTTTAAAACTTTACAAAAATGAACACATTGAAAAAAGGGATATTTTTGTCATAAATCTGAAAAAATGCCATGTAGTGACCCCTTAAAAAAACCACAATGTGGTTTCTAATAGTGGTAATCCTATCCCAGATGTGAAGTCCTGATGTTTAGGTTCGATTCTAATGTAAAATCAGTACTGTTATATAGAGTGGAAATATGAACAACTAAGGCAGTTACTAGTAAACTACAAACATTCATTAAGTGATGCCTACGCAGAATAGAGGTAATTAAATGGTATGTTAGAATCTTTGATGTAGGGCTTTGGGAGAGAACTAAGCAAGTTCCAGGGGACCAAGATGTTGGCGGATAGGACACACACATTGTGTAAACTGAGAACAGTATAACTAGAATGTTTTTGCACTGAAACCCACAGAGGCATGGAAATAAAGGCTGCTTGCTATAGCGAAGAATAGAACGACTTGGCTTGAGTTTGTTTAAGGGCCAGTGCTGCGTGAGGGGATAGAAATTATGTTACGCAGATATTATAGCTTAGCTGTAAACCACAACGTCAGTCGCCTTTTCAAGTCTTCTTTTTTGCGCTCACCAGCTTTAAAATCTGGTGGAAAGTTCCAGTTGTTCGCCCACTGTCTGTAGTCCTTTTCCAGAAACTAGCAGTATTGTGATTACATCCATTTCATAGGTCTGATTTATCTGCATGCAGACTGTTAGTTCCTTGCCTCCCAAGCAGGTGTACATGATTTCAAAGGAAGCTCCCATTTAGTGGACTCTTCATGACATGCTTTTGGGCAGGCAGTGGGTGTAATCTTGCAACGCAGATGTATCATAGGATCACCGCTGTGGAGTGAGAGAATATCTAACTGTTAAGTGAGGCAAAAGGCACCAGTGATGAAGCAGATGTGAGGTAAATTTAATTGCGCCACAGCCTAAGATATGACGTTTTGAATTGCAGGCATCTCCCTGGAGTTTGCTGCGACCATGTTCTCCACATGGTTGAAGGAGAAGGACATCAATTCCATTTGTGCGTCTCTGAAGAAGCAGCAGATTGACTCCAGGCTCATGGTGAGTAAACGCTGGATTTTGTCATTCTGTTGGATATTGTGGAGAAAGCTGCGAGATGGTTTAAGAACCAACACCAGCAGTTTAAACGTTCATTTTTGTGATCCATCTTAATCATTAGCAGTTGCCACAGTTCCCATTGCGAAATACCAGTAGCCGTCTGATTGGGTGTCCATCTTGCCTTTTCTGACCAGATTTTCAAGTTCCCTGCACCATTCTCTTCGAACCCTGATCTACTCTAGTTGCCTCCACACCTTACTGTTCGCTCATTCCCAAAGGACCTTGACATCTGTCTTAGCGTGAACCAGCCAGCCACCACATCTGCATGTCCTGGAAAAAACTAGCTGGGTCCTGAAGCAATGCTTGCAACTGCATGAAGCATACTCATCTCCTTAACTAGCTTCATGAGTCAGTTATAGTCCTGACATGTGTGTGCAATTGGTTCTGGTGGCAGTGAAAGGTTGCAGTGACTGCCTTAACCCCCATTCTCAAACTATATGTTGTCATATATGCCAAATGTCTCCAGCCTGAAGAGGTAGAGGGGCTTGTGTATTCCAGCGACCCCCGAGAGCTATGCTGACGGTAACTTACCTGCTGGTAGGGTCTCTTATGTTGGACAGGTCAAAGAAGAGCAACCAGATAAAGAGAGGCCTACCCAGATGTTTCGGTTTGGTACTAATCTTGTGGAGCCCCACCAGGCAGAGATAGTGTCTAGCCCCTTGCATTGTAAGTTTTTTCATATAAAACTACTGGTGTGCTGCGAAGTCAAGGCGACGGGCATTAGGACAAAAACTATTAACCAAAAATCCAGTGGAATGCTGAAGAAATAAAAACAATAATCAAAATAAAAAGTCTACCAAAAACGCCTTTGTGAAGACAGAATTGACGTGGCATGCATCCAAGAGACACACCTCAGTGCCCATCTGTTTTCTGCCAGAGGATATCAGGCTGTACACTATGACCACTTATGACGGTCGAACCTTTTTGATTGTTTGTGATGTAGATCAGTATGGCCGATAGGAAGGTTTATACTGTTTTTTTTTCAAAGTCATAGCAAGTTTTTGCTTATGGCAGTAGGTAGCAGTTTCCCTCCATTTACACACTGAAAGCATATAGTTCTATCGCTATGACTAAGTTGAGTGCATGGCACAGCACTGAGCTGTGGATTTCATGTGGAATGTTCTGGTCAGCCCAGCATGGTTATGAGCTCACCACATACAATTACCAGCCCATCTCCATCAAGTAGACCACTGTTTCCATTATTCACATCTGTAAAATTAATTATGCTTGTCCTGTAAACATTTCTTCATATTAAGAGATTTTATTTGCTTCCTGCAGGAAATGTTTCCAATCAACAAACGCAACCAGGAGAATTTCACAACTTTCTTTCAAGAGCGAGGTCTCGGGGCCATCGCCAATATGCAAATAGCCCAGATGGCATCCAAGGCCAAGAAAGAGGCCCAGAAGTGCCTTGCAGACATGATTAAAGATGAGAGTCCAGTGTCAGAGGTACTACTAATCGTCGTCTGTTGTTTATCGTTTATTTACAAATCATTAGTAAGCTAATTTTTTTAAAATTAATTATATCCCTTGTGTGGGTTCCGCCCTGTTATAGGGAGAACAAGAATAGACCCACTACCTCCCTAAAAGCATGTCGAATAATTTGGAGCTTCTTTTAAAATCGGAGTGCATCTGCCTGAGAGGCAAGGAAACAACAGTCTGCATACAAATTACTTGAAGCTGTCAAACGGGTGCAACACTGAAGTTCCAGAAGTGGATGAACAACCAGAACTTTTCTCGCTAGAGTTTGCATCTAATGAACGCAAAAAAAGAAGCAATTAATTTACTTACCAACATATTTATTAAAGTTAAATGTACAAAAAATTAATAGTAATAGTTTGTGCATATTCGTTATTTAATCTACTGTTCGTCGTATTTAGTAAACTGATCACATAATCTTTATTTTAAAATGACCTTGGTTCCTAGGTTGACCCAGCCTTGAGTAGGTACTTGGTGCAGTCCCAGGAAGTAAAGGCGGCCGGCATGATGCTGACCACATCACCCGTCTTGTGCCCATAGGTCTATGAAATATAGGTCTAGCCCTATACGCCTAAATGCTAGGGAAAAAGGACCTTAACTTTACTTACATAATCTTAATAAACTAATTATTAATTGCTTCTAGAAATCTTTTGAGTTGATTACCATCACATTAAAGTTGAATCAGATTCTCTTAAACTTAGTAAAATAATGTCAGTTGTATCACAATAACTTGTATGTTAGTGTAAATCAGAAAACGAACACAAGAAATATAGTAATTTACCAAGTTTAATTGTTAACTTTTATATCTTTATGTGATCTGTTTATTTGTTTCCCACTCATTCTTGTTAACTTCATGAATTTAATTCTGTGTTGTTGGTTTTGTTTACCACAGATGATTGATTACGTGAAGGAGCTGATTGACAAACAAGGCATGTCTGAAACAGAAGTTGTTATAGCTGTAAGTATTTCTGCACACATTGTAGCTGTCTTCTTGGCATGTATTTATCCATTCTAGTGTGATGCGTTACACTGATGTGTTCTATTGCTTTTGAGTTGAAATGCTATAGAAAGATTCTCAGAATATCTTGGACAAAGAAGAGGAGAAATACTGACATCTTGAAAGATCTGAACATCAAGGAAGATTGGCTAATAAACAGCATCCTGTCTCAGAAGCTGAAATATGTTGGTCTTATTAAGCGCCACAACGGATTGGAAAAAATTATAGCAGAAGGCATGGTACCAGGAAAGAGGGCCAGGGGCCGACCGACACGAAGATGGGTACAGGATATAAGTGACTCCTTGGGGCATTAAAGCACATGAGGTGGGAGAATTGAGTTTTTTTTTCAGGCATACCGTGATGTGAGGGACGTTCTGCAAAGTACCTGCTACATGATGATGATAAGTGTGATGTAGGACATGTTGTGAGGAAGAATAGACTTCTCTTTAGCATACGTAGGCTGTGGCAGAAAGTTGTTGGTCCATGTCTCAACTTGTGTCTCATTCGTTTTATAATTCTGGCATATTTTTTATGCAGACTGTTGGTTTCTCGCCTCTCAGGCAGATGTACTCTGTGACTTTGAAGGAGACCTCCCTCATTAGTATACTTTAATAGCATAAAAGTTGTTCATAATGTCTTTTATGTGTTGAGTGTTAACGCTTTAAAGAACTTACAAGTTACAGTACTTATAATATGTAACAACAACCTGGTGTATTTTTGTTTCACAGATCTGGAGTTCTATAATGGCTGCCGTGGAGTGGAACAAGAAAGAGGACCTTGTGGCAGAACAGGCCCTGAAGCATCTCAATCAGTACTGCCCCTTGTTCAAGGTCTCGGCTCGTACCAGCAAGTCTGAGCTGGCTCTGATGCTCAAAGTTCAGGAGTTCTGCTACGATAACATGAACTTCTTGAAGACTTTCCAGAAGATCATCATGCTTCTGTACAAAAGTAGGTTTCTCTTCAGACCTCCTCTCCCTGTGTGGGTCCTGGGATCCCATTGTGGGGAAAACAAGAACGGACCCACGGCCTACCCAAAAGCATGTCGTAGGAGTTGACTTAATGGGAACTTCCTTAGAAGTCGGGGTGCATCTGCTTTAGAGGCAATGTGTATCTGCATACACATAAGTCAGTGGATGTGCGCGCAATACTAAAAGTTTTTGAATAGAACTACAGCCCAGAAGTGGCAGAACAAGCAGGAAAAGACCTCCACATGTTGGTTTATATAATCTTGGTTGGCACGCTGCAAGACATTCTTAATTTCACATGATTTTGTAGAATTATACACAAAATACAGTTGCTGTTAACCAATGTCTGGGCAGAATACAAGGAGTTTAGTGCTATAGGAGTATCCTCTATGTAGCGATTAGAAATAGATTCTTGCAGATTAAGAGATAAAGAGCTAGACTGGACGCAGATTATGAAAGGTTACAAGTTGATCTTGTACAGGCTGGATGGGGTCAAACGTTTCTGTGATTCTGTATGGGATTTAAGGGTTAGAGGGAAGGGGATTAAGTTCTCAGATAATTTGTGATATAATTGTTAATCAAAGCAGTGAATTTTCATTGTAAATTTTAATAAGACGCAAATAGATTGCACAATTTATGGCATGGCATATTTCACGGTATCTCGTCAGGTGCACATACAGTTACAATTACATAAATAAAGTAAAAAAGTGAATGCTTTATAACTAAAGTACACATTCCACAACAATCAAACCCGACTGCCTGTTTTATCAGAGCATATACAGTGTCTAGTCGTTTTGTTTATAAAGTTCAGGGCGGAGGTAACGAATCTTGGCAGCTTCAAGAAATCAAGTATTCTGCCATTATCTGAAGTGTGAAGGGTTTATAGTTTCTTGGATACACTATGTCCAGATTTTAGAAGGCGGCTTGTTATTGAAGTCTTTACAACTGGTATCCACTTATTTGCTTGATGTATATTATTGTTGATCAAACTGTTTTAGACTTGCCTAAAGACATCTGAGAATTCACATTAAACAAAAAAAATTTGAACAGTCAGTCTGCAGTCATGAATGACAGTATGAACATTGCGGTCAGGCCTTCATGAGCGTATGACTCAAATGTACCATGATTGAAAATGTTAAGAGTGGGAGGATTGTATCTTAAATCTACCTCCTTGGTACGTGATTCTGAGGCTCAATTCCAGACTATTTGGCAGCTGCCTGTTTTGTGTTGTGACAATAGTATCAAGAGCCAGCTATTCAGAAAGCACATTGGCAAACTACTGAATAAAAATTGTCTAGTGAAACATATTTTTGAATCCCTGTGTGGGTTCCGGGGCCCTATTATAGGGAAAACAAGAATAGACCCACTGCCTACCTAAAAGCATGTCGTAAGAGTCGACTAATTGGGAGCTTCCTTTGAAGTCAGAGTGCATCTGCCTGAGAGGCAAGGAACCAGCAGTCTGCATACAAATTAGTCTGATCTGTAAAACGGATGCACACGCAACACTGAGGTTCTGGACCGGGACTGCAGTCCTAAAGTGGATGAACAACCAGAACTTTCCGCCAGAGTTTACAGCTGGTAAAGAAGAAGATTTTTGTGAAAAAATTGCTGGTTCTGCAATGTCCTGTGGAGGATACACAGTTAACTTGTATTTTGCCTATTTGATATTTACAGCTGGAGTTATCAGTGAAGATGTCATACTGAGGTGGTACAAGGATGGTCACAGTGCTAAAGGCAAGAGTGTCTTCCTCGAGCAGATGAAGAAGTTTGTGGAGTGGCTTCAGAGTGCTGAGGAGGGTGAGTTAGTGTTTACCATTTTAATAATTTTATCAACGTGATGGTTGAAACCAAGCTGTATGGATCAGGGCAGGATATGTGTCGCAGGACAGCGGGGTCCTTTGCCAAGGATGTGTGTCGCATCACAGCGGGGTCCTTTGCCAAGGGTGTGTGTCACATAACAGCGGGAGTCCTTTGCCAAGGGTGTGTGTCACATCACAGCGAGGGTCCTTTGCCAAGGGTGTGTGTCGATTCATTTATTTATGCCTCTGTCTCTTTTTAAATCTATTGTCCCCTTCTGCAACTGTTCTGTTTTCGTCTCACTCATTTGCAGGGTGAGTCAGAAATGGGGCTACACTTCTGTGTATCAGAAGGCAATGTGTAACTTTCATTGCAGATTATGTTGGGATGCGAATAGAATAGCAGTTTGAAGTGGTTTGATAACTTAGTTTTGTTGTGTATTGTTAGTTAGCAGAATTGCTTTTTACATTGATCTTATCTTCCTAGCCAGATGATGATGTAATACTGTCTGCTGTGTGATTGGATGTGTAACAATTTTTCAGACTTACCTTATATTTTTCTTAGCCTTCACTGGTTGTAAACTCTGGCGAAAGGTTCTGGTTGTTGTTCACCCACTCCTGTTTTTAGTCTTGATCCATAACATCAGGTTTTGCCTGCACATTCATTTTGCAGAACTTGCTTAATTAATTGTATGCAGACTGTTGGTTACTTGTCTCCCAGACAGATTATGTCCCAACTTCAATGAAAACTTCCTATTTAGTATTTGGTTCTGCGAGAAGATTGAAAGATCTGTGGAAGAAGAGACAGCAAGTTAATGCGAGAAGATTGAAAGATCTGTGGAAGAAGAGACAGCAAGTGAATGCGAGAAGATTGAAAGATCTGTGGAAGAAGAGACAGCAAGTGAATGCGAGAAGATTGAAAGATCTGTGGAAGAAGAGACAGCAAGTGAATGCGAGAAGATTGAAAGATCTGTGGAAGAAGAGGCAGCAAGTGAATGCGAGAAGATTGAAAGATCTGTGGAAGAAGAGACAGCAAGTTAATGCGAGAAGATTGAAAGATCTGTGGAAGAAGAGACAGCAAGTGAATGCGAGAAGATTGAAAGATCTGTGGAAGAAGAGACAGCAAGTGAATGCGAGAAGATTGAAAGATCTGTGGAAGAAGAGACAGCAAGTGAATGCGAGAAGATTGAAAGATCTGTGGAAGAAGAGGCAGCAAGTGAATGCGAGAAGATTGAAAGATCTGTGGAAGAAGAGACAGCAAGTTAATGCGAGAAGATTGAAAGATCTGTGGAAGAAGAGACAGCAAGTGAATGCGAGAAGATTGAAAGATCTGTGGAAGAAGAGACAGCAAGTGAATGCGAGAAGATTGAAAGATCTGTGGAAGAAGAGGCAGCAAGTGAATGCGAGAAGATTGAAAGATCTGTGGAAGAAGAGACAGCAAGTGAATGCGAGTGAATGCGAGCGAGAAGATTGAAAGATCTGTGGAAGAAGAGGCAGCAAGTGAATGCGAGAAGATTGAAAGATCTGTGGAAGAAGAGGCAGCAAGTGAATGCGAGAAGATTGAAAGATCTGTGGAAGAAGAGACAGCAAGTGAATGCGAGAAGATTGAAAGATCTGTGGAAGAAGAGACAGCAAGTGAATGCGAGAAGATTGAAAGATCTGTGGAAGAAGAGACAGCAAGTGAATGCGAGAAGATTGAAAGATCTGTGGAAGAAGAGACAGCAAGTGAATGCGAGAAGATTGAAAGATCTGTGGAAGAAGAGACAGCAAGTGAATGCGAGAAGATTGAAAGATCTGTGGAAGAAGAGACAGCAAGTGAATGCGAGAAGATTGAAAGATCTGTGGAAGAAGAGACAGCAAGTGAATGCGAGAAGATTGAAAGATCTGTGGAAGAAGAGACAGCAAGTGAATGCGAGAAGATTGAAAGATCTGTGGAAGAAGAGACAGCAAGTGAATGCGAGAAGATTGAAAGATCTGTGGAAGAAGAGACAGCAAGTGAATGCGAGAAGATTGAAAGATCTGTGGAAGAAGAGACAGCAAGTGAATGCGAGAAGATTGAAAGATCTGTGGAAGAAGAGACAGCAAGTGAATGCGAGAAGATTGAAAGATCTGTGGAAGAAGAGACAGCAAGTGAATGCGAGAAGATTGAAAGATCTGTGGAAGAAGAGACAGCAAGTGAATGCGAGAAGATTGAAAGATCTGTGGAAGAAGAGGCAGCAAGTGAATGCGAGAAGATTGAAAGATCTGTGGAAGAAGAGGCAGCAAGTGAATGCGAGAAGATTGAAAGATCTGTGGAAGAAGAGACAGCAAGTGAATGCGAGAAGATTGAAAGATCTGTGGAAGAAGAGGCAGCAAGTGAATGCGAGAAGATTGAAAGATCTGTGGAAGAAGAGGCAGCAAGTGAATGCGAGAAGATTGAAAGATCTGTGGAAGAAGAGACAGCAAGTGAATGCGAGAAGATTGAAAGATCTGTGGAAGAAGAGGCAGCAAGTGAATGCGAGAAGATTGAAAGATCTGTGGAAGAAGAGACAGCAAGTGAATGCAAGAAGATTGAAAGATCTGTGGAAGAAGAGACAGCAAGTGAATGCGAGAAGATTGAAAGATCTGTGGAAGAAGAGACAGCAAGTGAATGCGAGAAGATTGAAAGATCTGTGGAAGAAGAGACAGCAAGTGAATGCGAGAAGATTGAAAGATCTGTGGAAGAAGAGACAGCAAGTGAATGCGAGAAGATTGAAAGATCTGTGGAAGAAGAGACAGCAAGTGAATGCGAGAAGATTGAAAGATCTGTGGAAGAAGAGACAGCAAGTGAATGCGAGAAGATTGAAAGATCTGTGGAAGAAGAGACAGCAAGTGAATGCGAGAAGATTGAAAGATCTGTGGAAGAAGAGACAGCAAGTGAATGCGAGAAGATTGAAAGATCTGTGGAAGAAGAGACAGCAAGTGAATGCGAGAAGATTGAAAGATCTGTGGAAGAAGAGACAGCAAGTGAATGCGAGAAGATTGAAAGATCTGTGGAAGAAGAGACAGCAAGTGAATGCGAGAAGATTGAAAGATCTGTGGAAGAGAGACAGCAAGTGAATGCGAGAAGATTGAAAGATCTGTGGAAGAAGAGACAGCAAGTGAATGCGAGAAGATTGAAAGATCTGTGGAAGAAGAGACAGCAAGTGAATGCGAGAAGATTGAAAGATCTGTGGAAGAAGAGACAGCAAGTGAATGCGAGAAGATTGAAAGATCTGTGGAAGAAGAGACAGCAAGTGAATGCGAGAAGATTGAAAGATCTGTGGAAGAAGAGACAGCAAGTGAATGCGAGAAGATTGAAAGATCTGTGGAAGAAGAGACAGCAAGTGAATGCGAGAAGATTGAAAGATCTGTGGAAGAAGAGACAGCAAGTGAATGCGAGAAGATTGAAAGATCTGTGGAAGAAGAGACAGCAAGTGAATGCGAGAAGATTGAAAGATCTGTGGAAGAAGAGACAGCAAGTGAATGCGAGAAGATTGAAAGATCTGTGGAAGAAGAGACAGCAAGTGAATGCGAGAAGATTGAAAGATCTGTGGAAGAAGAGACAGCAAGTGAATGCGAGAAGATTGAAAGATCTGTGGAAGAAGAGACAGCAAGTGAATGCGAGAAGATTGAAAGATCTGTGGAAGAAGAGAAGAGCAGCAAGTGAATGCGAGAAGATTGAAAGATCTGTGGAAGAAGAGGACAGCAAGTGAATGCGAGAAGATTGAAAGATCTGTGGAAGAAGAGGCAGCAAGTGAATGCGAGAAGATTGAAAGATCTGTGGAAGAAGAGGCAGCAAGTGAATGCGAGAAGATTGAAAGATCTGTGGAAGAAGAGGCAGCAAGTGAATGCGAGAAGATTGAAAGATCTGTGGAAGAAGAGGCAGCAAGTGAATGCGAGAAGATTGAAAGATCTGTGGAAGAAGAGGCAGCAAGTGAATGCGAGAAGATTGAAAGATCTGTGGAAGAAGAGGCAGCAAGTGAATGCGAGAAGATTGAAAGATCTGTGGAAGAAGAGGCAGCAAGTGAATGCGAGAAGATTGAAAGATCTGTGGAAGAAGAGGCAGCAAGTGAATGCGAGAAGATTGAAAGATCTGTGGAAGAAGAGGCAGCAAGTGAATGCGAGAAGATTGAAAGATCTGTGGAAGAAGAGGCAGCAAGTGAATGCGAGAAGATTGAAAGATCTGTGGAAGAAGAGGCAGCAAGTGAATGCGAGAAGATTGAAAGATCTGTGGAAGAAGAGGCAGCAAGTGAATGCGAGAAGATTGAAAGATCTGTGGAAGAAGAGGCAGCAAGTGAATGCGAGAAGATTGAAAGATCTGTGGAAGAAGAGGCAGCAAGTGAATGCGAGAAGATTGAAAGATCTGTGGAAGAAGAGGCAGCAAGTGAATGCGAGAAGATTGAAAGATCTGTGGAAGAAGAGACAGCAAGTGAATGCGAGAAGATTGAAAGATCTGTGGAAGAAGAGACAGCAAGTGAATGCGAGAAGATTGAAAGATCTGTGGAAGAAGAGACAGCAAGTGAATGCGAGAAGATTGAAAGATCTGTGGAAGAAGAGACAGCAAGTGAATGCGAGAAGATTGAAAGATCTGTGGAAGAAGAGACAGCAAGTGAATGCGAGAAGATTGAAAGATCTGTGGAAGAAGAGACAGCAAGTGAATGCGAGAAGATTGAAAGATCTGTGGAAGAAGAGGCAGCAAGTGAATGCGAGAAGATTGAAAGATCTATGGAAGAAGAGGCAGCAAGTGAATGCGAGAAGATTGAAAGATCTGAAAGATCAGCAAGTGAATGCGAGAAGATTGAAAGATCTGTGGAAGAAGAGTGCAAGTGAATGCGAGAAGATTGAAAGATCTGTGGAAGAAGAGGCAGCAAGTGAATGCGAGAAGATTGAAAGATCTGTGGAAGAAGAGGCAGCAAGTGAATGCGAGAAGATTGAAAGATCTGTGGAAGAAGAGGCAGCAAGTGAATGCGAGAAGATTGAAAGATGTGTGGAAGAAGAGACAGCAAGTGAATGCGAGAAGATTGAAAGATGTGTGGAAGAAGAGACAGCAAGTGAATGCGAGAAGATTGAAAGATCTGTGGAAGAAGAGACAGCAAGTGAATGCGAGAAGATTGAAAGATCTGTGGAAGAAGAGACAGCAAGTGAATGCGAGAAGATTGAAAGATGTGTGGAAGAAGAGACAGCAAGTGAATGCGAGAAGATTGAAAGATCTGTGGAAGAAGAGACAGCAAGTGAATGCGAGAAGATTGAAAGATCTGTGGAAGAAGAGACAGCAAGTGAATGCGAGAAGATTGAAAGATGTGTGGAAGAAGAGACAGCAAGTGAATGCGAGAAGATTGAAAGATGTGTGGAAGAAGAGACAGCAAGTGAATGCGAGAAGATTGAAAGATCTGTGGAAGAAGAGACAGCAAGTGAATGCGAGAAGATTGAAAGATCTGTGGAAGAAGAGACAGCAAGTGAATGCGAGAAGATTGAAAGATCTGTGGAAGAAGAGACAGCAAGTGAATGCGAGAAGATTGAAAGATGTGTGGAAGAAGAGACAGCAAGTGAATGCGAGAAGATTGAAAGATGTGTGGAAGAAGAGACAGCAAGTGAATGCGAGAAGATTGAAAGATCTGTGGAAGAAGAGACAGCAAGTGAATGCGAGAAGATTGAAAGATCTGTGGAAGAAGAGACAGCAAGTGAATGCGAGAAGATTGAAAGATGTGTGGAAGAAGAGACAGCAAGTGAATGCGAGAAGATTGAAAGATGTGTGGAAGAAGAGACAGCAAGTGAATGCGAGAAGATTGAAAGATCTGTGGAAGAAGAGACAGCAAGTGAATGCGAGAAGATTGAAAGATCTGTGGAAGAAGAGACAGCAAGTGAATGCGAGAAGATTGAAAGATCTGTGGAAGAAGAGACAGCAAGTGAATGCGAGAAGATTGAAAGATCTGTGGAAGAAGAGACAGCAAGTGAATGCGAGAAGATTGAAAGATCTGTGGAAGAAGAGACAGCAAGTGAATGCGAGAAGATTGAAAGATCTGTGGAAGAAGAGACAGCAAGTGAATGCGAGAAGATTGAAAGATCTGTGGAAGAAGAGACAGCAAGTGAATGCGAGAAGATTGAAAGATCTGTGGAAGAAGAGGCAGCAAGTGAATGCGAGAAGATTCCAGAAAACCATTTGCGTTGAATTTAGAGGTGTCCGCACACAAACTGATGCTAGCTGTTGAAGATCACAGCTGATGGAGAGGCATGATCTAGTTGATACACTACTCTCTGATACTCCCTCTAGAAGGCTAATCAAAAGATGCATGCTTATTCCAGTAGAAGCTTATACTGTCTCTTCCTTCCCAAAGTCTTATAGGTTGCATTTTCTGTTAACCCTATTGAGACCATGTGCACCGTTGGTGGTCAGTGCATCTCCTTGGCAACCAGTGAGCCATGAAAGGTAGCCCACCTTGTCATTTTTTAAATCTAAAAGTATTGTTGTTTATGACTCCCTCTGTAGCTGGGCTATGTAACTAGCTGCCCGCGGATCAATGCCAGTTTTTGTTGTCTTTCTACGCTTGGGCTTGTGTGGCACCTGGCGATCCACATTTTCAGAATGTTGACCCATGAGTAAACTTGAATAGCCCTGCTATATAGGGTCAGTGATATATAAATTACTTCGTTGGTAATTTTTTCTCTCTTTCAAACCATTTTGTTTTTCAGCTGTTCTTGACGGGTATTTAATCTTTAATGATAATTTAGTATTTAATGAAAATTGAATTATTAGCCTCATTTTTAATTATTTGTTGTTTCGACTTATGCAGAATCTGATGAAGACGATGAGGAGGAAGACTAAAACGCAGACACTTTCTGCAGACATCAGATGCAACATGTTTACATATCTTCATTGTCAAGTGTGTGAATGCTCACATCTCATTGTCTCAATGGAAGCAAATGAAGGAATTCTTGTTACATCTCTTGTGTGTTTGTGTGTCTTTTTTTTGGGTTAAATATATTTGTTTTCTTTTCTTCTTTTACTAAATTTCACCTGAACTTATGGTAGATTTTTTTTTATACAGCTAAAGCTATATTTTAACAAACTGTATTATATACGCTTTTCATTATGTATTAACACAGCAGCATGTTGTATTATATTCTGGTAATTTTTCTTCACATCAGATTCTTTTCATTAATAAAAAATGTTTGTGGATTATGTTTGTTTGGGTATTTTCTTTTCTACTTTGCATGTTTCGCATGGTAAAATTCCTCAGCAAGTCCTTTACAGAACGTCGCTCTCCTCATGGCACGCCTGAAAGTATCCCTTAGCCAGCTCTCCAACCCCAGCTTTTAATTTCCAATGCATCTTCAATGTCCCGTATTCATCTTAGCAGATGTTGACCTCTGTGTCACCTTCTACAATTCGAAAACTAAAGTTACTGTGCCAGGAATTAAACCTATCACCTGCAAATGGCGACTCTCTGTGAAAACAAGTTCAAGTGTACTAAGAACAAGACCAACTAGGCACCCCTAAAAAAGGTGTCTTAATTGGCCATGTCTGTCAGAATTCATCTCAAACCATTGAAATGGCACCGTAGGTTGGATACATTTTATATTACCTAAGCATAGGTAAAATGAGCGGCGTCCGTGGCTAAGGCAGTGCGAGTCCTACTCGTGAGCCAGCATACCGCGATCGAAACCCACTGCAGGCTGCGTGGAAGTTTATCGTGGTATGGGACGTCGCAGGTCGACCCAGCCTAAAATGGGTACCAGGATGGGCTGTCCTGAGAAAGTAAAGACATCTGGCGTAATGCTGACCACATTACCCACAGAGTGCTGATGGTCTGTAAAAATATGGGACACTCTGCCCAAATGCCCGATGCGCAGAAAGGCGTGAAAAGGGATCTTTACTTTTTTTTTTTACTATAGGTAAAATGACAAATAACGTAGATTTGTGTACATATAAGGGTAACTAATGATGTGGACTATAAGCTAGACACAGCCATAAAACTAAGGCTATCTTCCGAATAATGATCCCAAATTATCGAGGCCGAAAATATAACAGGGCCTCAGACATGTGTCAACTGTGAGGCTAAACTAGATGACTGGGACTCACGAGCAAATCAAATGAAGGAAGCTGCAGAAAATGCGGTAGCTGCTGCTTGTGAGTCCTAGCTATCTAGTTTAGTCCCACGTGTCAATTGTGAGGCTAAATTAGATACTGGGTCTAACACACAACACCCCCCCCCCCCCCCAACCAAATTATCAATGGGGTTGACCTACAACCGGTAGTGTGTAAATGGGGAGACCATCGTAAAAATAATCATTGTTATCTAGTAGATTTATACCACTGCGGACTATTTATAAAGATATGTATAAAGAACACAGCCTCCAGGCTATGACGTCACTTATGACCTCTCCAGCATTTCCTAGAGCCTGTTGTGATTTATACACACATTGAACTACAGGTAATAATTGTGCAACATGTGTTATTGAATGAATGAACATTCTGAAGATAGAAAAATGGGCTATTATAAAATATTTATCTTCAAAATGTTCATTCATTCAATAACACAGGTTGCAAATAAATTGAACTATTTCAGTCTGTAAAAATCTACTGATAACAATTGTTACCACTGACCAGCCTCACAAAGATGGGAATTCCCGGGCATACTAAGAACAAACTGATGGAACAGAAGAAGAGAAAAATCAGAAATCCACAAAAACCGACACAAGACGATGGCCATATTATTGGAAAGAACCGGAAATTATTACAGTGGAACCTCGTTTAACGAGCATAATTTGTTCCAGAATAATATTCGTTAAGCGAAACACTTGTAATGCGAAACAATTTTAAGTTAATGTAAAATACGACAATGCGTTACATGTCGAAAAAAATACTTGTATAACGTTAAAATTATATACATATTGTTAAGGAGAGTGAATCATCTTCATCTTAAAAAATACTCACAAAATACTTGTAACGTTTATTCAAAGAAAATTATATACATATTGTTAAGGGAGTGAATCATCATCTTCATCTTTTCTTCAAGCGCGGAACGCACCCACCTGGAATGCAAATTCGATTTGCAGGAAAAAAAGTAATTATGATACAGCTAATTATTTTTTTTACTAGATGTGGAAGTGATTTTTCCAAAACTCTTTGAGAGTGAGGCTGGTCCCTTCAGTCACCTGAAAACAATGCTCGAAGAGTGCTAAAGTGTAGAGCTTCTTAAAGTTAGAAATAACTTGCTGGAGTAACGGAGTGGTGTCAGGAGGCAGAGCCTGCATCTTGATGAAGTAAAAAATTTCAGAGGGGGTCATCTTGTAGGCCTGGAGGATTCATGTACATATAACACAAGTCTGAGAAAATTTGTGATCAGAAGCGACACTACGATGCTACTGGAACGAGTGCTAAACACAGACTGATGTAACATGCCGGGATTTCCGCTTTCCTTGCCACTCGTTAAGCGAAACGTCGCTCGTTAAGCAGATCTTTCTTTTACAATTTGTTATGCAAATTACTCATTATGAGAGGTGCTCGTTAAGCGAGGTTCTACTGTATACTACGCCTTAGAACAGGGCGTAATCCACTGCGCAGCAACATTTACACACCAAGTATATGATTGGTTATTTCGCCGTGTCGACTGGGAACCGAAACAACAGATCACTTCTCCTAGACTGTCCCATATCAAGGCGAAAGGTCTGGCGCCAAGAAAAACCCCGGTAGTCAAGTGTGAATACTTACTGAGTTTGTGAGCTGATCCAGAGTTGGACGTGGCTGAGGCAAGTCGACCTAGCTTAAGAACATTTGAACAAAAAGACACAAATACATTTACCAAGAAATTTTAGGAGGAAGTAAAAGTGGGCGGTGTGAAAGTAGCTACATCACTCACACAGTGGGACGGATCTATCAAAATATGGGACCCAATCATAGGCTGAACATATTTCTGGTCATGGAAACAATATCCAGGAGATGGTCGAGTGACCCGATGCGGGGGATGAATGACAGAAGAGGGGTACCTTGTGTATTGTTGTTGAGAGTATTCTTCTTCTTCTTCGCGTTCACCAGCTGTACACTCCGGCGGAAAGTTCTGGTTGCTCGTCCACTACTGAACTGCAGTCCTGCTCCAGAACCTGAGTGTGCATCAGTTTTACAGATCTCATTCCCTTGAATACTGTTGGTTCCTTGCCTCTCCGGCAGATGCACTCCGACTTCAAAGGAAGCTCCCCAATTAGACTCTTACGACATGCTTTTGGGGAGGCAGTGGATCAATCTATTCTTGTTTTCCCCACAATGGGGCCCTGGAACCCACGGGGGTTTGGGAGTAGTATAGCAGTAGTCCTTATACAATGGCATCCTGTTCATCAACCCATCTGGGATATATATATATATATATATATAGAGAGAGAGAGAGAGGGGAAGAGTTCCCCCAGTTTCAATACTAGCTATTTATGCCTAAAAAATTACCTTTAGATATTTAATCTTGCATGTGTATTAAGTGTAATAAGACCGTTATTTCTGGAGACGACAGCAGGCCATAGTCTGCTGCACGG
>CAJHNH020008455.1:0-190000 GCA_905116865.2 Candidula unifasciata | reverse complement strand
ATCTTTCCAGTGGTCACCACATGTTCCATTTTCCCACATCTTATAACATGGCCGAAAAATGATGACTGTCTCCCTCTGATGTCCGTTAGTAGTTGTCTTCAGGCTCCGGCCTCCATCAAAACCTCTTGGTTGCTTTGTGTGTGTGGCTGTCCAAGGTATTTTAAATGTTCTGTAAAACCACATCTCTGAGGCCTCAAGAAATTGTTTGGCCTGCCTACCGATTGTCCAGGACTTACAGCCATGTGTTAAAACTGGATATGTGTAGCAAGCATGAATTTTTTTTTTCTAACCTCCAATTACAAAGATATATTGCATAGGATGTTCTTCAATTTATAAAATACAGTTTTTGCTTGTCCTATTCTGTTTCTTATTTCAGTAATGCATCTTCCATCTGATGTTATCCATGTACCCAAATACTTAAAATTCTGTATTTGTCCCAAAATAAAACCATTGACTTTTATTGCACATTTAGGAATAATAATTTTCTTTCATACAACCATTGCTTCTGTCTTCCCACTATTGAAATTGAGACCCATTCTTCCACTTTCGTGTATAAAATAGATCTAAATAAAAAAAATCTATCATGTCAAATGCACGCTGAAATTGTACTTCACAAAATGTACTACAGAATAGTAAACATTTAAAAACATTTCACGTTTTGCATCTTTCACTCAGTCAGTCTGTGGTAACTAATACCTAGGAATGAAAGAATTCTCAGTTTTATAACAAGTAAGTAGTAAATTGTCACTGACAGCTTAGTTAATCCATTAAAGCGGCATTAGCTTTCAAAAAACGTTTCATGTTGTCAGCATTAAGGCAGCTTTTTGTCCCACTTAAGGTATTTCCAGCTGTACTAAACAGACGTTCACTTGGTACGCTCGTAGATGGTGCACAAAGATAACGCTTGACAGTATGAACCAAGGTGGGAAATCTTGATATGTTTATTTTCCATCAGTCCAGAAACGGATGTAAGGTAACGACTATTCGTATTCGGCCCGACCGCAACTATTCGGCCGAATACCGAATAGTTATTAGGTTCACTATTCGGCCCCGAAGCGAATACGAAGCGAATATTCGGTATAGCCCTAATTTATATACTTGACGTTAGCTGTGTTTTTCCCTTAAAGGAGTTATCTGTTTTAGAGTTTTACTGGGCATTATACGTACAGTAGTTTATCATCAAACTGAAAGGTCAGAACTTCATACCACTCAACTGGTAGCTGAATCGAACATGATATTCCGGAATCATGAAGCCCGTTTGCAACGTTTAAGCCCCACACACCGATACATTTTTTTTTACAGGTATACTATTAATAGTTTACACAGTCCTGTATTTTTCTAGATGTGTGTTGTTTGCAGGTTAATGAACTTTTGATGTTTCTTTCAGATGGACATAATTTTTAAAGCGTCTCTGTGAGCTGTTTTTGGCATCATTTCGGCTTTCCAGAAACATTTTTCCTATTGTGGTATAATAAGACATGAGAAACAGAACCCACGGCGATGGCGAGTGTGACTAACAAAACTTGCTCGCATTAAGAAAAAACTTCCACAGAGCATGGAGTATTAGAACAATTGTTGCCAACTGGCTTTTTAAATGCTTACAAATCTGCACGTACAAATATAAATGTCATGAAAAGTTATCAAAGCAATCGAAAAGCGGATCAGCGAGCTTCGTAATATAACAAATAGAAACAGAAGGTGAACGTTGCGGCTAAGAAGTCTTCATCCGCACATCACATGATCAACAAAAACATGTACAGATAAAAATGCAAAAAAAAAAAAAAAAATCACTTAGCTGATGCATTCCCGATAGCAGTCACGTTGTTGTCCGACCAGTCGAATACTTAATTTTGGTAAAAATAAAAAAAAAACGTGTAGATATTATTGGTTCGAAAATTAACTAAATTGAAATATGAAAGACCTTTACTGAAAGTAAAATGTCAACAAGACAACAAGGGGAACGTCTGATTGAAGCCATTAAAGCCGGGAAAATTAAAATCGTCAAGGAGCTATTGCAAAATGGCTGCGATCCGAACTGTCGCGTGGATGACGTGTCAAAATGCACTCCTGCGATAATCATCGCTGTGGTGAATAAGCGTTTTGATTGCTTGAAAGCTTTACTAGAGCACGGCGCGGCAGTGGATTCCCGGGATAAGGACGGAATGACCGCGGCCATGTATGCTTCGGACATAGGATTACATCACTATCTTCATACTCTCGCTGATCACAAAGCAGATTTGAATGCTGTCAATGAGCAGGGCGCTAGTTTGTTGATGCTTGCCGCAAAGTGGGATAACTTTGATTGTCTGCACTATTTGATAGACTCAGATCCACCCCCTGACATCAATAGAAGAGACAAACACGGCCGAACGGCTTTGATGTATGCAGCCATGCATGGCAGAATCGATTGTTTGAATTTGTTGATCGATTCCAAGGCTGACCTGAACATTACAGATTCTGTAAAAGGTTTTACTGCTCTCATGTACGCGCTAGAACAGCGAGAGTCTGCTTGTGCCAACTGTTTACTTGACAAGGAGGCTAACGTTAATGTGGTAGTTGCGGGGAAAGCTGGAGATATAACGGCTTTAAATCTTGCGTTTCACAGTAGTAAAGAGGGAAACGGGGATTCCATGATTGAACGACTGTTGCGGAGTGGAGCTGATCTGGCGCTGTCCAGACTGGATCAACAATTTCTCCATGAGATGGTAGCCGGTGGAAAGAAAAGGATTGTTCGTTTAATGGTGATAAACGGGTGCCCGCCATTCGACAGAGTATGTCGGGAGCCTTGTACGTTTAAATTCTCGGAATACAGAAATCCTATATCGCCTCTTTGTGTAGCTCTACTTTCCGGGCATTACGATATAGCCAAATACTTCATCGTGAACCGATTCTTCACAAACTACGACATGACTGTCCTGCCCAACGACCTAGGAATACGTGCGAAAGTGCAGGGGAAAGAAGACGGCGGGGCCGAGGCTCTTGCAGTTCTTAATTTAATTTGTTCCGCGCCTCAAACATTAAATGTTCTGAGTTTTGTAACGATCTCTGATACAGTTTACAAGACATCGAACGTAACTGAGCGCAGAGATAAGATCCAGAGATCTGACCTTCCAGCGCCGTTGCAATCAAGACTGTTGTTCACGACAAAAGGATGTAAGATTTGTATACTTTCCTGGCACGAGCTTAGCCTCATCGAAGATCTAGAGATTCAGGAATGTACCAGCTGCAGTGAATGTCGAGGAGAAGGTTTCAGGGTTAAAAAGCGATAAAATCCTATTATGTAACTATACAGAGATGTGGTTTCTGAGACGAATGTTACGAATACCTTGGACGGCCAGAGTAACTAACAACGATTGCTTGAAAGACGCTAATGAAAGTAGATCTCTATATACAACAATGAGAACGAGACAAACACTGTTCTTTGGCCACATAATGAGAAGAGAGACATTGGAAAACAATGTGACAACTGAAAAGATCAATGGAAAAAGGGATAGCAGACCTAGAGAGATGATGCTGGATGGGCTGAAACGATGGCATGGGGGAATGTTATCAAGAGAGCTGTTCCAAGCAAGCAACCAAGGATCGTGATCTGTGAAGACGCATGAACGCCTACACTATATGGCAGGGCACATGATGATGAACTATGAAGGTTCTTCAGATTTTGGACTCGCTCATCTCGTTAGTATCGTTTCTCTAGAACTGAAATACCTGGGCTATATTAACTCATTACATACCAAGCGTTGTTTGATGTTCCAAGCGTTGTTTGATGTTCCAAGCGTTGTTTGATGTTCCAAGCGTTGTTTGATGTTCCAAGCGTTGTTTGATGTTCCAAGCGTTGTTTGATGTTCCAAGCGTTGTTTGGTGTTCTAAGCGTTGTTTGATGTTCCAAGCGTTGTTTGATGTTCCAAGCGTTGTTTGGTGTTCCAAGCGTTGTTTGGTGTTCCAAGCGTTGTTTGGTGTTCCAAGCGTTGTTTGGTGTTCCAAGCGTTGTTTGGTGTTCCAAGCGTTGTTTGGTGTTCCAAGCGTTGTTTGGTGTTCCAAGCGTTGTTTGATGTTCCAAGCGTTGTTTGATGTTCCAAGCGTTGTTTGATGTTCCAAGCGTTGTTTGATGTTCCAAGCGTTGTTTGATGTTCCAAGCGTTGTTTGGTGTTCCAAGCGTTGTTTGGTGTTCCAAGCGTTGTTTGATGTTCCAAGCGTTGTTTGATGTTCCAAGCGTTGTTTGGTATTAGGCATGAACATCAGTCAACATAGGGGGCTGAGTGGTCAGGCGCCATAACCTCCGCCTCGAGTGCTGGAGTTCCAGGGTTCAGGCTGGGATTTTTTCACGTGGACTTCTAGTAATTGCCCGTGGTCTCTAGTTAGTAAGATCGGACGCCCCGTGTGTATTGTTGCGCACATAAAAAAAAATCCCTTAGCCGTTGGAAATCGAAAAGAGTAGCCTAACGGCTATGCCCGAGCAAAATTTGAAGGAGAATCCTGAAATAGTTTGGGTAGAATTTTAACTCAAAATTAGGCGACTCTTTTCGATTTCCAACGGCTAAGGGATTTTTTTTTACGTGCGCAACAATGCACCAAGGCATCCAATCTAACTACCCAGAGACCAGGGGGAATTACTTGAAGTCCAAGTCCAAGTGAAAAAAAAATGTCAGCCCTTACAGAGGATTGAACCTAAAACATCTAGCACTCGAGGCGGACACCTCGAGGCCAGGCAATGGCTGTACAGGGGCGTCGTACATACGGTCCTGCCAATTTTCCCGTGTAGGTTCCAAGCCACTCTTTGGGGGGGGGGGGGGACCCACTGCCCCTAACAAGTCGGAGTGCATCTACGTGAAAGGCAAGGAACCAACAATATGCATACAAAGAAACTAGATCTGTAAAACGGATGTACACGCAAAACTCACGTTCTGGATCAAGATCAAAGTCCAGGAGTGGATGAACAAACAGCCAGAATTTTATACTGGAGTTTTAAGCCGGTGAATGCTAAGAAAAAGAAGGGGGAAAAAGGAAGATGAAGAAGAAGGGAAAAAAAGGAGGAGGAGGAACAGGAAAAAGAAGGTAGAGGAAGAAGAGGAAATAGAAGAAGAAGAAGAGGTAGATAAAGAGAAAGAAGCAGAATAAGGAGGAGCGGGAAGGGGAGAAAAGGGCTTGCCTACAAGAAAACAGAATTGGCCTATGTAGGTGTAAGTAAAAAAGTAAAGGACCCTTTTCCACGCCTTCAGGCGTATAGGGCATATAGGGCTAGACCTATATTTTTATAGACCAACGGCACAAGATGAGTAATGTGGTCAGCATCACACTGGCCGTCTCTACTTCCCGGGACTGCACCCGGTACCCACTCAAGGCTGGGTCGACCTGGGAGCCAAGATCATTTTTGAAGAATAGTCCGGCTCCGCCAGGGAGCGAACCCACGACCTTCCGATCCGCGCGCGTCTAGCCGCTCTGCCTCGGCGACTCACATATAGGTGTAGTGCACCTATATTGATATTATTGTCTCCCTCTGACATCAATCATGAGTTTAGAGACAGAAAGACTATTTAATGCAAGAACAGTTTTGAGAGAATAGTTATGGAAAATATATTTTTATGCGAAAAACAGGCAAGGGTCGACTTACACGAGCGAAGACACAAGATATCAAGGACACCCTAAGCAAGCAAGACTTCTTTTTCAAACTTCACCCCATGTCCTCACGACAATATTCACCTGTGTCTTATTTTCTTCTTCATGTTTTAAGGGTTTACCTACATCATATAGCCCAAGATAATGACTTGTAATCATGTGATTTTTACTTTGTTTAGCTCTCAAGGGGAAATGATGTCACACAGATGCATTTATAATGAAGGCAGTACAAATTTGGTTCAGTGACCAACCACAATTCCTTTTTGCGGATGCCACTCACTGACTATCTAAGCAATATGCTTGCCGAATGCATACAATGACTTTTCCTGACTAACCCATGGTGCAAAATTCTTCTTCACCTACCAGCAGTGAGCTCTGGGGGAAAGTCCTGATTGTTCGTTCCAGCGGAAAGTCGAGGTTGTTCATCCTGGCAGAAAGTCCTGGTTGTTCATCCCGGCGAAAAGCCCTGGTTGTTCATTCCGGCGGAAAGTCTTGGTTGTTCATCCCGGCCGAAAGCCCTGGTTGTTCGTCCCGGCGAAAAGTCCTGGTTGTTCGTCCCGGCAGAAAGTCCTGGTTGTTCATCCCGGCGGAAAGTCCTGGTTGTTCATCCCGGCGGAAAGTCCTGGTTTTTCGTCCCGGTGGAAAGTCCTGGTTGTTCGTCCCTGCCGAAAGCCCTGGTTGTTCGTCCCGGCAGAAAGTCTTGGTTGTTCATCCCTGCCGAAAGCCCTGGTTGTTCGTCCCGGCGGAAATTCCTGGTTGTTCGTCCCGGCAGAAAGTCCTGGTTGTTCATCCCGGCGGAAAATCCTGGTTGTTCATCCCGGCGGAAAATCCTGGTTGTTTATCCCGGCGGAAAATCCTGGTTGTTCATCCCGGCGGAAAGTCCTGGTTGTTCGTCCCAGCAGAAAGTCCTGGTTGTTCATCCCGGCGGAAAATCCTGGTTGTTCATCCCAGCGGAAAATCCTGGTTGTTCATCCCGGCGGAAAGTCCTGGTTGTTCGTCCTGGCAAAAAGCCCTGGTTGTTCATCCCGGCGGAAAGTCCTGGTTGTTCGTCCCAGCAGAAAGTCCTGGTTGTTCATCCATCTGGACTTTGGCTTTGTGCCAGGGCCTGTGTTCTGCATGTACACTCGTTTTACTGGCTTATGTGTGTGCAATTAGTTGTTCCTTGCCACTCAGGTAGATGCGCTCCGGCTTTGAAGGAAGTCCCCAACTCCTATGACATACCTGTTGGAGTGGTAGGTAGTGGGTTTCTCCTTGTTTCCCCCACAATGGTGCCCTAGAACCCACACGGGGAAAAAAATTCATTCAAAATGGATGCTTTGTTTAATTCTGTGACTTCTGTTGATTTCATGTTTTTGTAATAAAGTTACTGGAGCAGGTTTCAGATGAGTGCTCCTTGTACGGCTTATTCTTACCGTTGAACAGCTGTAAACTCTGGTGGAAAGTTCTGGTTGTTTGTCCACTTCTAGACTTTCATCTTGTTCCAGAACTTGAGTTTTGTTTACACCTCTATTTGACAGGTCTCATTTGTATAGAGACTGTTGGTTCCTTCCCTCTATGGCTGATGCACTCCGACTTTCAAGGAAATACCTATAATTAGTAGATTTTTACGACATGCTTGTTGGGTGCATCTGCTCCCCCCCCCTCTCCAATGGGGCCCCAGAACCCAAATGGGGAAGGTAGGTATACAATCAGACTGCTTCATCATACAGCAGAAAGACTGGCTGGATCTGCATCACTGGGTGGTGAAGTGATACATGACAAAGCAGATGTGGTCAACGCCCTTTGGGAACAAGCAACGGAATCAGTAGAGAAACAAGATTATTATAGCCTGGAAAGAATGTGGCACCTGGGTGTAACCAGCGGGTCTGGCCGGCTCACTACACTCAGAGGAAAGGCAAGACAGACATTTAATCAGATTGTTACCGGTACCATTAGTATTGGAACTCTGCACTGGCTGCTGAAGATGAGGATGGAGCAAACATGGTAATGCCCTGAGTGCTGTGATGTCAATTCTTGACTCATTGCAACTCAACTGCGACATCAGAATTTTGGGCTGGCTGCTAAGGAAATACCTCAAGTGTGCATCAGTTCCCTACTAAACTCACACTCTTGTCATTCTAACCCCCAATGGAGCAGAGGCCCTCAGCCAACTTACACCAAGCTGTTCTGTCCTTCGCTATTCGCATACAGCTCTCCCCATTTTTTTTTAACCCACGTACTCACTCTGCGTCAAGTCTACACACAAACATAACCTTTTTTTCATTTGTTTCTTTTATTGTTACGCCTCTTCTATTTTAGGATACAGAGGATCGAAAGACCTCGAGGTCTTCTACATTTGGTGGAAGAAAAAAAAAATGGCAGACACCTCCACACACTGTCCTGGCTCGCCATCTCCATTATCTGTCACACACAAATTAAGAATAAACACTCAGACGTGATAACCTTGCATACGCATATACTCATATCGTTGGGACTATGCCTATGTCACTTCACTGCTATTTAACAACTTTCACCTAAGTATACTATCAGAAAGTACTGGTACCATCGTAATTGGAACTTTTTTCTTGCTGCTGAAGATAAGGATGAAGCACTTATGGAAGTGTCCTGAGTGCAGTGATGTCGATTCTTAATTTAACACTCAACCTAGGTACATTTTCAGGACTCCTGTTTATTTACAATATAAGTAGGGAGCAATTAATCAATGACTTAAAGATCAATGATCAAAGTCTGAAACAAGTGGAGGAATTTAAATACTTAGGAAGCATCTTTACTACAAAGATAAAATAGACAGAGATAGAAACGAGAATCCAAAAAGCCAACAATGTCACTTACCAACCGGCTCCAATTTTAAAACACCCTGCTATCTCAACAGAGACAAATTATAAATACAATTTTTATATCGACTTTAGGATACCAATGTCAGACTTGGACATTGACAAAAGAACATGAAAGAAAACTAACCACCTGTGAGATGAGATGTTTGAGAATGGCTGTGAATAAAACCAGAAGAGATTGAGTAAGAAACGACGTGATCACAAGAACTGTTGGAACAACACCTATCGTCGCTTTTATTGAGAAATAAAGAATGGAATGGTTTGGCCATCTAATGAAAATGAAACCAACGATGCCTGCAGCAATAGTGTGCAACCTGAAAATCGAAACACCAAGATGCCAGGAAAGACCAAGAAGATGGCTTGAGACTGCATAACATCACCGCATATCAAGCAACCGAGCGCGCCCTGGCTCGGCTGCCGATCGCCTGATGAACTGCGGCGCCTTGCAGTATAAGCAATATTGACAAAAGAGAATTACAATAAACCATAGGCAGCCATGGGGACCCGCCATGTGCTGAAGATAGACACTCGCCTGCGGACTGCATGGTCGTGGCTGCAGGTCCTGACAATGCCCGACACTTTTCTTTTTTCATTTTAAAAATGGCCTTAGCTTTCAGGTAGACACAGCCTTAAATGGGCACCAGGTAAAGTCCTGGGAAGTAAAGGTGATGGGCCGAAACTGACCACATAACCCACTAAGTGCTGATTGGTCTATAAAATACTGGTCTAGCTCTATACATCCAATACAGGCATTCATGTGAATTCCTACTCCAAATAGGTCAGAATGAATTGTTGATTTTCATGTAACTATGCAATATTCCACAAGAAGAAGAAGAAAAAAGAGGAAGAAGAATGGGAAGGAAGAAGAAGAAGAAGAATGGGAAGGAAGAAGAAGAAGAAGGGAAAGAAGAGGAATGGGAAGAAGAAGAAAATGTTCAAACATAATTTCCTCGTAACAAGGATTCAGCATTTAGGTGACTTCAGCAAAGTGCCAACAATATGTACCCACAAATATCCACACACACATACAAACATCCAGCAGTTAACACAGAAACTCCATGGTAGGTTTTACATATTATTCCAATGCAAGAAATGTCAAATCTTTGTATACGTACAAGAACCTGCCAGGAACTTTCATTATGTACAATATGTTGCGGAATAACCAGGGTATCCCTCACACGCAAGGGCGAAACATTTCATGTTTGACGCGCCCCTCCACGAACAGGCAATGAGGATTACACTGTACATGCTTTAACCTCACTAACAGACAGCGAGGATTATATTCTGTGTTTAAACCCCACCAACAGACCGTAAGAATTATATGCTGGTGAGGATCATATTCTGTTGTAACCCCAACAACAGACAGGATTATATTCTATGTTTTAACCCCACCCCAGTCCGACTCGTAATCCCAAGGTACCGCGATTGAAACCCACTGCTGGCTGCATGGATTTTTATCATGGTATGGGGCGTCATAGGTTGACCCAGCCTAAAATGGTTACCAGGATGTCTGTCCTGGGGAAGTAAAGATGGCCCGGCATAATGCTGACCCCATTACCCACCAATGCCGATTTGGTCTGTAAAAATATGGGTGCTCTTCCTATATGCCCAATGCACCTAAAGGCGTGAACAGGGATCTTTACTTTTACTTACTTTTAAAACCCCACCAACAGACAGGATTATTTTCTACATGTTTTAATCTCACAAACAGACAATGAGAGTTATAAACTACATGTGTTAACCCCACCAACCGATAATGAGGATTATATTCTACATGTTTTAACCCAACTAACAGATAGTGAGAATTTTATTCTATGTGTTTAACCCCACCAACAGGCAATGAGGATTATATTCTACATTTTAAACCCACCAACAAACAACATGGGTTATCTTATAAACATTTTAACCATACAAACAGACAACAAGTATTAATTCTACATATTTAAATTAAACAGTAAAGATCTTTCATTGAAATGTCATGTTGACAGACACGAGTGATGGTCTCTGAGCAACCTCTGACAGTGAACACCATTTATCAGATCTGCACCTTGGTACTAAACTGTCCAGTTGTGTTATCACTCTGGCATCTTCTTCCTTATCAACAACTTTGTAATCTTCTTTTCTTTGTGAAAACTACAGAATATCTCTTTCAACTGCACTAAAAACTCTCTCGCTCTCTCTCTGAAATACAACTGCTGTGTGAAAGATGGAAGTTTGGAAGGGCCGAATGTAAGACAGGCCTGCATGCCTAATTTGTAACCCTTTGAAAATAAAGTTCGTTCGTTCGTTCTCTCTGTAGAGGAGGAATACATTGTTGAGTTACAAACCCACCACTAAGCAAGAAATCAAGCTATGGGGAACCATGAAAGACCTGCTGCTGAGATGCGAGTTCATAGAGGCAAACCACCTGATGGCCTGGTCTAAGCATTTGAAATAGAACACAAAGAAGAAGAAGATTTCATCATTTAGAGCCCTAAAGGTTCACTGATGTAGACCCTTGTCTGGGTTCAGGCGCTCTTTCTTTAGGGGTAAAAAAGTCTGTGTCATTATCTACTCTTACGCCTCATGTCCTACAAAAAGGTCTGCAGGTTCAAAAGTCTGCTTAGATTCAGATATCTATCATTCAAAGATCCTACCCGATGACACAAAATGTTCAAAGGTCCGCTATCACCAGCCACACTTGTCAGTGTCATGACCATAAAGGGAAAGCAATGCCTGATGTATGCTTTCCACAAACTGCCACGTCAAGTTCTATGAGGCATTCGCGTGAAAGGCGCCCATTGCCTACAAGAGAAGCCTATTAGTCTGCGGAGGTGAGATGTCTTTTTAGTGAAGATCATCAGTTTCAGATCTGCAGACTGCTTGCTGGGGATCAATGAACAGCACAGCCCGTGACAAACTGGAAGGCTCAACATTCTAATGTGAGTTAAGTCATGAGCAGGTCTTGGCTGAACCCAGTATCAGAGCTCCACGTGTCAGATCTGATGGCATGGAAGCCTCTCTGTATGGTGCAGGAATGCCCATATACTGCTCGTGTGACCAGACCATGCTGCACATGAGTGCCCTGTATGGATCCTCGGGGGACAAAACCTATGAACCAAGGAATGACAAAGTCACCACAAAAATAAGTCTTTGAAATGCCCCATTAAACAAACCGGGAAAGCTAATTGAAAACAAATGACCACACACAAAAAAAAGTTAACATCTCTTGGCTGAAATGTGCAAATATCGCAGCTGTGCTGTAAACAGGCACAATGCAATGATAATGAAGAAGGAGAGATATGTTCTCTCAAACCGTGTCCCTTCCATGAATACTAGCGCCAGTACATTCAACACAACAACCCAATGGATACTTTATCAATGCCACTCAAGTGTAGTTCACCTTAATGACAAGGACTTGGATGCTAATGGCAACTATTTTGAGCAATCCCTATAATTGTAGACATAAAGGGTAACTTGCAGAACATGAGCAAATGATTAAAAGCATCTTTATTCCGACTTTATGTTATCAGTGACAAACATAGACAATGAATAGGGCACTAGAACAGAAAATAACTACACGTGAAATGGGCTGTCTCCGCAAGGTCATTAACGACACTAGACGAGACAGGGTTACGAATACCAGAATTAGAGAGAAAGTTGGAATAAGACCATCTCTGGATTCTATTGACTGACAAAGAATGAAATAGCTCAGACGGATAAATACTACAACCTGATATCAGTGAGATGACAAAACCACGACACTGGGCTACAACCTGGTATCAGTGAGACGACAAAACCATGACACTGGGCTACAACCTGGTATAAGTGGGACGACAAAACCACGACACTGGGCTACAACCTGGTATAAGTGGGACGACAAAACCACGACACTGGGCTACAACCTGGTATAAGTGGGACGACAAAACCACGACACTGGGCTACAACCTGGTATAAGTGGGACGACAAAAACCATGACACTGGGCTACAACCTGGTATCAGTGAGACGACAAAACCATGACACTGGGCTACAACCTGGTATAAGTGGGACGACAAAACCATGACACTGGGCTACAACCTGGTATCAGTGAGATGACAAAAGAAGAAGTATAACTTGCAGAAGTCAAAGGCAAATTGTAGAATTACAAACGTACACAGGTTTTTCTTTTGCTGTACTTCTTCAACTACTCTTCATGGTTCATCAACTTTTTATGTTTCAACTTCTCTTTCTTCATCAACTCCTGATTACAGTCTCGACTTCCATCAGGGAGAAGTTACGCTACCAAGAATATTATACTCTTTGCATGTACCAAGAAAAGTGCTTTCTTTATCAACTTTTTTAGCACATCAAACAACACACCCCCATGCGGGTTCCAGTGCCCAATTGGGGGTGGAAGGGGAGGGGGGGGGAATCTACTGCACCACAAACAAGCATCTCGTAAAAGGAGTTTGCTGAAACGTGCAGATATCACAGCCTAGCTGAAAACCGACCCTTTAAGGGTGAAGGTAGAAGAAGAAATGCGCACAGCTAGTTTTCCATGTTAGCATTCCCAAGCACCTTCAATTCTTTTGTTGAAAAAAAAACACATTCTCTAAACTTAAGTTTTTCTCCCAGGGACCTGGGGTCTTAGATCGACCCAGCCTAAAAAAAAGTAGCAGAAAGTTTCTTGCGAAGTTAAGGCAGCCAGTACAATACTAACATCACCAGGAGAATGCCAACTGGTCTTAAAATCTATGGGTTAGCACCGTATATTTAATGCTTGGTTAGAGGTTCTTTAACTACCCTGGCCACAGATGCAGGTGAACTTGTTTATGTGATTCATGAGGTAGACCAAGAACACGATGGAAAGATAACATCAAGGAAACTATACAACAGCATGTTGTGTCTATGGTCGAGGCAACCAGAGGGGCAAGAAGCAGAGCCGTGTATCTTCCTCGACACCTAAAGCAGCAAAAGAGAAGGTGAAAATGGATAAGAAGAAGCACTTGCTTGCATGCTGGGTTTATTCTGTGGTGACCTAGACGTTTAAAATATTCTAGGAAGTAATACAGCAAATGTAAATGGGATGTCCCTTGTGGGTTCCAGGACCCATTTCTCAGGGGGGAAAAAGAACACACTAACCACGTCACTAACAAGCATATGGTAAAAGTCAACTAGGAGTGTACCCTTCGAGGTTGGAGTGCATCCGCCTGAGAGCAAGGAACCAACAGTCTGAATACAAAAGAGCTAGATTTAAAAAAACGGATGTGCACGCAAATTTCAAGTTCTGAAACAACAGCAAAGCCCAGAAGTGGACAAATAAGAACTCTTCTGCCAGAGTTTACAGCTGGTGAATGCAAAGACGAAAAAGAAATGGAAAGAATTAGAGAAGAGCGAAGACATTCAAGAAATGTCTGGACAGCTGCTGGTAAAAACAGCTATAAGACAAAGGTGGCGGGATATACTTGGCATAACCCAAGAAGCAAAGCAAACGAAGGATCACCAAAGGACTAGCATTCTAGGTTTGAACACCATAAACATTATGGCACACGGGTAGTAACCCATAAATGTTCTGTTCTTCTTCTAACTCAAGTCTGAGTCTAAAGAAGTTTAGCACAGTACACAGGCTCTGTAGCACCGGCGAGGATTCTGAAATTCTTTGGGTAGATTTATAACTCAAAATTTTTGCCTCGACAGCTCTGTTAGACTACTCTTTTCAATTTCTGACTGCCAAGGGATTTTTTTTTAACGTGCGCAACAATACACACGGGCATCCGGCCTCACTACCCAGAGACAACTGGAATTACTAGAAGTCCAAGTCCATGTGAAAAAATCCCAACTCTTACAGGGGATTGAACCCAGAACCTCTAGCGCTTGATGCAGATTTCATGTCTCGAGACCATGCAGCCCCCCACAACTAAAATGGGGAAAAAAACCAGTCACCAAACAGGCACTAAAATGGGAAACATCTAGAATGGAATGGAGGAATAGACTGTGAGCCCTATGTGACATGTATGACAGTACATGAGAATGATGAATATAGCTTGTAATGAGAGAGGCAATTCCACACAAACAGATGGTTTGTTTGCAATATTTATCTAGCTCCAGCAGAAACAATACACTTCTGACCTATACACCAAACTGTAACACAACTGTATCAACTATTTAAACAGACAACTACAATTCACATGTTCAATCCTGAAAAATAACTGCCCTTCACCTATGACTTTTACTTTTAGGGCAGAGAAGGTAATTTTTTAGCTTGACTTTAAGGACAGAGAAGGTAATTTTTTTAGCTTGAAAAACTTACTTAAACTGCTGCAGTAAATGACAAATGTACAAATAATTCACATCTTTATCATATGTGCAGCAAAAAAACATCACTATGTCAAGTTATCCTTCTGGAGAAACTCCCAAATGCTTAAGGCACAAAGGAGAAATGAAAAATTTAACTTTAGTTACCTATCAATTTTGGGTTTTTAAACCAAAGGTTTTAAACACATTTCTTGCAGCTCCAATCATCAAAGAATGACATGTGACTGACATTTTCCTTGTCTGGGTTCTGCGGCCCCATTTTAAGGTTTAAAAAAAATCAGACCCATTAATTAGGTATTTTCCCAGTGTGGGTTCTGGGCCTCCACTGTGGGGGAAACAAAAAGAGGCTTACTGCCTACCCAAAAGAGTCAACTAATTGGGAGCTTCCTTTAAAGTCAAGCGCACCTGCTTGACAGACAATAAACCAACAGTCTGCATACAAATGAGTCAGTTCTGTAAAACAGATGTGCACACACCAAATCTGCCTGGCGGCAAACCAGAGTCTAGAAGTCACGAACAACCAGAACTTTCCGCTGGAGTTTACAGCCAGCAAATGCGAAGAAGAATACTGGATTATTCAATTCAGAGAACGGCGCAATAGTTTTTTCACATTCACCCAAGTCATGTCAAAGAATGCTATCTTCTTCTTCACGTTCACCAGCTGTATACTCCGGCGGAAAGTTCTGGTTGTTCATCCACATCTGGACTGCAGTCCTGTTTCAGAACCTGATTGTTGCGTGTGTATCCATTTTACAGATCTCATTTGTGTGCAGACTGTTGGTTCCTTGCCTCTCAGGCAGATGCAATCTGACTTCGAAGGAAGCTCCCAGTTAGTCGACTCTTACGACATACTTTTGGGTAGGCAGTGGGTCTATTCTTGTTTTCCCTATATTAGGGCCCCGGAACCCACACAGAGCAAAGAATGATATGTGACTAGCTCTTTCTTTGTGTGGAATCTGGGGTCCCATTTTTAAGTTTAAAAAAAAAAAACCCATAAGTGAAGGAGTGGGAGCCTTCGTGGTCTAGCAGCTAGACGCTCACTGCAGATGGGAATATAATGGGTTCAGATTCTCACTGAGGCAAAACTTTTCAAAAATAACCTTGGCTCCCATCCTTGAGTGGGTACCAGGTACAGACCTGGGAAGTAAAGGTGGCCGGCGTGATGCTGACCACATCGCCCACTAAGTGCCATTTCGTCTATAAAATATAGGTCTAGCGCTATATACCCAATACGACTGAAAGACGTGGAAAAGGGCCCTAGTAAAGGAGTTGCCAAAATCATCATTTGTTTTGGACCAAAAGGTATGGTAGTCTAGCTGTAAACTACACACAACATGCTAATCGACCTTTAGGGCAAACCTAGAAGATGACTGGCTGACTGGCTCTTTCTTTCACATGTATCCGGTGCTTTATTAATATCCTACCCCAGATGGCTTTTAAAGACCCCCAAAACATCTAGAAATAGCCCTAACCCCAACCTACCTACGTCCCACGAGAGAGTGCAGCCTAGGTCCCACGACTGCATGCAGCCTATCTACCACCCCCTAAAATATTACACTGTCCCGTGACCTGTGGATTTCCCGTTTGGGGTAGGATATTAATAAAGCACCTATGTATCCCGACCACCACGTAGCGTGCTCTTCTATTTTGAATATTTGGATGACACTAAATAAATGTCATTAGTCGAGGTTTGAACATCACTAGGGTCTATCCCATAGACACACACACAATGGGGCTCTGGAGCCCACACAATATTGTACTGATGCCATGATGTATTTTGTGGTTGCGAACTTTGTCCCTTCTTTCTACTGAGCATTTTTCATTTTCCTTTATTTTGCAAGGGCAGCAACAAATTAAAAGCCGACCATTACAACGTCCAACCTTTGATAAAAAGTCAGAATTGCTGCTTTCCCTTTGTTGAGCTTCCTAATCATAGACTGTGTCCTGTTGGGTTACTCCTAGCACAAAGTAAGTAGGGAAAACATTAACAAGGTAACCGTGTCATTGTTAACTCATTCGGTACCCAAGAACTTAAATTAATCATAAATCATCTTGTGGTAGGATCTGCGCTACTATATAATAAGAATTGCCATATTTTTCTACGAATAAGATACCCCCTTTTATTTTAAGCCTAAAATTAGATGACTCCCAATTTTTAACTTTAACAATTTGGGAAAACATATCGTCTCACACATGGAAAAATACAGTAATTCAAAATCAACTTGTGGTGGGATCCCTGCTACCAAAAGAGTTAACTTTTTGAAAATGGATACAGCCAGGCAACCGTCCCCTGAAATGAGTACACTGCAGCTGTCTTGTTCCTTGAGGTAGAGAGATGATGCCTCACTCGGGCTTGTCCAACACAGTTATCTGTCACCATTCACTGGGTTGATGATCCGGCACGTAATGATGATTAGTGTAGATATATTTACGTTATGTCTTTTTTTCTGTACAGGCTGTGCAAAACATGAAATACACATATGAATAGTGTTTCTACTTATTTTGTTCCACAAATTCCTCCTCTCGATAAGTGGATCTTTCATTATGAGTTGAAAGGGTGAAAGAAAGAACAGCAGACGAAGTTGGTTAAGCCTGTTTGATTCGCTTCCGAGGTGGACCAAGTGGCGGACTTTGCTGACTTGCTAGGGCCCGGAATGCTTCTGCAATTAGGTGAGGCTGAGCTTGGATCATCGACCGCCAGCCTGTGGTTTCCATGACGTCGGTTGCATGGCTGCGAAAATACAATTCTCAATATTATTATTAGAAATGATAGTAGGCATTGAGGTTTTAATAACACAGCAAAGGGGGCAACCCATCACTGCTCTTCTTCTTCTTCTTCGCGTTCATCGGTTTTAGAATCTGGTTGTTCATCCTCTTTTGGACTGCAGTCCTGTTCCAGAACCTGAGTGTTGCATGTGCATCCGAATTACAGATCTGCCTTATTTGTATCCAGACTGCTGGTTCCTTGCCTCTCAGGCAGAGGCACTCCGACTTCGAAGGAAGCTCCCAATTAGTAGATCTATGTGGATCAGTGGATCTATTCTTGTTTTCCCTATAACAGGGCCAAGGAACCCACACAGGGAGGGGCAGTTGTTTGAGATGCTAACATTAACAGTATTGCAATCTGTCATTAATGGAAGCAAGTTGTCAGTCACGCTAAGTGGGCTCCTGTTGTGCAATTATACGTCACATAGGGCTGGCAGTCTATCCCTCCAGCCTGTCCTGTGCAATCAACTCAAAATCATGGACGCAGTCCAGTCCAGCACCTGTAGCCTCTCATTAACATCTGCTTTAGGGTTTAAATCATCATTATCATGTGCCCTGCCAACTGGCGTAGGCACTCATGCGTCTCCACAGATCATGATCCCTGGTTGCCTGGAACAGCTCTCCATGCCATTGTTTCAGCCCATCCAGCATCATCTCTCTTGGTCTGCCTCCACTCCTTTTTTCCACTGATCTTTCTAGTTGTCACAATGTTCTCCAATGTCTCTGTTCTCATTATGTGGCCAAAGAACAGTGTTTGTCTCTTTCTTATAGTTGTATATAGAAATCTACTTTTATTAGCTTCTTTAAAGTAATCGTTGTTAGTTACTCTGGCCGTCCAAGGTATTGGTAACATTCGTTCTAGAAACCACCTCTCTGTTGCTTCCAAATTCTTCCTAATTTGTTCACTGACATTCCAAGATTACAGAACAGGTTCTATGTTACTAACATTTTAGCACCCTCTTTTTGATATGGTAATCTTGGCAATCTTAGTTTCGGCTTCATAGCAAACTAGTCACCCCGTAGTTGCTCCGCTCCTGTGCCAACGAAAAACACACAGAATGTTCGTTGCAGTCCCTTGTAGAAAGATTGACAGACTGCTGTCTCAGCAAATGCACTAGCATACACACGCATTAAAAGCATACGGTAGCCATAAGAAGTGTTAACACAAACAGTTTGACCTTAGAAATGCAGTTCATCATCGACGGTAGCAGAAGTCGCTAACAGATCAGCAGTTGGCCACGCAATCAATTTTAATCACATAAGGGCACCACCAATATTGCGGCGACAAGCCACGCACCATTTTCTGAATCTAAAGTTTCTGACATTAAATGAGAGCGATTTATTGCAATTTTGAAATGCAGCTTTCAGTTGACCTATTCTGCTTTTAATCTCTGTCACACATTTTCCATCTGATGATATGATAGGGTTCAAATACAAAGCAAATTACTGCATAAGGCATTAGGTCAGTTCAAATGCAAACTGGCTACCTGCCATTTTCCTGAATATCCAAACAAAACCGCCGGGGGCACAAATCAAAGACATTCGATGCAAAATACACACAGATCCCAGTGCCTGACTCAGTAGTAAAAGGCAACACACAAAAAAAACGGTAGTCCTTAGGTTGAAACTGCAAACCCAGCCAGAAGCTAAAAAGACTGCCTCGTCTATCCACCATATTGGACAGCAAGCCACTATAATTATTATTAATCTTTGTGATGACCCTGCTCGTCCGAGTGTGATGACCCTGCTTTGCATGGTCTCCACGAGTACATTGTGGCAAGCAGGAAGTCCGTGCTACAAGTGACAGCACAAGATAATTGTGTCCGGTGGAGTAAGCGAGGGGAGGCCCGAGCTAGACTCGTGGTCAGTTGATCAACAGAAGTCAGAGAAGACGGTTGTAGTATTTGAAGATGTCGTCTTTATGTTGCGCGAATGGTTAGTGTTCGAATATGTCGCGAGTGATAGAATTGAGAATAATTGTTTAAGCATGTTGAATACATGGACCAGAATAAACTGATAGCATATACCAAGAAGCTGAGCGGCGTTTGTGTTGTCAACCCTAGACGTTAAAGTCGGTGTAAACCAAGGTTCTTTCCAAGCCGAACCAAGGTTCATTTCAAGTCAAACCACGCTTCAATCCAAGTCAAATCTAGGTTCATTCCACCTTAAGATAATGGTAAAGCAGGGAGTAACCAGGGGATCTGGCTGATACAACAAAACGGGCCACAAAAATCTATGTATCAGGTAACGCACGGTGATAAACACCCAGTGACACATAGCGCCCCCATTCAGATGAGAATCACCTGGGAGCAAGTCCCAGAATCCCAGTTCAACCGTTAGGTTATATTAGGGCCCCCGACAACAATCAGAAGGGGGCTTTAAAATAACAAAAAAAATTGCATCCCATATTAGGATGGAAACACCATATAGGGTTTCTCTAAAATACAACAACCTACCTGTTTATAAAATCAATAGCGTGTGTCTTCAACTGTTCCGCACTGTGCAGGTCTGCCAGAACAAGAATGTCACAGACATTTTCTATTGTGAGGTTCGAACATAATGCTTCTTCACACATCACTTTTAACCTTTCAAGAGCGTACTGAAAAGCATGAAGAATAACAGTCAAATACAATACAGCAAGGAAAGATCACTGGCAGAAGAGGCAGAGGGCAGACCATTAGAAATGATGATGGATGGCTCAAGACAGTGGCACGGATAAATGATGGAGATGCATGAATGCCTTCACCAGCATGCAAGGCACTTGATTGTCTTCTTCTTCTTTGCGTTCACCAGCTGTACACTCTGGCGGAAAGTTCTGGTTGCTCGTCCACTACTTAACTGCAGTCCTGCTCCAGAACCTGAGTGTTGCGTGTGCATCAGTTTTACAGATCTCATTATCTTGAATACAGACTGTTGGTTCCTTGCCTCTCCAGGCGGATGCACTCCGAATTCAAAGGAAGCTCACCAATTAGTCGACTCTTACGACATGCTTTTTGGGGAGGCAGTGGGTCTATTCTTGTTTTCCCCACAATGGGGCCCCGGAACCCACACGGGGTAAACTTGATTATGATGATAATACAGCATCAAAAAGACGGCCAATAATTTTTTCCCCTCTTCTTAGCACTCACCCGCTGTACATTTTAGCGCAATGTTCTGACTGTTCATCGACTTCGGTCCTTAACTTCGGTGTTTCTCAACCATTCCATCCCCCGCAGCCTACCACAACAGGGAAATTTGTTTGCCACACATCCAACAGCTAACAAAACACAAAACATATGTAGATGGCAGTAAATTGGTTAAATTCCATGTCACAAATGTACAACTTTCAGCCAATACAGCTGCTCAGACATCTGTGTGGTTGAACAGTTTCTGGGGCATGAACCTGTTTTTATTTTCATCCCCGATGTTTAAATCCTACAGCCTACAATTCTAGAAAAGAAAAACTAACTACCTTATTCTATTACAGGATTAGGCAATAATTTCTGGCTGTCCACGTTGACTTTTCCGCAGCATATTGGTGGAAGAACCCTGCTTTACTTAACTCACACCAGAAAAAAAAAAGAGTAATGCACAAATACACAAGAACACACAGGAAAAAAAAGGGGGACACACAAGAACACAAAGAAATAGAGGGGGGACACACACACCTACTCAAGAACACAAGGAAATAGAGGGGGGACACACACATTTACTCAAGAACACAAGGAAATAGAGGGGGGACACACACACACCTACTCAAGAACACAGGAAATGGGGGGGGGGTGGGGCAGACACACCTACCCAAGAACACAGGAAAAAGAGGGGGACACATACACGTACACACAGGAAATAGAGGTGAACACACACAAATACACAAGAACACACGGGAAATAGACAGACACACACATCCACAAGAACACACAGGAGATAGAAGGGGACATGAACACATCCACAAGAACACACAGGAAATAGAGGGGGACACACAAGAACACACAGGAAATAGAGGGGGACACACAAGAACACACATGAAACAGAGGGACACACACAAACACACAACTCTTTAACCTTATCAGCAGCAGCTAAGAGGTCATCTGCCATTTTGTCAAGGTTTGGTGCTTTGCCTGTGTAGGTAAATCTCAGCATCTCCCTCATCACTTCATGGTCTACGTCTTGTATGTCTACTCGATTCTGAAAACATCATGGAGTCACATTATAAATCACCATCTAGTAGCATCTTGCGGGGTTTCCGGGGCCCCATTGTTGGAGGAAACAAAAGGATAGACCCACTGCTTCCCTATTACGCATGTCATAGGCGGTAACTAATTATAGATGGTTCCTTCAAAGTAAGCAGAGCATCTGCCTGGGAGGCAAGAGACCAACAGTCTGCATACAAGTAAGCTAGATATGTGGAGGAGGAAAAAAAATGTGCAAGCCACTCAAATTCTGGAACAAGTCAAGACAAATCCTGAATCTAAAGTCAATGAGTGGAGGTACAACCAGCAATGAGTGAAGGTACGACCAGCAATGAGTGGAGGTACAACCAGCAATGAGTGGAGATACAACCAGCAATAAGTGGAGGTACGACCAGCAATGAGTGGAGGTACAACCAGCAATGAGTGGAGATACAACCAGCAATAAGTGGAGGTACGACCAGCAATGAATGGAGGTACGACCAGCAATGAGTGGAGGTACGACCAGCAATGAGTGAAGGTACGACCAGCAATGAGTGGAGGTACGACCAGCAATGAGTGGAGGTACGACCAGCAATGAGTGGAGGTACAGGTACACCAGCAATGAGTGGAGGTACAACAGCATGAGTGGAGAGTGGACACCAGCAATGAGTGGAGGTACGACCAGCAATGAGTGGAGGTACGACCAGCAATGAGTGGAGGTACAACCAGCAATGAGTGAAGGTACGACCAGCAATGAGTGGAGGTACAACCAGCAATGAGTGGAGGTACAACCAGCAATGAGTGGAGGTACGACCAGCAATGAGTGGAGGTACGACCAGCAATGAGTGGAGGTACAACCAGCAATGAGTGAAGGTACGACCAGCAATGAGTGGAGGTACGACCAGCAATGAGTGGAGGTACAACCAGCAATGAGTGGAGGTACAACCAGCAATGAGTGGAGGTACGACCAGCAATGAGGTACGACCAGCAATGAGTGGAGGTAGGTACGACCAGCAATGAGTGGAGGTACGACCAGCAATGAGTGGAGGTACGACCAGCAATGAGTGGAGGTACGACCAGCAATGAGTGGAGGTACGACCAGCAATGAGTGGAGGTACGACCAGCAATGAGTGGAGGTACAACCAGCAATGAGTGGAGGTACAACCAGCAATGAGTGGAGATACAACCAGCAATGAGTGGAGGTACGACCAGCAATGAATGGAGGTACGACCAGCAATGAGTGGAGGTACGACCAGCAATGAGTGGAGGTACGACCAGCAATGAGTGAGAGGTACGACCAGGAGGTACGACCAGCAATGAATGGAGGTACGACCAGCAATGAGTGGAGGTACGACCAGCAATGAGTGGAGGTACGACCAGCAATGAGTGGAGGTACGACCAGCAATGAGTGGAGGTACAACCAGCAATGAGTGGAGGTACAACCAGCAATGAGTGGAGGTACAACCAGGTACGACCAGCAATGAGTGGAGGTACAAGCAATGAGTGGAGGTATGACCAGCAATGAGTGGAGGTACGACCAGCAATGAGCGGAGGTACGACCAGCAATGAGTGGAGGTACAACCAGCAATGAGTGGAGGTACAACCAGCAATGAGTGGAGGTACAACCAGCAATGAGTGGAGGTACGACCAGCAATGAGTGGAGGTACGACCAGCAATGAGTGGAGGTACGACCAGCAATGAGTGGAGGTACAACCAGCAATGAGGGTACAACCAGCAATGAGTGGAGAGGTAACCAGCAATAAGTGGAGGTACAGCAATGAGTGGAGGTACGACCAGCAATGAGTGGAGGTACAACCAGCAATGAGTGGAGGTACGACCAGCAATGATGGAGGTACAACCAGCAATGAGTGGAGGTACGACCAGCAATGCAATGAGTGGAGGTACAACCAGCAATATGTGGAGGTACAACCAGCAATGAGGGAGGTACAACCAGCAATGAGTGGAGGTACGACCAGCAATGAGTGGAGGTACGACCAGCAATGAATGAGGTACGGAGGCAATGACAAATGAGTGGAGGTACAACCAGCAATGAGTGGAGGTACAACCAGCAATGAGGGTACAACCAGCAATGAGCGGAGGTACAACCAGCAATGAGTGGAGGTACGACCAGCAATGAGTGGAGGTACAACCAGCAATGAGTGGAGGTACAACCAGCAATGAGTGGAGGTACAACCAGCAATGAGCGGAGGTACAACCAGCAATGAGTGGAGGTACAACCAGCAATGAGTGGAGGTACGACCAGCAATGAATGGAGGTACGACCAGCAATGAGTGGAGGTACAACCAGCAATGAGTGGAGGTACGACAAGCAATGAATGGAGGTACGACCAGCAATGAGTGGAGGTACGACCAGCAAAGAGCGGAGGTACAACCAGCAATGAGTGGAGGTACAACCAGACTTTCTAGCCCATGAACACTAAGAGCATCGTCATCATAATGTGCCATGTCAACAACAACAAAAATGTACGGGGGGTGGGGGTGTGTCACTGGAACCCTTCTTGTTGTTAGCACTAACCGGCTGTTAACTCCAGCAGAAAGTTCTGGACTTTGGTCTTATTCCAGAACTTGAGTTTTATATGTTCATCCGTTTTACAGATCTGGCTCATTTATATGCAGGCTGTTGGTTCCATGCCTCAACTCTGACTTTGGAGGGAAGACTCATAATCACATTTTATGATATGAATGTTTGCATGTTCTCGGGTAACTGGTCTATTCTTTCTCAACACGGGTAGTCACCGAAAGTGGAGAATCAGGTCAGCATTCTTTTCCATTCAAGCGATACAGGAAGTTATATTTGTCTCCCCTTTGCTTTTTCCCCCCATCAAGCTTGCCAGCTGTCGCCAAGGTTTCCAGTTTACTTCTGTAAAATAATTCTCAACCGTCTGCATTCAATCTCCCTTAATCAGATTGCTGTTTTCCTCTCATTCAAGAACTGGCAAATTGTCTTTTCTTTTTCACCAAGCCAAAATATCCTGTCTTTTTCTTTCTCAGAAACATTTCCACAACCTCGAGATATTTCTTCTTTATAACTTTTTCCTTTGTGTTCACGTAAGAGTTGGCACACTGTGTTGTGGTTCAAAGCAAGGCTGTGATATCTGCTTCTCTTAACCCAACACATCTAAACCCCTAATTAGTCAGCTTTTATGACACACTAGCTTGAAATGCAGTAGGTCGACCCCCCACTTCACCCACCCACTAAAATGGGGCCCCAGAAGTCATACAGGGATTTGGTATGTGGATTATGGTAATAGGTATAACAGTTTTTATGGCTGATTTGTAAATGGTAATGATGACCTATTGGTAGTTGATGATAAGCATTTTCTATATCGTGATGATTCCAAAGTAGATGATGATGATCACTGATTTGCTGATTTATATGTAGATGACTGATATGTAGATGACGGCCGATTAACAGATAATGGCTGATATGTAGATGACTGATATGTAGATGGTGATGACTGATCTCTAGATGATGATGATTGATACTTAGGTGACGACTGATTTGTAGCCGGCGATTATGACTGATAATGTAGATGATGACTGATATGTAGATGGTGATGACTATCTCTAGATGATGATGACTGATACTTAGGCAATGACTTGATATGTAGATGGTGATGACTATCTCTAGATGATGATGACTGATACTTAGGTGACGACTGATATGTAGATAATGGTGGTGGCTGATAGGTATATGATTGTGACTGATATTTGGATGACAAAGATTTATTTGGTGATGATGATATGTAGACAATGAAGAAGATGATGAAAAGCACCACACCTGTTTGCTTTCTGTCATTTGGTGCTCGAACATAGCATTAAATACAGGGGACCTTGCTGTTGTGAAAAAAAAAAGAGAGAGGTAAAAACACACATTGTTTATTGACATTTCTCTAAGAATATTAATTCTCAAATATGGAAGTGACATGGTGAAGGCGAGCCAGCAAGAGGTAGGCAGCTATATAAGTGGGAGGATAAAAGGAAGAGATGGTTGACTAACATCTATAGTGGCAGTAACGACATTCAGAATTTAAAAACTATAAGGTCAGTGTGTGCAGTACAAATCAGTACTGGTGACAGCTTTAACCCTACCAGACCGCTGGCCCTATTTTCCGGGAATTTATTAACCTTGCGCTATACTGCTGTCCCTAATTTTCAGCTATTTGCGTAGTACGTGAAAAAGGTGCGTCACAGACTAACTAGCCAATTGTCATCAGACCCCGTGGATAGTCTTCCTAGATGTCCGCTCGCATGTGTTTGGATTAAATTTGTGTTGTTTTACGTGAAAAAATTCAGAAAATTCACAATAAAACGAGCGGCTGATGAACCAAGCACTTTGACAGGAAGTGAAGTAGGTCTAGGTTTTTCAGTCCAACAGGTAATCGATACTTTGATTTATTCAGACTGTACGGAGTCATAATTTCATGAAGAATACGTTCACAGTTAAAGTGAGAGAGCTCGAATAATGAGGAGAATCTTGAAAATTATAAATCTAGAAACAGATCGATAGTAGGAGAAAGGGGCGTGTCCCTGAAACAGCAACATCTAGTGCTCACTTTGTGAAACAAGGCTGATCCTGCTGGGTGGATTGGCATACAAAGGTGGAATATTGGGGCTAGATGAAAGGTTAACCTATTTTCTACAATGTCTCCAAGTTTCAACTTTTTCTAACCACTTGTTTGCATGTAATTAATAGTTTTGTATATCATGTTGATTTTTGTTGTGTTAATGCCCAGGAGCTCAGGTATAGGGGGCAGTTAGGTTCAAGGCCTCAGGTCTGGTAGGGTTAATACTTGTGGGGACGCTCGGAGGAGAGTTTGGAACCTTATTAGGACCAACCCATTAAGGACTATACAACAGACAAAGACTCGAGTAGACTATAAATGAGGATGAAATCTCAAGGAAAGAGGACAGTACACAATACCTCCAGAAGAGGACCATCACATGGGATAACAGGAATACAGCCACAATTACCCGTGACATAATCACAGCCAAATGACCAAAATATTGACACAAAAGGCGGAAGTCTCATCCGGACAACAGGATCAGAATGGAGGCTCAGATATGTTCAGAGTTACAAGATCACATGGTTAGGGACAAGATGCCACAATTCTTGGCACAAAAAACAATTTAAGACATTAAACTTGGTGCTCCCCCCACCCAAAAAAAAAAACAGACCACAATTATAATCCGAAGCTGTTCCCAGCAGGTTCGAACGTGGTTAAATTATCTTCCCCACCCCACTAACAAGAACACGAAGAGACCAAACAAACGCACATTATTTTCAAAGGGTCACAAACTGGGCTCGTAGGCCTGTCTTACACTGAGGCCTTGAGATGGATGAACACCAGTGTTGGATGTATAAAAAGTGATGAGAGACACGGAGCTGGAGATCTTTTGCAGCCAGCTTTACTGCCGAGATGCCACCTGACTGAATGATTCTCAGCGTTGGGTTGATTCAAGAACCGACATCACAACATTCAGAGCATTCCCAAAAGTGCTCTGTCCCAAGCTCCAGCAGCCAGCTCAGAGATTCAATACCAAGGCGCCAGTAGCAGTCTGATTATATGTCCATATCGCCTTTCCTCTGAGCGTCGAGTTTCAGCTAGATCCCCTGGAAACTCCTCGCTGCACCCCTCACACAGGACAGTCATGATCCACTTGCTGCTTCTGAATTGTACACATGCTCCCATAAGGCCTTAACCACGTCTCAGATATAAATGTTAACATACAACAAGCAGTACGGCGATGCAAGACTATGTTCAGGGTAAATACACAGGTTCTCAGTTTCAAAGAGAATGTATAAAGAGAAGGACATATAGCAGAAAGATAAAAATTGCATACAAAAGAACTGGCGGACAGTAAACTGCAAATTACCAGTCTTGTGCTATCAGCGCTAGACTTGGACACTGACTATAGAACATAAAAGAAAAGTGACCACCTGTGAAATGAGATGTCTGACAAAGGCAGCAAACAAAAATAGAAGAGATTTAATGAGAATGAATCCCCTGATGGGAGCAACAATAGCAAACAACATAAAAGTAGAAACACCAAGAGGTAGGGGGCGACCGAGAGAAAGAAGGACTGAAGGATTCACTGATACCTTGAGACTCCAACACATCACAGCAAACCAGGCAACTGAGCATGCCCTAGCTCAGATACCGATCATCTATTAACCTGTGATTCCTAGTAGCACAAAGCAGAATATGGACAAAAGAAAGAAATAAAGACAGACTACGAGGCAGACCAAGAGGGTTCGGTGATAACATACTGATAAACCTATAAACTCCACTGAATGAAAAGAGTAGACCAATCACACATAGTGGAGGTGGACGATATCTGCAGCCACAAACCATAGGGGCTAAGAATGCAAAAAAAAGAAGAAGCAGGAGCAGCATCAGGAGGAGGAGGAGGAGAAGAAGAAGAAAAACTGGCTGTTTCCAAAGCACAATAGCAGCATTAAATGTAGATTTATCTTGTATTATTTTCCTTTTATAGTCCATGCTAAGGCGTTGCGAGTCTGACTCCTAGTTCCAAGTACCGCAATCAAAACCCACGGCTGGTTGCGTGGATTTTTATCATAGCACGGGGCGTCGCGGGTCGACTAAGCCTAAAATGGGTACCTGGATGTGTGTCCTGGGGAAGTAAAGACGGCCGCGTAATGCTGACATTACCCACCTAGTGCCGATTGGTCTGTAAAAAAATATGGGTGCTCCTCCCATATGCCTGATGCTCTAAAGGCGTAAAAAGAGATCTAAAAAAAAATAGTCCATGCTGTGTGGCATTAGTGACAGGTGCAAACAGTGAAGCTCTGCTGCAACAGACATGAATGATACAGGTATTCAGATACTCATGAGAACTAACTGCCATGGACAGTGTTGCATGGAGTGGGATAATCAGGAAGGGAATGGCAATAAAGGCGGAGAGCTGAGAACAGGCACAGTAAATATATACAATGGCAACAACAACCCTGAAAGCCTATTGCTCTAATGTGGAAGATTTTTCTTTACGTGGGCATGTTTTAACAGTCACACTCGCCATCGCCACAAGCTGTGATTCTCACGCCTCCCTATAACACAGTATAACAGTAACGTCTGGAAAGATGCCAACACAGCTGCAAACAAGCTCAACGCACAAATGCCTTCCAACAATCAATGGTGTTCAAAAGAAGCAGAAAAATAAGGGAGCAAGAGTAATAGAAAAAAAGAGAGGATGAGGAAGAAGAAGAAGGAAAAAGGAAGGAAGGAAGAGGAAAAAGCAGAAGAAGGAGGAGGAGGAAGAAGGAGAAGAAGAAGAAAAAGCATAAGAAAAAGAAGAAGCAGAAGAAAAAGTAGAAAAAGAAAGACCTTTCCCAACACATACATATACACATCACAAACCTGCTAAAATGGCTTTGTGTGCTAAAAACTCCCGACCACCAACACACAAAGTGACATCGCTAAAAGAGGAACGGTCAAACAACTGGCCGAGGTCCTCACTCAGTCTACATTCTGGAACCTTGACCGGCGTACAGTTGGACTGGCCAGAGACGTTGACGGTATCACCCACAACACTCACCTGCGGATGAAATGTGTTACTGAATAATTCCCCCTGAATTCTTTCACACTGTACAAAGACAAGGCCACCCACCTTTGTAATGAGTCAATTAAATCTGTTTATTTTATATGCTGAACAATTCTTCCACTACCGTGTATCATCATCATCATCGTGTATCTGGTCCCCTGCAAAACGTTGATGTCTTTAGTCAGCCTGAAAGAAACTCTCCCCAGCTCTCCTAACTCGTACACTTCCCATTCCCAGGTTTCACTTATATCCTGTACCCATCTTTGTGCAGGTCACCCTCTTCCACTTTTTCCTGATAGAATGTCTTCTTCTATTATTCCTTCCAATTCCCCGTGGTGACTGATATGGCCAATATATTCCAGTTTCCAAGACAAGATGCTGTTTACCAGCCAATCTTCTTTGATGCTCATCAGATCAGGCTTCAAGAAAAATAAAAATGCTTTTGGCTTCTTCTTTGTTTGTTCTTTAAAGGTTAGTTTAATGCTGTGCTGTGGTTTACAGCTAGGATGTGATATCTGAAATTTTTTGATCGAACACATCCAATTTAAGTGTTAGAGGGCCATAATGGGCCTCTGGAAATATCATCGAACAAAACATTATAGCCGTACCAAACACATGGAAGAAGCTATGCATGGGTTCTATTTAAAAAAAATAATATAAAACAGCAGCTATGGTCTCAAGAAATAACTACGCACAAAACTTACTGCTATCCTTGTGTGGGACTGGGGAAGAAAACAAAAACAGAGCCACTGCCCCCTCTAAACCAAATGGCTACAACCTGGTATCAGTGAGATGACAAAACCACGACATTAGGCTACAAGCGGGTATCAGTGAGATGACAAAACCATGACATTAGGCTACAATCTTGTATCAGTTAGATGACAAAACCATGACATTGGGCTACAATCTTGCATCAGTGAGATGACAAAACCATGACATTGGGCTTCAATCTTGCATCAGTGAGATGACAAAACCATGACATTGGGCTACAATCTTGTATCGGTGAGATGACAAAACCATGACATTGGGCTACAAGCGGGTATCAGTGAGATGACAAAACCACGACACTGGGCTACAACCTGTTACCAGTGAGTTGACAAAACCATGACATTGGGCTACAAGCGGGTATCAGTGAGATGACAAAACCATGACATTGGGCTACAATCTTGTATCAGTGAGATGACAAAACCATGACATTGGGCTACAAGCGGGTATCAGTGAGATGACAAAACCATAACATTGGGCTACAACCTGGTATCAGTGAGATGACAAAACCACGACACTGGGCTACAACAGAGTATCAGTGAGATGACAAAACCATGACATTCGGCTACAATCGGGTATTGGTGAGATGACAAAACCACGACACTGGGCTACAATCTTGTATCACTGAGATGACAAAACCACGACACTGGGCTACAACAGAGTATCAGTGAGACGACAAAAAAAGAATAAGAATCCGTACTTCACAAAATATTGTCAGCTTGTCATCAGGAAGAAGGCCGTTAGCTTCGTCCATGAGGAAATCCCTTCGTATGAATTTCTTAAAGCCCCAGTCCTTGCCCTGTACAAATCTGTAGGCTCTCTGGCTTTCTGTTGACAAAGGGGAGATGAGAACAAAGTAAGTACAGGTGTAAGTAGAGTACTCTTTTCCTGCCACTGGCATGTCAAGCTCACAGTCAAGTGAAGCACCCTTTTCCACACCTTCAGGTGTATTGGGCATATCAGGCTAGACATTTATTTTATGGACAACTGGCAGTTGGTGGGTGGTATGGTCAACATCGCGCCGGTTGTCTTTACTTCTCAGGACTTTACATGGTGCCCATTCAAGGCTGGGTCAATTTGGGAGACAGTCGTTTTAAAGGGGGAGTCCAGGTCTGTTTTGGATCTGAACCCAGGACCTTCGGATCTACAGGTGAGCGTTTAGCCACTTCACTACGGTGGCTCCCCTCGGGTGTAAAGTCCTAGACATACTGTTACAGGCGACTCAGTACTTGAAGGATGCTGGGATCGACATCAATCACGCCAGCCACCTTTACTTCTACGATATAATACTCATTTGAGGCTGGGTCTACCTGGCAGCCAAACTAATTTATAAAACTAGAAGTCATACAGAACAGCCAGATACCAGAATCACTTAAGAAAATAACAATCAGATCAAAGCTGGCATTAGAATTCACTGGAACACTTCCCATCCTGGAAACAATCCTGAAGACCAATTTAACTCTTTGAGTCCGAGGAAACGCATCATACATTCATAGGTTCTTACCTAGAAGCCCAATGAACGGATGTGTCGATTTTGTTCTCTCTTTACCACCCATTGGGCTTGTGATGCTAAACCCCCTAGGTTTTAAAGAGTTAACCCCCTTACACGAAAGAAACCGGACAATTATATTTAGACTGCATACTGGACACAACAGACTCTGCAGCCATGTGTACAAGACATTCAAGACTGGGGTTTTAGAACTTTGCCCATGTGGACAGGCACCACAGAATACTGATCAAGTGCTACAGACAGGCACCACAGAATACTGATCAAGTGCTACAGACAGGCGCCACAGAATACTCATCAAGTGCTACAGACAGGCACCACAGAATACTCATCAAGTGCTACAGACAGGCACCACAGAATACTGATCAAGTGCTACAGACAGGCACCACAGAATACTGATCAAGTGCTACAGACAGGCACCACAGAATACTGATCAAGTCCTACAGACAGACACCACAGAATAATGATCAAGTGCTACAGACAGGCACCACAGAATACTGATCAAGTCCTACAGACAGGCACCACGGAATACTGATCAAGTGCTACAGACAGATACCACAGAATAATGATCAAGTGCTACAGACAGGCACCACAAAATACTGATCAAGTGCTACAGACAGGCTTTCTACATGCAGTAGAGAGATCCCAGCTTTGGCCAGCTAGCATTCCAATGGAAACTATGCTGTATGGAACAGTGGAAGACATATGTCGCCTAGAAACTTCATAGAGGCTACGGCTTTCTCATCTGAAAACCACTGATAGGAAGATAGATAAGAAGAAGAATTCACAAAATAATCTGTCACAATGTGGATTCGACCCCTAGACCTTCAAGTTCGCAGGTAAGCATCTAGTAGCTGCGCTACCAAAGCTCAACTGAATGTGAAATGTCCAAATAAATGTTACCTGTTGAATGGACCAATCTGATAATTTAGTTTAAAAAAAGAAGGAATGAATCTCCAACTCACATTGTATTTCATCATAGATGTACACTCTCTCAGAGTGCTGTTTGTCCATCTCTTGATCTTATTATCTTTCCAGATGTATCGCTGTCTGATCCTTGCTTACTTGTCTTTAACATTTCTCTCCAGCATAATTTTTCAAAGAATGTTATGTCTTTAAATATAGACTAAAATATTTTATTAGTCTCCTGTTGATTTCTGTCAGCAATTTTATATCCTGTCTCCCCGGGAAGGCTAACCCGGTCAACAAATGCCTGCAGAAGTCAGATGTGTCGGTCAAAAGGAGTAAATACCACAGCCATGCTGTGAACAGGCACAACGCAATTACATCTTCAGATCAGCGCAGAAGAAGACAATACCTTGAGTCCATCTCCATGTTGGGTTGATCCCATCCCGTCTTTCAGAAACGATACTTACGTCTGCTGTTCTGTCTAATGCAATGTGATGTTTCATACACAGTTTATGAGCCAGCTCACTTCAATGTTCAGATCGTGTAGAATGTCAGCAGTCTTCTTCTTCTTCATCCTAAGTTTTCCAACAATTTTTAATTCAAAAGACTCTGAAAGGACTTTCTAAAACTGTAAAGGGGCTTAACTGAAGTGAGCACTTTTTGAAACCATTGTTTAGAAATCTTCTTCTTCTTTGTGTGACCAGCTGTAAACTCTGGCAGAAAGTTTTGGTTGTTCATCTACCTCCAGATTTAGTCTTGTTCCAGTACTTGGGGGAGTTGTGTGCACATCCGAATACAGATCTGGCTTATTTGTATGCAGAATGTTGCTTCCTTGCCTCTCATGCAAATGAGAACTCAAAGGAAACCCCTTTTTTTAATCTACTCTTACAACATGCTTGTTAGGGAGGCAGTGAGACTATTCCTTTTCTTCCCCACAATGGAGCCCCAGAAATTTAGAAATGAAATGAGTACACTTTCTGAAACTAAAATGGATACGTTAATTAAAATTAGTAAAAGGTAAGGGACCCCTTTCCATACCTAGATTTAAATTTTATAGATCGGCACTAGGTTAGTGATGTAGTCAGCATCACGCCAGACACCTTTACTTCCCAGGACTGTACCTCGTACCCACTCAAGGTAGGTCAACCCTGGGAACCAAGGTATTGAAATTTGTAGACTTTCTAAATCTAAAGACTGAAATTAAAATGAGGTACATGTGGAAAGTGAGGCCATCCATGTGTGCGAGATTAAAAAATGGGATGTGTGTTATTGCACTCACCTATCCAGAAAGTGGAGCCAGAGATGTGATCAAGAAGATAAAGGCTTCACTGAACCCACAAAGGAAGGCTGATGATAACAGAGAGACTGGCTGGTAGATAGTTGGGTTATCATTGCACTCCGAATGGCAGATAACAGAGATGACTAATAGTACTTATAACAAGTCTTCTGAGTGTTCTGGGGTGCAGTCTAAACAGAGAGAATGTGCAGATCTATCAGAGAGAGAATGGCAGACAACAGAGAAACCGGTAGATAACAGAGAGAATGGCAGATAACAGAGAGAATGGCAGACAACAGAGAGACTGGTGAGAACACACAGTGCCTGTAAAATAAAACTGTTCTCCCTACTTTTGTGCACTCACCCATTGCTTTGGTCTCTTCACGTTTTGCATTGAGTATAGAAAATTTGAACTTGGCTCTGACTTCACTTTTGTTGCAGGACACCAGCAGAAGATAGAGAGATAAATAGTCTTTGCTTTCTTCATCCAATCCCTTCGGGTTCACCCGTAAACACCTGTCAGTTAAAGACAATTACTTCGATTACTGCTGCTTTATGTCTAAGGAGGGCTACGGGTTCACCCGTAAACACCTGTCAGTTAAAGACAATCACTTCGATTACTGCTGCTTTATGTCTAAGGAGGGCTACGGGTTCACCCAAAAACACCTGTCCATTAAAGACAAATACTTCGATTACTGCTGCTTCATGTCTAAGGAGGGCTACGGGTTCACCCGTAAACACCTGTCAGTTAAAGACAATTACTTCGATTACTGCTGCTTCATGTCTAAGGAGGGCTACGGGTTCACCCGTAAACACCTGTCAGTTAAAGACAATTACTTCGATTACTGCTGCTTCATGTCTAAGGAGGGCTACGGGTTCACCCGTAAAAACACCTGTCAGTTAAAAGACAATTACTTCGATTACTGCTGCTTCATGTCTAAGAGGGCTACGGGTTCACCCGTAAACACCTGTCAGTTAAAGACAATTACTTCGATTACTGCTGCTTCATGTCTAAGGAGGGCTACGGGTTCACCCGTAAACACCTGTCAGTTAAAGACAATTACTTCGATTACTGCTGCTTCATGTCTAAGGAGGGCTACGGTTCACCCGTAAACACCTGTCAATTAAAGACAATTACTTCGATTACTGCTGCTTTATGTCTAAGGAGGGCTACGGGTTCACCCGTAAACACCTGTCAGTTAAAGACAATTACTTCGATTACTGCTGCTTCATGTCTAAGGAGGGCTACGGGTTCACCCGTAAACACCTGTCCATTAAAGACAAATACTTCGATTACTGCTGCTTCATGTCTAAGGAGGGCTACGGGTTCACCCGTAAACACCTGTCAATTAAAGACAATTACTTCGATTACTGCTGCTTCATGTCTAAGGAGGGCTACAGGTTCACCCGTAAACACCTGTCAATTAAAGACAATTACTTCGATTACTGCTGCTTTATGTCTAAGGAGGGCTACGGGTTCACCCGTAAACACCTGTCAATTAAAGACAATTACTTCGATTACTGCTGCTTCATGTCTAAGGAGGGCTACGGGTTCACCCGTAAACACCTGTCAATTAAAGACAATTACTTCGATTACTGCTGCTTCATGTCTAAGGAGGGCTACGGGTTCACCCGTAAACACCTGTCAATTAAAGACAATTACTTCGATTACTGCTGCTTTATGTCTAAGGAGGGCTACGGGTTCACCCGTAAACACCTGTCAATTAAAGACAATTACTTCGATTACTGCTGCTTCATGTCTAAGGAGGGCTACGGGTTCACCCGTAAACACCTGTCAATTAAAGACAAATACTTCGATTACTGCTGCTTCATGTCTAAGGAGGGCTACGGGTTCACCCGTAAACACCTGTCAATTAAAGACAATTACTTCGATTACTGCTGCTTCATGTCTAAGGAGGGCTGCAGGGGTGACCAGAAAAAGTAAAACCAGGAATGAGGTAAAACAGCCTTCAGGCGTACTGGGCATATAGGGCTAGACCTATATATTGTATAGACCAATCAGCACTTGGTGGGTGTTGTGATCAACACCATGCCAGTCACCTTTACTTCCCAGAATTCCACCTGGTAACCAGTCAAGGAATTCAAGTGAAATTTCACTAAAAAGCTTAACCAAATGAGGAAGCAGAAAAACGTGCACAAAACAACACAAATAACGTAATGTTTCGGCCAGTAGCCTTTGTCAAACATGAAGTATTAGTCTGACTGCAGTCAGCCCCCATATTTTAACCATTCAAGGCTGGGTCGACCTTGGAGCCAAGGTCACAAATGAAAAAAAAAAAGTCTGGCTCCGTCAGGATCTGAAACCATGACCTTCCGACTGGCAGGCAAGTGTCTAGCCACTACACCACAGTAGCTTCCAGAATAAGGCCATAAGAGAAAAAGACAAATAGAACCAACTCTAAACTGCATACAAAGAAAGCGAATCAAATGGTCTCCCTATTTAGAGAGAATGCCTTGTGACACCATACAAGACATACACCAAAACAGAAGGACATAAAGCACAAGGCTGACCAAGAACAGGAGGGAAAGATAACTTCAGAGAAACTCTACAAAAGCACAACGTGTATATGGTTGAGGCAGTCAGAAGAGCAAGAAGTAGAACCTTATACCTCCCTTGACACCCAAAGTAGTAAAAGAAGAAGTGAAGAAGAAAAAGAATACTGCTGCTTTCGTTGAGTTACTTCTGTTAGTGTTTGTTTACTTACTAAAGCGGCTAGCAGTCACCAGCACAAAGGATGAGTTTTAGGGGCTGCAATGGCTGGAGCTTACAGAAAGAATGGAAGATAACAGAGAGAATGGCAGATAACAGAGAGAATGGCAGTTAATAGAGAGACTGGTAAATAATAGCGAGACTGGCAGATAACAGAGAGACTGGAATAGCACAGAGAATGGCAGATAACAGAGAGACTGGAATAACATAGATAATGACAGATAACAGAGAGAATGGAGGCAGCACAGAGAATGGCAGACAACAGAGACTGGAATAGCAGATAACAAAATGGCGGATACAGAGAGACTGACAGATAACAGAGAGAATGGCAGACAACAGAGAGAATGGCATATAACAGAGAGACTGGAATAGCACAGAGAATGGCAGATAACAGAGAGACTGGCAGATAGCGCAGAGAATGGCAATTAATAGAGACTGGCAGATAGCACAGAGAATGGCAGATAACACAGAGACAAAAACTGTGCACACAAGGAGCAGACTGGGGAGCAGGCCACGACCAAGAAGATGCTCTGTCTCCTTTGATCACATCAACATTGGGAGAGTCCTTTGGGTGGAGAAAAATGCTAAGCAATTTTATATGGCGCATATAACCTAGTCACAATTATAAAGTAAAGCTCCCCCTTAAGGGATGCTGGTTGAACATGACCATTTGTTTCACAAAGCAAGCCAAGCAAAACTGGAAAGAGATGAACAGAAGGAAGCTGATTTCTGCAGTAATGAACTTCAAGAGCCCAGGAGGCTGATGGAGAAGGAGGAGAAGAAGAAGAAGAAGAAGAAAAGGAAGCACTGATGGAATATTTGAAAATCTTAAAAGTGTGATAGAAAATACAATAACCATGCCATTGTATTGTAACCTGTCAAAATCGTTGTTAAAGATGTCAAGAGTGCTAAGCACGTGACATTACAGTTGCAGATGAACACGGCAGCGTTAAACTGACAGTTTAAAGATGACCATCCACTTCTGACATGCACCAATAAGGAGCAGTGCTCTGTTATCTGTTGTTTTTTTTCCAGAGAAGGGGTGAAACCTATCTTTAAACTGTTATTATGACATCATCGTGTTGGTCTGCACCAATCATGGAAAACAGAAAACTCACCACTTAAGTTTGTCATTGGCTCCAGCTGAAAATGTAGAACTCTTCAAGACTTCACCCATCTCCTCTCTGCAGAAACTGAAGTTATTGATGGTCCATATATAAGAGAATTTGATCACTTTTACCTGTAAAGATTATTCAATATATATTAGAAAGCAGTTTAAAGTAAGTTTAAGGTATCCTTAAAGTAAAGATGGGCAAATCTGTACATTAGCAGGGCCATCATAAGAGCTTTGTAAGACTTCGACCAGAGCTTTCCAACCTGTGTCTTGAGACATTAGTTAGTCAGCTGTAGTGCAAAGGTGTGTCACAAGAACTAGTGTTAATCATCTAATTTGTTTTATTATTGTTACTCATAACTTATAACAATAACATTAATTTTGGAAATATTTATGCTTCAATATTAATGAAAGGTTTTCAGGAGATAATTTGTGTCACGAAATAGTTTGTTATTAAAGTTATGTATGTATTCGTATCTTTCTCATTAAGAAAGAGAATAGGGGCTTTCGAACTGAAATGCTATAGAAATATTCTCAGAATATCTTGGACAAAGAAGAGGAGAAATACTGACATCTTGAAAGATCTGAACATCAAAGAAGATTGGCTAATAAACAGCATCCTGTCTCGGAATCTGAAATATTTTGGTCATATCAAGCGCCACGACGGATTGAAAACAATTATAGCAGAAGGAATGGTACCAGGAAGGAGGGAAAGGGGCAGAGCGACATGAAGATGGGTACAGGATATAAGTGACTCCTTGGGTATGAATGCACATGTGGGAGAGATGGTGAGAGACCGAGTTTCTTTCAGGCAGACTGTGATGAGAGCGACGTTCTGCAAAGGACCTGCTAAATGATGATAATGATGTATCTGTATTTCTCATAAAGGGTTAGTCGAACCTTTGGTTTGCCAGTAGACCGAATTCCACAAAATTATGTTTTAAAATGTGCATCAACATGACAAGTTTGGAAACAATGACCTACTCCATGGGATACCCACCCACATATTCACAGAAAGGGAGTTGCCATGGCAGAGCAGCTAGACGCTCGCCGCGGATCGTAAGGTCATTGGTTCGCTCCCTGGCGGAGCCGGAGTTTTTTCAAAAATGACCTTGGCTCTCAGGTCGACCCAGCCTTGAGTGGTTACCAGGTGCAGTCTCAGAAAGTAAAGGCGGCTGGCATGATGCTGACCACATCATCCATCTTGTGCCGATTGGTCTATAAAATATAGGTCTAGCCAAGGTCCTTTACTTGTTATTTTACTTATTCACAGAAAAAAAATAAACGATTAAAAAAAAATTAAAAAATATAAAAATAAATAAAACCGGGTCCCTTACGAGAAGCAAAGTATGGTAACACTGCAGGCATGTCGTAAGAGGTGACAGAGTAGGGTTGCGCTTGAGGTTAGCTACCTCATTCCGTAAAAAACAAAAGCCATAATAAAACTAAGGAAGCATGGAAAAGTCAAAAAGAACGACTTGGCTTGAGCTAGTTGAGGGCCTATGCCCCATTGGGAGTTGGACAGGCAGAAGAAGAAGAAATTTCACTATTACATTAAATTGGTCCTCTAAACAAATTGTCTGTGCAACACAATTAAAAAATAATCCAACAAAATCTTTCATATTATATGTTTAAAAAAGCACCCATATTTAAACATAGTAATAATCAATAATTGTGAAAGTTTTTTTTTCTTCTTCTCCTTCTTCACGTTCACCAGTTGTAAACTTCTGCAGAAAATTCTGGTTGTTCAACCACTTCTGAACTTCTTTTTCCAGAACTTGAGTTTTGCATGCACCTCCATTTTACAGATCTAACCTATTTGTATGCAGACTGTTGGTTCCTGTTGGTTATTGTTGGAGAAAAGATTCTTAATCATTTACAACATGCTTGTCAGGGAGGCAGTGGTTCAATTCTTTTTGCCACAGAATGGGGCACACAGACATAATTCTAAAAACCCACCTGTGTATAACACCAGTTGTCAGCTACTGGACTCTCGTTATCTCCTTGGTCCGTCAGTTTGCCGGTTTGATGAAACACCGCACAGAAAATTAATCACAAATTGAGGTTTTCTGTCCTCCTGTAAAGGTACAACAAAAGAATTATTCAAAGGGAAAATTATGATATCCAATTTAAACAAAAATTAATGAATAACAAAAATTATTTTTCAAATAAAACTAGGCATTTATTTAGCATTTAAAAAAAAATAATTAAATTTTTTTTAACACTGAGTTATGAATGAATTATGAGTTTTGAAGAAAAAAAAACTTCAAAGGGGCCCCATTTCTTTATGTTTAATTTCTTTCTTTCCTTCTTTCTGTTTTTCAATTTTGTAATTCCACAAAACAAAAACCCTCAGCTTAGAATTGAGATAGTTAAAACTGGTACACCACTGTAAAAGGTAATTGTAATCTGCATGCAACTGTATAGATTTTAGTACTTTTACAAGGAAACACAGATTCAGGCAGGCTGTGATGAGAAAGACATTCTGTAAAGGATCTACCATCATGTGATAACCAAGGGTTGAACCCAAGTCTTGCGCATGAAAGTGTTGCATTATTATTTATAGATACTTGGCCAGCTACCTTCTCCCTCCCAATGATGAACATAGAAGAACAAGGAGGAGGAGAATATTAAATTGTCTTCACTGAAATTCATGTCTGAGCAAGTTAAGAGAATGAACAGATCTTAAAGTGACATCTAGCCTTTCATTCATCCATTCACCTCTGGGCATCATTCATTATTAATATTATATACTATCTATCTACTATTACATTACACACTTTAGTTTGTCAATATTAATATTATACTCATTAAATATTCATTACAAACAAAATGAAACAAACACTGGCATTAATTTTAAGATAAGTCAGCATATACAGAAATCTGAACTGTTTAATGCTGAGAATAAATTAAATATACACCATAATGATGACCATTCATTACTTTAAAAGACTGGTTGCAGGTTGGTTTTTAAAAAAAAAGGTTTTGTTTTTTTTTAACATTTCGTATTAATGAAAACATAATTATGAATAGATACACGTGGGGAAACAGTAATTAAATGTCTTTACCTCGTTCAGATTTATACAAAAATACTGAGAAGCGATAGATAATAAATTTGTTAAGAGATCATCATCATCATTCATTTCATCTGTGTAGATACGATTACACTGTTTGATAGATAACTGATAACAACAAATCCAGATATACTTCCACCTGACAAATGCAGATTTTAATTATCTGAAGCTTAGCTTAGCAACATACACAAAACTTCTAAATTATATACAAGGAATAACTGTCCCGCCACGAACAAAACAAACGAAAACGTTACATCGTTCACCAGGAAATTAATACTAATCGAAGCTATCCTCCTTGCATAACCACCAAAGTAAGCTCCCATGCAAGCAATGGTAAACTCAGTACCACTTCTCTCTCTCTCTCCCTCCCGTCTTCTTTTTTTACTTTATTCTCCGCCACCAACTGGAAATTTAACCACACAATTAAAAAAACACCCGGGACAAACATACCGTAGGAAGAAATATCTAACGTTAGGATGTCATAGTTGGAGTGTGGAGATGGACATTGTGCCGACAAGTTGGAGAATAAAACAAAATAAACATCCAGGGAAGTCTCTCCTAGCAAATGTGAAGTTTCGTCTGCGGATGACTTGGCGCAGGCGCAGTCGGGCCCCGGTCTCACAACGAGGCGCTGACCTCGATTCTCTACCAGGATTTTATTTTTATTTTTACATAAGTAACTTTTTGGTAACCAAGTTACATTTGTTTGATTATCACAACTGCTATTTAACTGTTATTTCAGTTTTAAAAAATACAAGTGAAAGTTGGAGAACGACTGAAGATATGAAAGATGAAAATAAAATGGTGTGAATTAAAGAGAAGTGAAGAAATAAAAGACATGTTTGGGCAACCACTACAATGCAGAGCAAACGGCGCTATGCTGGACACATTCTGAGATAAGACGAACAGAGAAAACAGGCACCGAAATACGAAATAGAGGAATTGACGTCCAAGAGAAACCCTCAGGCGAACGTTAATGGAAAGGGCCAAAGATGCTGGATTGGATTTCATCCATGATATAGCAGTGATTGCACATGATAGAGTGGAATGGACAAAAACTGGGAGCTCTATGTGACACATAATGGCACAGCAAGAAAATGCATGAATCAAATTCGGTGGACGGGAAGAGGAGTCGAGGGAGGCCAAGAAGACTTCGATACATAAGCTGGCTGGATGGACCGTCCTTACCTGCTTAGGACTGCAAATTACACCTAGTTGGGGTAGCGGTTACAGGTGCTGTAACTAGGACTTCTTTGGAGGTTGAACTGTTTATCTGAGATCTGCCTGGTTGGTCTATCGCCCAGATTTAGATTTTAATTAACTGACTACGTGAATCCCTGTAAATTACCTATGACGATGAAAAACTTGCTGCACATAAACAGCCACAGACAGCCTCGTGGCAAGGTCAAGCAATTTTTTAGAGGTTAGTTGCGAATCCTTTACAGGACGTTGCAGAACCAACCCCAACAGCCCTTGTCTGTTGTGTGGTTTCTCTAGGCAAATTTACGTCCAGTAGTTTGTCATTGCTTTCTAGACGATCGGCCCACTGATATCACTGTCGAAACCAACGCAAGGCGCATGGCCTGCAGCTGGGATTGACCCCGGCATTACGAAGCGTTCGCATCGACTTAGCCACAGAGCCGACTTAAGCAATTTTTTACTAGGACTAAAATTCATATACATAAGGGTAAACAAAGTCCATAGCATCTTTGAAGAAGGTTCCCCAAGATAACATCGAGGAGAATAATCAATGATTGCACACTAAGGAAACAATATATCCACCATGTTAAGGACATAAAAGTAAGATTTTCTTATTATTCATAGTACAATTTCTATCGTAATCACATCCGAAATCAAAGCAAAATGTGAAACAATACAAATTACATTTTAGTCATATAAATAATTACAACGTGTAAATTAAAAATAACAATATCTATCCGAGTTCAACAGGATATCTTTGAAAAAATTACTTCTACTTTAGTATCAAGATGTCATGGTAAACATTTAGTAAGCAGCTCAGAAGTGATACACTCATCGATTGATCGGCTGGGTAGACACATATGCATGTTTGTGATTCATAGAATCTGACAGGCAGAGATGGAGGGAACTGACCAGTCAACAGTAGCTTGTGACCCAGCCACTTGCGCTGTTAAAAGCGCCATCAAAACGTTACCTGCATTTTTGTTTTAAATCTGTTCGTGTGGGTTCTGTGCGGTGTTAAGATGACAGGATGGACGTCGCTACCCCCGGTTTACTCCTTATGGCTCACTTTCGGCACATAACGGTTAGCTGAGAGCATCGCACAAAGCAAGAACTTCCTAGCTCCAGCTACTCAGGGGTTTTCGTTAAAACAAAAATGCATTCGTGATCTGAAAGACGCGTTCACGAAACAAACCTGCGGCCTTTAGAGTGCGAGACTAACGTCTTGATAACTTCGCCACTCATAAACAAGCATGTTGTAACAGACATCTAATTAAGGAAGGAATTTCCCAAAACGATTGTACTGAGGTGAAAGGCGTAGATACCTAAGCGTAGCTGTAAACCACAATACAACGTGCAAACCACCCTTGTGTGAACACAAATAAGTAACTAGGTTTGAGACCTCAAGGTTTGGCTGTCTTCTTCTTCTTTTGTTATCTCATTGAAACCAGGTTGTAGCCAATTATCGTGGGTTTCTGTATTTGTCTAGCCTTTCTCGGGCAGTGGATTTGTTAACCTTTTTTGCAGGTTTCATCTACACCATTTATCCATCTCTTTCTTGGTCTTCCCCTTGCCTTCCTCCCAAATATTCTGTTGTAAAAAGTATCATATGCAGTTTGTTCTGACTGCAATATCACTAGATAGCCGAAGCATTTCATTCGTTGTCAATATAATTCCGACGCGGTCTTATTCCAACTTTATCTCTAATGCCGGTATTCGTAACCTGTCCGTTTTTGTGTTGTTGATGACCTTAAGGAAAGAGTAATATTACCCATCCTGTCATCTCCTTGTGAGATGCAATTTTTTCGGTATTTGAAGCCCTACTCTGGCTCTTGTCAGGGGCGGCAATATAGCCCGAACATAAATATGGTTTAATGGCTGAACGCGGTTTCTTGGACCTCTCCACGGTGATCATCATCCACATGGTGGCACTTTGTGTCATCGAGTGTTTATCGCTTGTGTGATGTCCTGGTGGGGTAAAAATCTTCTGCTACTAAATTAGGGATCAGGGCATTTCACAGGTAGTTATTTGATGTGGATGTGTAGTAGACTTACATTTCTGGATAAAAATAATAAAATACAGAGGTATTGATGAAGAAATTACGAAAGCTCAACCCCTCCTACAATGATACAGAAATCTGGACAACAAAGGAGGAGAAACAGAAACGGGGTTTGAGCGTCCAGAAAACCGCAAATGATTAATAGCATCTTTTTCACTACTTTATGTTATCAGTGCCAAACATGGACAATGAATAGGGCACTAGAACAGAAAATAACTACATGTGAAATGTGCTGTCTCTGCGAGGTCACTAACAGCACAATAAGGGACAGGTTGACGAATATATCAGCATTAAAGAGAAAGTTGGAATAAGACCATGTCTGGATTATACTGACGAACAAAGAATGAAATGGTTCTACCATCTAGTGGGAATGCAGCCAGATCAAACTGCATATGAGGCTTTTTATAGCAGAGCGTCATGGACGAAGGAGAGAGGAAGACCAAAAAAGAGATGGATAAATGGTGTAGCTGAAACCTGCAAAAGAAATGAACAAATCCATCACCCGAGAAGCACAAGACAAATAGAAAAAGCCACGACACTGGGATACAGTCTGGTATCAGTGAGACAAAAGAAAGAAAGATAGTGTGTACTCTGTGTGGTCTGTCTGTGTGGCCTGACTGTGTGGTCTGCATTTAATGTGTTAATAGTTCGTAAGTCGGAATAGCGACCCCTGTTTACTTTATATATTCAGAAAGATAGATTACCTGATATGATTGTAAGAATTATTTAAAAAGTGCATTTAACAGATATTAAACTCAATAATCTATACTCCTGCGGCCTGTTATAATTAACCTATGATATAATAAATAACCAAAAGTAAGTAACAGGCATACATATCCAGTACTGAAATAAACATGTGTAGAAACTAGGTCTATATATGCACATTATAACTCAGATGAGTTTTACAGGATATCGTTTTATAAACGATCACCACTACTGCACACCTAACTTTGCCACTTGGTAGGCCTATATAGTAGTAATAGTAAACATTCACCTTTCGATACACACGCAGGAACACATATCGACATAATAATTCAAACCTTCTTACACGGGAAAGAAAACGTCTGTTATTGAAGATAACTTCTCAATCGGTTTTATGTCGCGTTTATAGTAAAACCTGAGTGATTTTTAGCTCAACAATAACTCACCGCTGAATATATTGAGAAAATATTTTTCGTTTTCGGTATTCGGGGATTGCGGGTAAGGATAAAGTAGTTTTATTTCGGGATTCATTTATGTGGGCTCATGTATATGTTTTTTTTTTTTTAGGTACGTGAAGTTCAGAGCAATAATCATCATGAGTAAATTACGGAAAAGAGAAATTAGCAAGAGGACAATAATTGCTGTATATCGCTCTACCTATGCGCTAGTCTCGACCACGGCCATCTTTAGCTATAAATCTAGAGTTTGGCGGTGTCTCGACCTACGGATATGAGTCAGGGGTTATGACAGCTCACAGAAGCCGGCTTTATGCCTCGTAAATGAGGTATCTGAGAGAAGCGCTTGTTCTGGGGTCCCATTATGGGGGGAAATATACCCACTGACACTCCAATAAGCATGTCACATGAGTCGACTAAATGGGGGCATCCTTCGAATTCGGGGTACATCTGCATGAGCAGCAAGAAATCAAAAGTCTGCAGATCTGTGAAACGGATGTGTACGAAACACTCAGGGTTTTGAAACAAGACTGAAGTCCGGAGATGGGCGAACACCCAGAGCTTTCCGACGGAGTTTACAACCGATGAAAGCGTAGAAGAAGATGAAGAAGAGAGGTATCTAAGGATGGTGGTCCAAGTGACAAAAAGGAACTTAGTTCGCAACCCGACAATACGTAATGAGCTCGAACCCAGGCCTTAGAAACTCGAGTAGATCCGCTACAACTACGATGGTTTGGATATTTGGATTTGTATGTAGAATGGGAGACAATCAGACACCACGACAGGCATTAAAAAAAAGGTGGGGTAGTGGGGGGGGGGGGGGGGGGGGGGGGGGGAGAACCAGGGACGTCGACCACCAAGACGACACAAGGTCCGGTGGGAAAACTACATTCGACATTCCCTGACTGACTGAGGACTGGAATTTGTCAGAGACAAAAAAGAAAGCTTTTGACAGAGAAGTCTGGCGCGCTCTCTTTGACAAACTTCTATAAGTAAGTAAAGTTCCCTTTTCACGCCTTTCGGCGCATCGGGCAGAGCGTCCCATATTTTTACAGACCATCAGCACTCTGTGGGTAATGTGGTCAGCATTACGCCGGCTGTCTTTACTTTCCCAGGACAGCCCATCCTGGTACCCATTTTAGGCTGGGTCGACCTGCGACGTCCCATACCACGACAAAAATCCACGCAGCCTGCAGTGGGTTTCGATCGCAGTATGCTGGCTTACGAGTCGGACTCGCAACGCCTTAGCCACGGACGCCGCTGACAAACTTCTATACCCCAGGGAAAACGAGGACCGATTAAGTCAGAAATTGAAGTAGAAGACGCTTTTCCATACCTTTAGGCATATTGGGCATATAGGGATAGGCCTATATTTTTATAGACCAATCAGCACTCGGTGGGTGATGTGGTCAGCATCACGCTGGTCGCCTTTACTTCCCAGAACTGTACTTGGTACTTCAGGCTGGGTCGACCTGAGAGTCAAGGTCATTTTTGAAGAAGAAAAAAATTCCACACCGTCAGGATATATGGCCTAAGAGCTGAACAGGGGTTTCCGGGACCTCTTATGTGTGATCATAATCCGCATGGTGGCACTTTGAGTCATCGGGTGTTTATCGCTTGTGTGATGTACTGGTGGGGCACATCTTACATTTATTCATACATACATACGTATATACATACACACATACACACACATGCATACACACACACACATACATACGTACGTACATACATAATACATACATACATACATACATACATACATACGTACACACACGTACGTACGTACATACATACATACATACATACATACATACATACATACATACATACATACATACATACATACATACATACATACATACATACATACATACATACATACATACATACATACATACATACATACATACATACATACATACATACATACATACATACATACATACATACATACATACATACATACATACATACATACATACATACATACATACATACATACATACATACATACATACATACATACATACATACATACATATATACATACATATATGCAAAAAGGATGCCGTGTGTCATTATGTCCGACGCCAGCATCCTTGTAAAATATTCTTAATCATTCATCATCATCACGTGCCCTGTCGACTGGCTTAGGCGTTTATGCATCTCCACAGATCTCGATTCCTTGTCCTTTTGATCTCAATCTTTGGTGGTAGAAAATATATCTCCATGATGCCATTCTAAACTGTCTAGCATATTCCCTCTTTGTCTGCCTCCGCCTCGCCCCATTTTTTCTCCGTCAAAATTTTCAGCTGTCACGACATACTCCGATTATATTTTATACGATCCGCCCCTGCCTTCCCTTGAGGGCCAACCAGTATATACGCGGTTGTCCTGTGTGGGTGCTTTATGGGCAACACGTGTAGATGGAGGGACAAAGAGGATAACGCACAAATGAGGCTTTGTCATGTCTCATGAAATCCAGCGAGAAGGCTAACCCGGATGTGTTGGCCAAAAGGTGCAAATATCGCGGCCATGTTGTAGACGGACACAACGTATGTCTTCGGATGAATGCAAGAGAAGTTTTTATCCTAAGGCAGTGCCAAAGAATGCCAATTGACTTTTTCTCACTAGTTGTTTGTGTAATTTATGTCAAGACATGCAGTCTCAGTAAATCCCTGCTCAATCTGGACTTCCGGTTACTGTGTTACCTTGGGAGGAACCGATATGACTGTTGTTCACTGTTCATTTCTTGAGATCATCCTCATCGCACATCGGACATGACCATACGTGCTCCTATCTCCTCATGAGTTTGTTTCCAAGTGTTTTAGGCTAACAACTCCTACTTTCTTCTGCTTGATGTATGGATGGATGGCTCCCGCATGGTTTTTCTATCTTGCGGCTCCAGTTGGTAACAATCAGGGTATATGTCTAGTGTAGAATAATTTTCCACGAAACTGAAAGCCTTACATAGAGGGCCCATTCCTGATAGTCGCAATGCCATCCTAAGCATCTGCTCTCTCATTGCCTTTTACGCCAGCATTTCCTGGGAACACATGAAGGTGATTTTGTGAAACGTTGCTTGCTGTATCAGATGGAGCCAGTTTCTGTATATACCCCGCTTTGATCTTCTGCAGCATGCTCATTGAGTCGCTGAGCAAACGTGCATTGGTGAACTCCTGAGTGTTCAGCTCCTGAGTGTTCAGCTCCTGAGTGTTCAGCCATTCTAGGGCCTTTGTTTTTTATATGACCGTTGTGTGTTTGAAGGTGCTTTCAGGATTTGTACATGTAGGATTTCCATCCTTGGGGTATTAATCCTACAGACTGAAATCCTGGAAGCGACGGACAACGCATTAGACTACATACAAGATATCTCCATGACGGGTTTTCTGACTTGGTAATCTGTCGATGCCTTTTCTTCTTCTTCTTTTGTCGTCTCACTGATACCATTTTATAGTCCAGTGTCGTGGTTTTGTCGTCTCACTGATACCATTTTATAGTCCAGTGTCGTGGTTTTGTCGTCTCACTGATACCATTTTATAGTCCAGTGTCGTGGTTTTGTCGTCTCACTGATACCATTTTATAGTCCAGTGTCGTGGTTTTGTCATCTCACTGATACCATTTTATAGTCCAGTGTCGTGGTTTTGTCGTCTCACTGATACCATTTTATAGTCCAGTGTCGTGGTTTTGTCGTCTCACTGATACCATTTTTTAGTCCAGTGTCGTGGTTTTGTCGTCTCACTGATACCATTTTATAGTCCAGTGTCGTGGTTTTGTCGTCTCACTGATACCATTTTATAGTCCAGTGTCGTGGTTTTGTCGTCTCACTGATACCATTTTATAGTCCAGTGTCGTGGTGTTGTCGTCTCACTGATACCATTTTATAGTCCAGTGTCGTGGTTTTGTCGTCTCACTGATACAATTTTATAGTCCAGTGTCGTGGTTTTGTCGTCTCACTGATACCATTTTATAGTCCAGTGTCGTGGTTTTGTCGTCTCACTGATACCATTTTATAGTCCAGTGTCGTGGTTTTGTCGTCTCACTGATACCATTTTATAGTCCAGTGTCGTGGTTTTGTCGTCTCACTGATACCATTTTATAGTCCAGTGTCGTGGTTTTTTGTATTTGCCATGTGCTTCTTGGGTGACGGATTTGTTCCCCGCTTTGCAGGTTTCAGTTACACAATTTATCCATCTCTTTCTTTGTCTTCCTCTCGCCTTTCTGCTGTAAAAAGCCTCATATGCAGTTTGGTCTGGCTGCGTTCTCACTAGATGGCCGTATCACTTCACATATTCTTATTCCAGCTTTTCTGTAATGCTGGTATTCGTAAATCTGTTTCTTCTTGTGTTGTTAGTGACCTTGTGGAGACAGCGCATTTCATATATAGTTATGTTCTGTTTCAGTGCCCTATTCATTGTCCATGTCTGGCACTGATAACATAAAGCAGGGATAAAGATGCTATCGTTTGCTGTTTTGCTGGAAGGGAGACGGGTGCCTAAGCAGCAGGGCTAACTAGTAGGTGACAGCATTTGCCTTCTGTACTCTGGCTTCTTTCTATCTCTATGATTTGGTATTTACCATAATCAAGTGCTTCGCCAATTGGTGTGGATGAGTTGTCCAGCAGGATCTGCTCACATCAAGAAAAGTCTACTACAGTTAGACAATCAAGACCCGCTAACATTAAGAAAAGTATACTACAGACTAGCAAGACCTGCTCATGTTAAGAAAAGTCTACAACAGACCCACACGAGCTGCTAGCGTTAAGAAAAGTCTACAACAGACTAGCAAGACCCGCTAGCGTTAAGAAAAGTCTACAACAGACTAGCAAGACCCGCTAGCGTTAGGAAAAGTCTACAACAGACTAGCAAGACCCGCTCGCATTAAGAGAAGTCAACAACAGACTGGCAGGATCTGTTCACCTTGAGAAAAGACCACAAGAGACTAACAAGACCTAGCGTTAGGAAAAGTCTACAACAGACTAGCAAGACCTGATCACATTAAGAAAAGGGTACCACACTAAAAAAAATTAGATTCCAGTGGAGCCACATTACAAGAGAAGCTGTTGGAAACTGGCATCGACTTTAGATGCACCACCCTGTTTGCGACCCAGACAGAACTGAATGTTTAGCATGCCTGATAGAGAACATGGAAGAAAAAGAAGAAGAAGAATGACAAACAGGGAGATATGGACTGCATGATAGCTTTCATAAAGGCTACCGGCCTCCTGATATAAGCATTCTGACAAAACCATCAAAGGGGAGGAGGATTTTTTTGAGGTGAAGTGTGTACAAGTAATGGACCCTTTTCATGCCAATGGTGCGTCGAGCGTCATTCAAGGTCCCGCCTTTATTTTATTATAGAGACTCGGCACTCGGTAGGTAAAAGGATTAAAATCATGCCATATGCCTTTACTTCCCAAGACATATCCTGACTCTAAAACTAGGCTGGATTCACAATGGAGCTGTAAGTCAATCATTAAAAACAAATACTGATTTGAAGCAAAGACGTTTGGGCAAACACGCTACTGTGACTCTCCTGGCACATAACATGGTCAGCATAAGCATCAATCAGCATCACCATCAGTCCTTTACAGAACGTAACTCACTCATCACGGTACGCCTGAAACTCTCTCTTTCACTAGCCAACCAGCCCTGTGTGTTTTCATAGCCAATACATCTTTAATGTCCTGTATTCATGGAGGTCGGCCTCAGTCTCATTTTCCGGAAACTGTATCCTCCATCACCGTTGTCTTCAAAACATCCCGGCTTTCAGGAGAGGATGGTGTTAAGAAGCCAGTTTTCTGTGATATTCAGGTCATCGAGCATACTGACTTTTTTTTTTTTTTAAAGTATCAGGAAACCATGAGTTGTTAACCCTTTGGCTCGGTACTATGAATATCGCAACCCTTCGGCCTTGATTCCATGATTGATAGATACCGTAAACCTGGGAGAAATGTGGCTTTTCTGCCTACACCTAGGCATGAACCCGGACCACAAGGAGTTCATCACTCGGTCGCCAAGAAATCAGGTTTAATCAACTACGCTAGTAAGCCGGGCATCAATGTTTTACTTCTACTTGGTTTGAGAGTTAATCAACAAAACAAAAACAGCCAAAGGATATACTTCAACCACATTAACAATTTCAGAAGCAGAAAGTTTCACAGGAGATGTTAAAGCAAAGAAATGACCATGATGAGAAATCATTAAATCATTACTTGCAAAATGGCAATACACACAATAGTAATACCAGATGTTTTTAGTATTTTCTGACTAAATGTTGTGAGTAAGAGAACATAATATGCTATAGAGGCAAATCAAGTAAGACAGGCACTCACAGACCAGGTGTCGTTTGGGATTTACACACAAAAAAAGTTAAAAGATATGGCACTGTTAAGAAACCATGCTGAAGGGAGAAACTAAAAGCAAGTGAGTTAAAGGCAGAAGTGATACAAGGTGGACAGACAGTGATACAAGTGGGAGAGTGTACACATCAGGGCCAAAAACAGAGAGTAGTGATGATTCACTGCAGCCATCCTTTACTTTGGTGATGTCACTTGACTGATTTAACCTCCGACTGCTTTATTTAGTTCTGCAGGAAGTGGAACTCTTGTGTGGTTGTGGAACTCTTGTGTTGTTGTGGAACTCTTGTGTTGTTGTGGAACTCTTGTGTTGTTGTGGAACTCTTGTGTTGTTGTGGAACTCTTGTGTGGTTGTGGAACTCTTGTGTTGTTGTGGAACTCTTGTGTTGTTGTGGAACTCTTGTGTTGTTGTGGAACTCTTGTGTTGTTGTGGAACTCTTGTGTGGTTGTGGAACTCTTGTGTTGTTGTGGAACTCTTGTGTTGTTGTGGAACTCTTGTGTTGTTGTGGAACTCTTGTGTGGTTGTGGAACTCTTGTGTTGTTGTGGAACTCTTGTGTGGTTGTGGAACTCTTGTGTGGTTGTGGAACTCTTGTGTTGTTGTGGAACTCTTGTGTTGTTGTGGAACTCTTGTGTTGTTGTGGAACTCTTGTGTGGTTGTGGAACTCTTGTGTTGTTGTGGAACTCTTGTGTGGTTGTGGAACTCTTGTGTGGTTGTGGAACTCTTGTGTTGTTGTGGAACTCTTGTGTTGTTGTGGAACTCTTGTGTTGTTGTGGAACTCTTGTGTGGTTGTGGAACTCTTGGTGTTGTTGTGGAACTCTTGTGTGGTTGTGGAACTCTTGTGTTGTTGTGGAACTCTTGTGTTGTTGTGGAACTCTTGTGTGGTTGTGGAACTCTTGTGTTGTTGTGGAACTCTTGTGTGGTTGTGGAACTCTTGTGTGGTTGTGGAACTCTTGTGTGGTTGTGGAACTCTTGTGTTGTTGTGGAACTCTTGTGTTGTTGTGGAACTCTTGTGTTGTTGTGGAACTCTTGTGTTGTTGTGGAACTCTTGTGTTGTTGTGGAACTCTTGTGTGGTTGTGGAACTCTTGTGTGGTTGTGGAACTCTTGTGTTGTTGTGGAACTCTTGTGTTGTTGTGGAACTCTTGTGTTGTTGTGGAACTCTTGTGTTGTTGTGGAACTCTTGTGTGGTTGTGGAACTCTTGTGTTGTTGTGGAACTCTTGTGTTGTTGTGGAACTCTTGTGTTGTTGTGGAACTCTTGTGTGGTTGTGGAACTCTTGTGTTGTTGTGGAACTCTTGTGTTGTTGTGGAACTCTTGTGTTGTTGTGGAACTCTTGTGTTGTTGTGGAACTCTTGTGTTGTTGTGGAACTCTTGTGTGGTTGTGGAACTCGTATAATTCTGTCACTTCAGTCACAAACATTTATTTCTACTGTTGAAGACAACCATTGTATAATGTAAATAACTCATTTTATTTTGAAGTTAACTAAATTATTTTTACGGCAGATGAGCATCAAATAATGAGATTTCAGCTTGAATGTTGTGGACGGAATTTTACATCATCATGTAGCAAGTCGTCTGAAAAATGTTGCACTTACACAAACTATTGTTTGGGTCACAACACCTATAATCAGATTCACTGACAAACACCTATCTACCATACATCATCGTTGACAAGACCATTTTTTAAAATACCATGGGACCCAGAATAACAAAAACAACACAAAAATATATTAGACAAAGAAACAAAACTGAACTTTACAAAAGCTTATAAAAATTCTGTCATTCTTCCGTAATGTGAATATCTAGGGGGACTAGATTATAAACAGAGTGTTTTTTTTTTCTTACACTGAAATACTTCAGCCTATTATACGCCATATGGGTTTGGAAAAAACATTAATGCAGGGTTTGGTACTTGGAAGGCAGGGGTTGACCAGCACAAGGGCGGACATAGGATATTAAGGACCTGGACATGAAAGTTCACACGGTGGGAAGCTGGCATGGGATTGAGTGGCTTTCCTGCTTGTTGTGGGGAAAGCCACATTTTGATGATGATAATGAATGGTGGAATAACGAAACAACAACAGTCCAATTTCTGGAAACAGAAATTAGGAAAATTGGAATGGGATGAGAAATGAAATAAAAACATATTTATCTACATGTCTATATTAGGTACAACTATTCACCATATGGGTCCAGTGAGGGAGGGGGGGGGGGGACCACAGCCCCCTTACAAGCACCTCATAAAAGGCAACTAATTAGGGGTGTTTCCTTAGAATTAAAAGCATATTTGCTGGAAGGGTGAGGAACCAACAGTCTGCATACCAATAAACCAGGTCTGTAAAACAGATGTGCACGCAAAACTCAACTTCTGGAACAAGACCAAAGTCCAGAATTGGACAAATAACCAAAACTTTACACCTGAGTTTACAGCCTGTGAATGCTCAGAACAAGAAGAACAAGAATGAATGTTGAGTTTATATTCCAAATGGGTTAAGAATGCTCAAGATATAGTGGGTTTTTGTTATTCCTTTTGTCAAGCTCTTTCATGATGATGATGATGAATGGCGGAACAACAACAATTTGATATCTGACAAAAATAGTTTTTAAAATTTAGTAGTTTCAGATAATAGAATGCAAAAATTCCAGGACAGTGAAAGACTTGTGATTTCCACTGGCATAGAAATGGAGCAGTTGTGGGGCTACCCATCTGCAGTGGTGTTGCAATTATAGAAGAGACATAGGTAGACACCATGTTTGTCTTCTTCTTCTTAGCAGTCACCAGAGAGTTGGTCGGCCCATGCCCCTAGTACCTGGTTCCATGCCCTCCATTACGGTTCTTTTCATTTGTTTCAGAGAGTCAATGCTACCTTATAATGCTGTTTAATTTTTACAATGACGATGAAATGCTTGAGAAGAGAAGTACAGGCCAAAAGATGTACATTTCGAATAGACGAAAGGTAGCTGGTACAGTGCCCAACCCTTCTCAGTTCTCATCTGGGCTCGGGATTGGCAATGGCCCAGATGAGTATGGCTAATCTTCTTCTTCATGTTCACCGGCTGTAAACTCCAGCAGAAAGTTTTGGTTGTTTGTCCACTTCTGGACTATAGTCCTTCCACACACATCCTTTTAACAGTTCTGACTCATTTGTATGCAGACTGTCAGTTCCTTACCTCTCAGGCAGATGCACTTCAACTTTAAAGGAAGCTCTCAATTAGTCGATTCCTACAACATGCTTTAGGCTAGGCAGTGGGTCTATCCTTGGTCTCTTCAAAATGGGGTTCCAGAACCCACACAGAGAAGTATGGCTAATGAATATATGTGCTTCCCTCAACAAGCTTGTCATAGAAATTGAATGATCAAAGACATCCTTCAAAGTTGGAGTGCATCTCCTGAAAGGCAAGGAACCACCAGATCTGTAAAAAGCGAACGTGCATGCAACATTCAGGTTCTTAAACAAGACTAAGTCCGGAGGTGGACGAACAACCAGAACTTTCTACAAAGTTTACAGCAGGATGATGTGCTTCAGAAGGCAAAATGTGAAATACTCAACAAAGGATATGTCCTCTTCTGTTGACCTATAACCCCCACAGAAGCCCAGGCCCTAATGCATCTCCCATAACTCTCTCCCCCATATCTACCTATTCCCTCCCCCCCCCCCATCTACCTACTCCATCCCCCATATCTAACTATTACCTCCCCCCCATCTACCTATTCCCTCCTCCATATCTACAAATTCTCTCCCCCTATATTTATTCCCTCCCCCATATCTACATATTCCCTCCCGCACATCTACCCATTCCCTCCCCCATATCTACCTATTCCCTCCCCCCCCCCCCATCTACCTACTCCCTCCCCCATATCTACATATTCCCTCCCGCACATCTACCCATTCCCCGTGTGGGTTCTGCAGCTCCATTCCGAGAACAAAGAACAGACCCACTGCCCTCAGACAGGCTTGCCACAGGAGGCGACTTATTGGGGTGAGAGGCCATGAACCAACAGTCTGCATACAAAGAAGCCAGATGCATCAGGGAGATGCAAAACTCAAGTTCTGGATCAAAATCAAAGTCCAGGAATGGACAAACAACCAGAGATTTCCGCTGGCATTTACATCAGTGAATGATAAGAAGAAGAAGACAATATCTACTTATGTGTCTTTTCTATGACTGCAACATTTTATTTTTTTTAAAAAAAAAATTTTTTGCTTCTAAAAAAAAACCCAAAAAACTTTTATTTGACAAGATAAAAGTACCACAGCTGCATACTGACATTCATAACACTTAGATACTTACATGGTGACAGACATCAATGGCATCAACAAAACGCCTAGCCTTCATGTAGTTAAAGGCAAGTTTGTAGCCTAAGAAACATGAAAAAGCAAAAAAAAAAACCATAAAGAACAAACTATATTCATATTCCGTTTTTGTTTTTTTGACATATTTTCTCAATAGCATTATACATGACAAGGCAGATGTGGTCAAGGATCTGTGGGAACAAGCAACAGAATCAGTAGAGAAACAGATCATTATGGCCTGGAGAATAAGGCACCTGTGTGTAACCAGAGGGTCTGGCCGGCTCACTACACTCAGAGGAGTAGCAAGACGGACATATAACCAGTTTGTGACCTGTACCATCAGTATTGGAACTCTGCACTAGCTGCTGAAGATGGGGACAGAGCACACTTGGGAATGCCCCAAGTGCTGTGATGTCAATTCTTGACTCCTCAACTCAACTCAATAAAGGGAGAAAAGTGCGCTTTCCCTAGTCTATTCTCTCTCTCGTTTTGTGTGTGTGTGTGTGAAGCCTCCTTCCCCCCCCCCCCCCCCCCACTCACCAGCTTTATTGTAGGATTAACACCTCAAGGACGAGAATCAAACAGCTACTAATCCCAGCAACCCCATTCAGCTGTACAGCCATATTTTACAGCTATACTGGGGTGCCACAAAACAGTTATGAAGTAACCTGAAGTCAAGTGTATATGAGTTTGACTGCCCGAGTCACTGACTGCCCGAGTCGTTGACTGCCCGAGTCGTTGACTACCCGAGTTGCTGACTGACTGCCCGAGTCGCTGACTACCCGAGTTGCTGACTGACTGCCCGAGTCGTTGACTACCTGAGTTGCTGACTGACTGCCCGAGTCGTTGACTACCCGAGTTGCTGACTGACTGCCCGAGTTGCTGACTGCCCAAGTCGTTGACTGCCCGAGTCGCTGACTGCCCAAGTCGCTGACTGCCTGAGTCTTTGACTGCCTGAGTCTTTGACTGCCTGAGTCTTTGACTGTCTGAGTCTTTGACTGCCTGAGTCTTTGACTGCCTGAGTCTTTGACTGTCTGAGTCTTTGACTTTCTGAGTCTTTGACTGTCTGAGTCTTTGACTGTCTGAGTCTTTGACTGTCTGAGTCTTTGACTGCCCATCTCGTGACCTGTCCGGTGTGAGGGACCCTACCACCATCTTGGTTCCGTGGAACACACAAGTCAATCTACCACATCATGGTGGAGAAACATTTGAGCGTCAACTGAGACACATTAGAGGGTCAGTCAAGACACAACACAGGGTCAGTCCAGACACTTCAGAGGGTCAGTCAAGACACATCAGAGGGTTAATGACGACACTTCAGAGGGTCAGTCGAGACACAACAGAGGGTCAGTCGAGACACTTCAGAGGGTCAGTCAAGACACATCAGAGGGTTAATGACGACACTTCAGAGGGTCAGTCGAGACACATCAGAGCATTAATCAAGACACTTCAGAGGGTCAGCTGAGACACTTCAGAGGGTTAATCAAGACACTTCAGATGGTCAGTCGAGACACATCAGAGGGTTAATGACGACACTTCAGAGGGTCAGCTGAGACACTTCAGAGGGTTAATCAAGACACTTCAGAGGGTCAGCTGAGACACTTCAGAGGGTTAATCAAGACACTTCAGAGGGTCAGCTGAGACACTTCAGAGGGTTAATCAAGAGACTTCAGAGGGTCAGCTGAGACACTTCAGAGGGTTAATCAAGACACTTCAGAGGGTCAGCTGAGACACTTCAGAGGGTTAATCAAGAGACTTCAGAGGGTCAGCTGAGACACTTCAGAGGGTTAATCAAGACACTTCAGAGGGTCAGCTGAGACACTTCAGAGGGTTAATCAAGAGACTTCAGATGGTCAGTCAAGACACAACAGAGGGTTAATGATGACACTTTAGAGGGTCAGTCGAGACACATCAGAGGGTTAATCAAGACATTTCAGAGGGTCAGTCAAGACAAATCAGAGGGTCAGTCAAGACCATGTAGCAGGTCCTTTACAAAATGTCGATCCCATTACAACCTACCTGCAAGAAACTCAATTCCTCTCCAGCTTTCCTGCATTCATGCAGGAAATCCTGCCCAAGGTGTCTTTTATAATCTGTAGCAAACTTCATGCTAGCCTGTCCCTGCCCCTCTAGCCTGGTACCATGTCCTCTACTATTGTTCTTTCTGTGTGGTTCACAGAGCCGGTGTTACCGTATAATGTTAACTATGTTTTATTTTTACAATGACAGTGAAATGCTTGGGAGAAATTGTCAGCTTTGCTAGAAGAGTCAGAACATGAGATCAGGACATCAGAAACATCATAACCACCTCTCACTGCATTAAAGTTGTAAACTGACAACAAATGTGGTTCAAATATCTTGTGAGGCCGAAGCCCATTTAGCTATAACTTTCTGCCTACCACTCAGAGATATCTAGAAACAGTTGCTCCAGTCTTTCCCCAAAGATCATCACAAAAGGAGAATCACAGCACAGTTCACAAACTCCAGGCCAATAGCACTGATCAAACAACATATTCTGAAGGAACAGAGCATAAGTGGACATGCCTCCATTTTCATTTCCTATTTATTTCACTCTCCTGTTGTGCCATTACATGCCACATAAGGCTTGCAGTCTATTTCCTCCACTCTGTTTCATCCTGTGCAATCACTCTGATATCATGCATAGAATCCAGCCCAGTGCCTCTGGCCACTCTCTCGTCAATGTTTTCCTGAGGGTTACTCTTGGAGGTTCTTGTTTCATCAGTCCATATAGTTCCCATTTCATTGCCTGTTTGGAATTCTCTGCTTATCTGTTCTTCTCAGAATGTGTTCAATATAGCATCATCGTCTCTGTCTTATAACTGTTGGTACCAGTGGTTGCCCAGTCATCTCTCTTTTATATTTCCTTCCTCTTGAATTCATCCTATTTTAGAAGGGCGCGCCCTCAGTGTCATAAATTTTGTTTTGTTTTGACAGACACATTCTGACAAATAAACAGTAGCAGGAGTTGCCAAGTTAAGACAATAAAATAAGACAGCAACACTTTGTTATATCAACAATCATATGAGAGTATTCATTCTCTTCAGCATCTCCTGTAGGAAACAGCATACATGCGCATGCCTCCGCTGCCATCAGTCTTTTAAGACGAGACACATTTTGGCAAATAAACAGCAGCAAAATATGCCAGGAAAAGACAATAAACCAATACAGCAAGGCTATGTTATATCAACAATCATATGAACATATTCACTCTCTGAAGGTAGCAGAACACGTAAACGCATGCTTGAAGTGTGTGGCATTAGTGTTTGAAGACATGTTCTGACAAAATACAGAAGAAAAAGATGCCAGGTAGTTAGTTAGTTGATAGATTATCCTCACTGTGCACTGAACATTCAGTCTTCAAGTGCTCGGGTCCCCTCCTCAGTAAATCCCAAACGTGTAGCAGCTGACAACACCAGTTCTGTGTTGGTTTCTAATTCTTCTTTGGCTTCCTGCATACTGCTCTTGTCTGGCCACATCCCTTTTAACATGTTGTTCTTGCAGCCTGGTGATGGTTGCAGATTCACAGTCATCTCTTTGTTCTCGCAAATGTCAACTTCTCGTAGATAATTCAGTATGTCATCCTGGTCCACTCTCAACAGTAGCTTTACCTGCAAGCCTGTCAGCTCGCTCATTTTCTTGCATGCCTGCGTGTCCTGGCACAAATATGAAACTGATCTTTGTCAGCTCCGACCGCTTTAGAGACTCAAACCACTGTCTTTGGACCCAGCCCATCTCTATCTTCCTGAGCATACTCATTAAGTCACTGAGAAACCATCCGTGGGTAAAAGTTTATGCTCCAGCCATGTTACTGCTGGATAAAGATGCCAGGTAATGACAACAAAATATTTTAACAATGATATATTATGTCAACAATCATATAAAAATATTCACCCCTTTCAACATCTTCTAAAGGAAGCCAAGCATATACATGCATGCCTCCAGTGTTCGACATCTATTCTAGTGCTTTATTAATATCCTTACCTCGATGATATCACATGAGAGTCCAACATTTTAGAGGGTGGTAAGACTGGGTTTCCTGGCTTTCTGATGCTTTTAACAACCACAAAACATCTAGAACTGGCCCCACCCTACCTTAGTCCGACGAGAGAGTGCAGCCTAGGTCCCATGACTGCATGCAGCCTATCTATCACCCCCTGAAATATTAGACTGTCCCATGACCTGTGGATTTCCCCTGTTTGGGATAGGATATTAATAAAGCACCCAAATTCTTATAAAGACAGAAGCAAAAGATGCCAGGAAAAAAATGATAATTATGTCAACAATCAAATAATCATATTCCCACTCTTCAACACCATCTGAAGGAAACTGACCATACATCGACATGCCCCCAGAGGCATCAGTGTTTTAAGGTAACTTCTTACCCCAAAAAAAACAGTAGCAGAAGGGTGCCAGGTAATTACAACAGAGCCAATCCATTTTAAGTTAATAACCACCACAGTTCCTCACCTATAATTGGGTTATTTTTGTTTCCATACTTCCAAGCATTCTTGTAACTATTTGCAGCATCCTTGTATGACTGTTCCTTCTCATTTATGAACCCGTTGTATTCATACGCCTTACAACAAGACTGTAGGAAGATGACAAATTGGCATTTATTAAAGAGCTATTAAAGATGGCGGAGTAAACAAAAGTTGGTTAACATTCTGTGGGATGAAAATGTGTGTTTTTGTGTGTTTTTAAACATGAGTGGGTTCAAATATGGATGATCCTGAGACATGTCCAGCAAGCCGGTAGGGAATTTATTTGTTCACATGAAATTGCTCAAGAATTATGGAATTTGAAGAAAAAAGTGTAATTCAAACAGCGCTCACATCACACACACGACAAACCAGTTTTCAATAGCAAGCTAAAGACATCATAAAACATCATGAGAAGTAATCGATTCACCCACATTAAACGAACTACTATTTGCTGACGACCAATGCTTGTTCTACCCTGAAAAAGATAGACTGCACGACCACATTAACAGGTTAAACTCAGCATGCAGTAAATACAACATAAAGATAAATGCAAACAAAACCGAAACAATGCCGGTTGGTCGAACTTTTATTTCCTCTTTATATTTGTGAGTGATAGAGGTCACCATAGGAATTCAATGCTCTATGTGCTTGCAAAGTGACATGGAAAAAGATCAGGGAAGAAATTCTCAAGATGACAGAAGATAGGTGTTTTGGAAACCAGACTACTTGTACTGCTTGGCATGGCACATGATAATGATGTCACAAAATAAACTAAATATATAAGAGTATTCTCGTGTAAGGAAAAAAAAAAATGGACCCACTGCCTGCTCAAAAAAGCTTGTTGTGAAAGTCTACTAAATGGGAGCTTCCTTCAGAGTCAGAGTACATCTGCCTGAGGGCAAGGAACCAACAGTCTGCACACAAGTAAGACTTGTGAAATTGATGTGCACACAACACTCAGTTCAAAAGTGGATCATCACAAGAGCTTTCCACCGGAGTTTAATGCCGGAAACGCGAAGAAGAAGAAGAGTATATAATTTTTAGTTTTGTTTTTTTCAATATTTATTTCTTGAAAACACTCGTAAATCTTAAAAGAGGTGTTAGAGTAACCAAGAAGAGATACAATTAAAAATGAAGAATGTATAAGAATATTAGGGGAAAAAACCAGTCATTTAATTAATTCCCAGCGCCTACGTATGTGTCCGGAGTGCTGTGAAGATAATCTAACTCAAACCTCAAGAAAAATATAAAAACTTTGACACTGCACTACAATCTGGTATCAGTGAGACGATGACAGAAGAAGAAGAAAGATACAATAATAAAAGAGCAACAGATTAAATGGTTTGGCCATTTGTCAAGAACGCCCTGATAGCAACTGCCACAACAAAGCCAGGTTGAAGAAATATAATAAACACAGAGCAAGAGTAAGACCATGCAAAGAATGGAATGACAGCATCAACAAAGTGATCAGCTTATATAAAACATCAGAAAGAGCAACACTTTGATGAGATAAGCGTAGGAGCAGAAGATGAAGAAGCTCCCCCCTCCTACATTGCACTACTCTGGGGTGTCAAGGACACAAAGCATCTGAGAATAAATCAAATCAACTGACCTTATTATACTGCAGACATTTCTTCAGCAACTCCTGCGCCATATCATACTTGCCGGACTGGATATAAATGTCAGCCAAAAGCAGCCAACTTTTCTCCAAGTCTTCGGCATCCTGTAAAATTTGAGGATTGTTATTTAATATATGCATGAGTGAAGGTGTACTAGCTGGTTCACTGGACTAGTGATATTAAGGTCAGAGTTCAATTTCTAGCAGAAATATTAGCAGCAACTTCGTTCTTCTGACGCTACTTATTGTTCAATATAATGCAATAGTTTAAAATAAACTCTAACCTGAATAGTCCAATTCATTTTGGCAAGTCTCTTCAATGTGTTCCTGGCCCTAGGAACTTGCTTGAGGACCATATACCCGGTTGCCATGCCATACAAGGCTCCCACATGTTCACGTTGCTACAAAAAAAAAATTGTTTGCAAATAAAGAAACAAATAATAATAACAAATATAAAACTACTGGTCTTTTTTCTTCTTCTGCTCTTTATTCCCCCAGTGTTCTTTGCTATCACTCAATACCTCTCTCCATCTTTTCCACTTTATTGTTTAATTTTCCGCTCCAAGTTTGTGTGTGTGTGTGTGAGCGGTTCTGCTTTTATCTCTTTGGCACTGTGCGTTCCAGAGCACAGAGAATTATCACCTTTTCTCAATGTGTCCTATCCAATGCCAGCATCTTTGCCTCACCTTTCGGCACATGAAGAGCTGCTTCACAATGTGAATCTAAACCCCATAGAGGAAAAAATGTTTACAGTATTGGTGTTCAACTTGGAAAAAAAAGAGGGATGGGGGTGGGTGGGTGCAAAGAAGTTTCAATGTGGCATCAAGCAAGTTTGAAATTCTTCTGCTTCTTTTTTTGTGTTCACCGGCTGTAAACTTCAATGGAAAGTTTTGGTTGTTTGTCCACATCTTGACTCTAGTCCTGTTGTTTCAGAAACTGAGCGGCACATCCGTTTCACAGGTAATTTGCATGCAGACTGTTGGCTTCTTGCCTCTCAGGCAGATGCACTCAGACTTCGAAGGAAGCTCCCAATAAGTCGACTCTTATGACTTGCTTTTTGGGCAGGCAGTGGGTCTATTCTTGTTTTCCCCATAATGGGGCCCTGGAACCCAACAGGGGGAAGTTTAAAAGTGAGTTCATCAGTACTTGTAACAGTTTGAAAGTGAGTTCATCAGTACTTGTAACAGTTTGAAAGTGAGTTCATCAGTACTTGTAACAGTCTGTTATACTTATATTTTGTCCAGGCTAATTATAAATAAAACATTTGTAGCACTATTTTTAAAACAGTCAAGGCCGTAACTGTTTTCACGTGCAGTTTGTACATTCACTTCCTCTATTTAATCACAATTTTTTTTATTACGGAAAAAGGGGGTGGGGGGGGGGGGGGGTGGGGGTTACACTTATATTTTCTCCAGGGTTTCAGAGGTGACCTTTGTAGGGGGGGGGGTCATTTTCTCGTGCAGTGTACTCCACTCCTCATCAGTTATTCAAGGGGAGTGTGGGTGTGCACATAAATGATGTGATAATGATACTGGTAATGATGACACATACAGTATAAATAAGAATACTGGTGATGTTGACTTATTAGTGATGATGTCACCCACACAGAGGTGATGATGACATCCACACACACACACAAGTGATAATGACACCCCCAAACACAAGTGTTGATGACATCCACACAAGTGATAATGACACACACATGATGATGACACCCACACACATAAATGATTATGACATCCATATACACACATAAGAGATGTTAACACACACACACACACACACACACACACACACACACACACACACACACACACATAAGTGATGATGACAGCCACATACACACATATAAGAGATAATGACACCCATACACATAAATGATGATGACATCCACACACACACACATAAGTGATGATGGCACACACACAAACACACACAAATGGTGATGATACATATAAACATACATGATGATGGCACCACCCCATACATTAATGATGATGATATTGGTGACAATAACACACACACAAACACATACACATATATATATAAATAAAGACACTGGTGATGATGACACATACACGCAAAGAAATGATAACACCTACACACACTTATAAATGATGACACAGGCATGCACGCACGCACACACACACACAAACACACACATACAAAATAGAATCATTAAAAATCTTAAACCTCATTGAAACAATAAAGAAGTGTCAGTTGAAAAAAATCTTTCGGCAAACCTTTTTACTTCCTCCTTCTGTGACATTCTGGGGTTGGGGAGTGCTGGAGGCAGCCACCTGTGGTAGAATATATAACATAAGGACACATTACACACCTTGATTAACAATGTTACAAAAATTACAATAATGCACAATCAATATCATCAGAGAATATCGCTGAGGCAGTCTGTACCCAGCTGGGATCAATATTTAGCATTCTTTCATTTAATTTATCAATATTTATGTGTTGATCATTTTGTTTAATTTCTTTTCCTACTCCAACATTTCATACTTGTATTTCTATTGATCTTTCCGGTGGCTACATGTGTCAAATATTCTATTAGCCAGACAGCAATGTATTTCAATCCGAGATATATCAGTTAAGTGATTTTGTGTATTTTTTTCATACTTATTGTGGATTTACTTCATGTGCTGATGAAGGTTTTTTAAACCGCAACATTCACTTGTCGTTTGTGTTTGTGTCACTGTGAAGCTGACTGGTTCTACTTTTCATTTGGTTTGATAAATTTTCACGATATTGTTGTTCTACGAGGGGAAGTCAATAAGTAAGTCACAAATGGTTATAGGATGGCAGAAAAATATAATTGGTGGTTCATAAAGGTGTCATTAAGTGGCAGCAAAATCAAACTTTATGTAGCCCTTCGTTAGGTGGCGCTAGGTGTTGCATGCGCATTTGCAACACAGAAATAAAATGGCATCTGTATTTACAGAGTATACCCTTAAAAAACAATGTGCTGTTCTAAGTTTTTGGGGGGGGGGGGGGGGGGGCAAAAGAGCTGCTTGCAAAGGATATTCATAAGAAAATGCTTTCTGTTTATGCTGACAAATGTTTATCCCGTAAATCTGTGCATAGCTGGTTAAAATAATTTTCTGAAGGATGCTTTAAAATTGTTAATAAAGTTCCGATCTAGTCATCCTGTTGAGATTGCAACAGATGCATTCGTGCAGTGGTTGGAGGAGATGATTAGAGGTGACAGACGAGTAACGGTTGACTCTGTAGCAGCTGCAATAAGGTGCTCACATGGTTCAGAATACAAAATAATGCATTATAGATTGACATTTAAAAATGATGCAGAAGTTGAATGTGAAGTGAAAATGTGGTTTAAAAAAAGAGAGCATGCAGTTCTATGCAGCAGGTTTGGGAGGACTGATAAAATGATGGGACAAGTGCATCAATGTTGGTGGAAAATATGCTGAAATTAAAGGGACAATTTATTTTTTAAAATAAATGGTTTTCAAGTTCTTATCATCTCTAGTTTATTGTGTGTTTTTTTTTTTTAAACAACCATTTGCGACTTACTTATTTACTTCCCCTTGTACAACTGACTTTCTTAGTATCTTGAAACTGTCCTTATATGCGACAACGTTCTAAGAATACAATACCTCGCTGGAACAAATATCCACAAAACTGTTGACAGCTTTCTCAATCGTCGGCCTTCTGCTTGGTGGCAATCAAGGACATATTCATGAGGATCTGAGGTCGTAGGTCACCAGGTTTTGGCTTCACTTCCTGTAGAAAAAAAGAAGGATTAAGATAATTTTTTTTGGTTGGTTTAAATTACTGAGCCTAAAACAAGTTCTGATCAGTGGTGCCTACTGTGAACAAACTTAATTTTCAAAGGATAAAGAAGTTAAATATTGTACATTTAGTACTGTATTTAAAACTGCTGCTCCCTGTGTGGGTTCTAGGGCCCTATTGTGGGGGAAAACAAGAATAACTCACTGCCTCCCCAACAAGCATGTCATAGAAGTTCGACTAATTAAGGACATTCTTCAAAGTCGGAGTACATCTCCTTGAGAGGCAAGAAACCACAAGTCTGCACACAAATGAGCCAGACCTGTGGAATGGATGTGCAGGCAGCCCTCAGGTTCTGGGGCGAAACTAGAGTCTAGAGGTGGACAAACACCCAGAGCTTTGCGCTGGAGTTTACAGCCGGTGAAGGCAAAGAAGAGTAAGAAGAAGAGCTGCTGTGGTGTAACGGTTAGATGCCTGCTTTGCAGAGATTTGTTGAGAACTGAGCGTCTGAGAGGGGGCACACTAAATACCTGTGATGGCAACATCATCATCATAAACCACTTCTGCCATTAAGCATCATGGGGAGGAATAATTTGCGATCCAGTGCACGCTGGCTGCCACTGGCTATTGTCATACTGTGAAGGTGTAGAGTGTCTTTAATGTTGTTGATCCATATTTTCATGGTTGTCCTCTTGCTTGTGTAGCTGATCTTCTGAGATGTAGTGCCTGTGATGGTATTTGATCTTGCTGCATTCTAATGAGATGGCTAAACCACTTGATCAGCTGTTTCTCAATAAATCTAGAACAAGTTGTTGTCCTCACAGTTTGTCTGATAGTATTATTATTTACTCGATCTCGGAAAGTCAGGCTGGAAGCTTTTCTCAGGCACTGGGATGGTAACAGTGGTCCTGAAATCCTATGCTCTGATTGTGAATGACCTTTCTCAACGTGGGCGGGTCTTGCTAGTCACACTCACCATCGCCATAGTTTGTGATTCTCATGTCCTTCCCTGGCTAAATATGACCCTGCCAATTACTGCCTTCATTATACCACTTTTACGGTGTAGGCAGGGGGTCTTTGCGCCTAAAGATTTACGGCCGCTGGCTACAGCTGTCGTCACAACTGTACAGGTGAAGATTTTATTTCGCCCCCGACAGAATAAAAATCCCCAGCCTTATCGAGGATTCAAACCCGGATCTCCCGCTTGAGATCCCACCACTCTAACCATTCGGCCAGCGAATATGACACTATCTTCTAGAAAGACAGAATGGTGCAAAAAAACTGTAGAGACTGTGATTAAAAAGGTAAGCAGGTAAAAGGATAAAAACAAAAATTGAGAAGAATGACCACTATTTCGTTACCTTGAGTAGCTTTTCTGCAGTTCTCACAGCCATGATTTCACCTTCTGTTTTATCTTTGTCCATATTCATTCTGTGTTTGAGAATAAACAAAAGTTAGCTGCATATCCTTTACACAGCATTGCAGAACCAACCCCAGCATTTTTGGGAAGTTGTTTCTAGGCAAATTTTACAGAGTAGTTTGCCCCTACTTCCTGAACAGTCAGCTCTCAGTACCATTGTCGAAACCAATGCAAGACAAATCGTCCGCAGCTAAGATCAAATACAGGACCCCGGCATTATGAAGCGCGTTTGCATCGCCTAAGCCACAGACACCGTCTGTGTTGAGAATAACAATACATAAAAGCAAAGAGTACCAGGGAATGTGTTCTATGCGATTAATTGTACATATTATTCTCTATGTAGTGGTCTCCATCCAACCTTTTTTCAGGTCGCACCCCCCTTGAGTATACTGCCAAACCCCATGCCCCCTTGAGTATACTGCCAGACCCCCATGCCCCCTTGAGTATACTGCCAAACGCCCATGCCCTCTTTAGTATACTGCCAGAACCCCATGCCCCCTTGAGTATACTGCCAGACCCCCATGCACCCTTGAGTACACTGCCAAACGCCCATGCCCTCTTTTGTATACTGCCAGAACCCTATGCCCCCTTGAGTATACTGCCAGAACCCCATGCCCCCTTGAGTATACTGCCAGACCCCATGCCCCCTAGAGTATACTGCCCCCTAGAGTATACTGCCAGACCCCCATGCCCCCTAGAGTATACTGCCAGACTGCCAGACCCCCATGCCCCCTTGAGTATACTGCCAGACCCCCATGCCCCCTTGAGTATACTGCCAGACTCCCATGCCCCCTAGAGTATACTGCCAGACCCCCATGCCCCCTTGAGTATACTGCCAGACCCCCATGCCCCCTTGAGTATACTGCCAGACCCCATGCCCCCCTTGAGTATACTGCCAGACCCCCCATGCCCCCTTGAGTATACTGCCAGACCCCCCATGCCCCCTAGAGTATAATCCCAGAACCCATGCCCCTTGAGTATACTGCCAGACCCCATGCCCCCTAGAGTATACTGCCAGACCCCCATGACCCCTTGAGTATACTGCCAGACCCCATGCCCCCCCCCCCCCCAGACCCCCATGCCCTCCTTGAGTAGTATACCCCCATGCCAGAGTATACTGCCATGCCCCCATGCCTCCTGGAGTATACTGCCAGAACCCCATGCCCCCTAGAGTATACTGCCAGACCCCCATGCCCCCTAGAGTATACTGCCAGACCCCCATGCCCCCTTGAGTATACTGCCAGAACCCCATGCCCCCTTGAGTATACTGCCAGACCCCCATGCCCCCTTCAGTGCAGAAACAGCCAATCTATCTGCCTATTCATTTCTGAACACACCGTTATGACTTTGAGAAAAATTGTAAAAGAATGCTAACTACCCTGGACCTGTGAAGCAATGCTTGCCACTCTGCATGTGGAGCATACCTCTGTAAAGAAGACGCTTCTAGAGACAAAACTCTGAAACATGATTTGTATGAAATTATGCATTTAGCAAGATTCAGACATTAAGTCATGTCAGAGAATGCTTTGTACAAGATGCTGAACTCTACATGACATGACCGGAAACACTTTTCTGTGCAAGAAACATTCTTTTGTGCAGAAAACATTCTTCTATACAGGAAACACTCTTTTGTGCACATTCATGAACCGATCTTACCTGTCACCATCATCATCCACAGAATCGAACACTTCCCCTCCAACGGTCTCATTGTCGGGGTTGAGGCAAATCTCAATCATGTTGTAGATGGCGCTGTTTCCCCAGTCAGAATCCTTACGAGCTTTGTTGAAATGTTTCAGAGCTTCATTAGGATTGCCAGAGTACCTGGACATAGATAGAAAGGTTGGTTAACAGTTAACTTATTGGTTGATCAGTTTGCTGGGTGTGACAGATCTCAACAAAATTTTTATAAGACTGGTTCAGCGGGAAGTAACCAGGATCTGGCCAACACTCAACACCCAAAGGTAGTTGCGGCCCACAGTTAAATTTAGTGGGAAGTGCTGATTCATAAATTTTTTCCATTATTGTAATACTGGGTAAAACGAAACAAACATAATATAATAAGAACTATATATATATATATATATATATATATATATATATATATATATATATATATATATATATATATATATATATATATATATATATATATATATATATATATATATATATATATATATATATATATATAAATATATACATACATACATAAATTTGATAAAATCCTAAACAAATATTTCTTCTTTTTACCACTGATAGCCTAAACTGTTACAGTTTAAGCTTGATCAGTTCAATAAAGAACAAAATCTATCTTCTTGTTTTATTTGCAAGAACAGTTTAATACTGCCTGTCCCCTCAGCCTTATGTGCAACTTCTTATCTCAGAGTTGAGCATAACAGCCAAACACTGTTGCTGAAACTGTGAAACCTACAGTTCCACACACAGATTTGTGTAATGTTTAATGAACTATTGACTGCTTTTGAGCTTAAGGATTACATAACGTGCAAGTATGAAAAAGGAATACAAGAAAAAAGATATTATATTGACTGTTACCGATACAATCAAGTGAAAATAGATGCTGGAGTTCTGCAGTGTCTACACATGAGCTTCCACTGCTAGGAGGACATTCAAGACAGACATCTAATCAGACTGCTACAAGCACCACTAGAATTGAAACTCTGTGCTGGCTGCTGAAGATGGGGATGGAGTGCTTATGGAAATGTCTGAAATGCTGTAATGTTGATTCTTACCTCAACCTAGCTCAACTCAAGTTTCAAGTTTGTTGTAGATATTATGGAAGACTAAGTTTTAACTATTAAAGTCCAGTGCACTGGCACTAACTATTTTTTTTTCCGACTCAGAAAATGGCTTCAATTTACTGGGGCTCTTTCAAGGTTATACAATTTATTTCTGATCCAGTATCAAAACAAAGCCCCATCATCAAAGTGACTGCATTTACAGAATTTTCCTTTCACCTGCCAAATTTAGAAACCAGTGGGAAATGCTTATCAGTACTAGGGCTTCACATCTGTTGAGTTCTGTTGAAGTCGGAGGGCATCTGCCTGAGAGGCAAGGAACCAACAGTCTGCATATGAATAATACCTCCTCCAAGAAGATATGTGGTAAACTGAATTGTGAGTGCTGTTGTTTTCTTCTTAAATATTTACTCACATTATTCCCCATGTAGATTCTATGTGTATGTATACATGTGCACATATGAGTGTTTGTATGTATGAGAAGGTGTGGGTGTGCATGTGTAAGCAAGAGTATGTGTGTGTGTATTTCTGCGTGTGCATGACTATATATATGATCATGTGTGTATGCATGAGTGGGTTTGTTGGTACGTATGTATCTATACATGTATGTCTGAATGTATGTATGTATACATGTATGTATATGTGTGTGTGTAAGTGTGCGAAGAGTGCGTGTGAGAGAGAGAAAGTGTGTGTGTAGTGTGTGTGTGTTTAACCATCCATGTCTTTGATTTTCCCCTTGATATTCATAATATGCATACTGTTATATGAACATAACAGGCTTTATTGATAAAATACAATTGCTGTATGAAAGATGGGTGTTGGAAGGACCGAATGTAAGACAGGCCTGGTGCCCATTTTGTGACCCTTTGAAAATAAAGTTTATTCATTTGTTCATCTGTTCATTCCACGGCGACTCCAAAATCAAACAGTAGAAAAGGAAAAACAACCTTAAAAGTATAAATGAAACACTCACCACTCATAAAGACCTTTACAGTACGAGAATCCAGCTTCGAATGCCGCCTGTGGCGATGCCTTCTGAGCTTGCTCCAGAAATCCTGGCACTTCCTCCAGTTTCCCTGCTCGTCTCATCAGGTCCACAAGACGAGCCAAGGCTTGATAATTGTCTGCAGACAGAAAAACATTGATTTTCTTCTGGGTCAGTGATCCATCCCACACTGGACTACAGGTTGCTTGGTAACTGTTTTATGATGCCTCGATATAACTACTGGCTATGCATTTAGAATGGATAAGACAAGACCCCCCCCCCCCCCCCCCCCCCCCCCCCCCCCCCCCCCCCCCCCCCCCCCCCCCCCCCCCCCCCCCCCCCCCCCCCCCCCCCCCCCCCCCCCCCATCAAGCCCTCATTTGGACACCAGAAGGGAAAAGAAAATGGGGAAGAACAAGAGAGACACTCCCTAGAACCATCATCAGGGAAGGCTCAAACATGGGCCTAATGAACACTAAAGACCTAAAACAGGTGGCAACGAACCGCCAGACATGGAGAGCAACGACCTCTGTTTTAGGCTCAAGAGGAAAGACTAACTAACTAACTAACTAGCTAACTAAATAGCTAGCTAACTAGCTAAATAGCTAGCTAACTAGCTAAATAGCTAACTAGCTAGCTAACTAACTAACTAACTAACTAACTAACTAACTAACTAACTAACTAACTAACTAACTAACTAACTAACTAACTAACTAACTAACTAACTAACTAACTAACTAAGAACTAACTAACTAACTAACTAACTAGCTAACTAACTAACTAACTAACTAACTAACTAACTAACTAATTAACTAACTAACTAACTAACTAATTAACTAATTAACTAACTAACTAAATAAGAACTAACTAACTAACTAGCTAACTAATTAACTAACTAACTAACTAACTAACTAAATAAGAACTAACTAACTAACTAACTAACTAATTAATTAACTAACTAACTAACTAACTAACTAAATAAGAACTAACTAACTAACTAACTAACTAACTAACTAACTAACTAACTAACTAACTAACTAACTAACTAACTAACTAACTAACTAACTAACTAACTAACTAACTAACTAACTAACTAACTAACTAACTAACTAACTAACTAACTAACTAACTAACTAACTAAAATAACTAACTAACTAACTAACTAACTAACTAACTAACTAACTAACTAACTAACTAACTAACTAACTAACTAACTAACTAACTAACTAACTAACTAACTAACTAACTAACTAACTAACTAACTAACTAACTAACTAACTAACTAACTAACTAACTAACTAACTAACTAACTAACTAACTAACTAACTAACTAACTAAATAACTAACTAACTAACTAACTAACTAACTAACTAACTAACTAACTAACTAACTAACTAACTAACTAACTAGCTAGCTAGCTAGCTAACTAACTAACTAACTAACTAACTAACTAAATAAGAACTAACTAACTAACTAACTAACTAACTAACTAACTAACTAACTAACTAACTAACTAACTAACTAACTAACTAACTAACTAACTAAATAAGAACTAACTAACTAACTAACTAACTAACTAACTAACTAACTAACTAACTAACTAACTAACTAACTAACTAACTAACTAACTAACTAACTAACTAACTAACTAACTAACTAACTAACTAACTAACTAAATAACTAACTAACTAACAAAGAACTAACTAACTAACTAACTAACTAACTAACTAACTAACTAACTAACTAACTAACTAACTAACTAACTAACTAACTAACTAACTAACTAACTAACTAACTAACTAACTAACTAACTAACTAACTAACTAACTAACTAACTAACTAACTAACTAGCTAACTAACTAACTAAATAAGAACTAACTAACTAACTAACTAACTAACTAACTAACTAACTAACTAACTAACTAGCTAGCTAGCTAGCTAACTAACTAACTAACTAACTAACTAACTAACTAAATAAGAACTAACTAACTAACTAACTAACTAACTAACTAACTAACTAACTAACTAACTAACTAACTAACTAACTAACTAAATAAACTAACTAACTAACTAACTAACTAACTAACTAACTAACTAACTAACTAACTAACTAACTAACTAACTAACTAACTAACTAACTAACTAACTAATTAACTAACTAAATAAGAACTAACTAACTAACTAACTAACTAAATAAGAACTAACTAACTAACTAATTAACTAACTAAATAAGAACTAACTAACTAACTAATTAACTAACTAAATAAGAACTAACTAACTAACTAAATAAGAACTAACTAACTAACTAGCTAACTAACTAACTAATTAACTAACTAACTAACTAACTAACTAAATAAGAACTAACTAACTAACTAGCTAACTGAGCTATATGACAGTTTCACAGATTTGTAGTGGTTTGATTCTCCTCCTTGAGGTGCTAATCCTGCAGAAGGCAAATCTGGAGGGGAGGAACTTCAACCACTAACAAATACAATGCCATTAAAACATATTAAAAAAATAAGACCATGCTGTGTTAGAGATAGAAATAAAAAATCGTCACGCTCAACCTGCATCCCCAAAGGAGGAGTTTAGTTTATAATTATGACTAGGTTATGTGCATATTATAAAATGGCTTAGCTTAGCCACCAAAAGCCCTGAAAAGCACTCCTGCTGTGCTGATGCCACCAAAGGAGACAAACCCAAATCCTGTCCCCACCGGAAACCAAGTTGTCTACCGGCCAGCCGATGGGTGACCCAGTTGCTGATGAATAAGACCATTCAAAATGTGAACATACATACCAGGTTTGGAATTCAGCAGCTGTTGAAAATGAAACATCGCCGAGTCATACTCATTCCTTCGGAACAACAGGTCAGCCAACATCTGCAGACATATATAGTGTACAACTTTAGACATACAGCTTCCCTGTGTGTTCTAGGGTCCCATTATGGGGAAACAAGAATACACCCACTCCCCTTCAACAAGCATTTTGTAAACAGTGGTGAAACATCACAAGCTAGCTTGGTTTGGGCATGTAGTGAGACATGATTTGATTGCAAAGACTGTGCTTCAAGGAACATTGGGTGGGGGGGGGGGGGGGGGGTTAAAGAAAAGGAGGGCAGAAAAGAACCTGGAATGACAACATCAAGAAAGGGACAGAACTAAGTTACCATACACTTATTCATCAAGCAGAAGACAGAGAAAGATGGCAGGTTTTAAATGCTAGTGCTTCCATCGATACACCTCCATGACCCCTATGGGTCAAGGGTTATGTTATGTTATACGAGTAACCTAGATCAGTACAACGGATGTGCAATAAAACTCAAGTTCTGGAACAAGACTTAACTCCAGAAGTGGACGAACAGCCAGAACTTTCTACCTGGAGTTAGCAGCTGGTGAACACAAAGAAGAAGAAGAAGAATATCAAGAAGGACCAGGTGGCTCATAAACAAACGGTTTTCTCATAAGCTGAAATACTTTGGTAGGATTAAAAACACCACAATGGTTTTGAGAAAACTAATTGAGGGTGTGATTCCTGTAAAGATCCAAGTTTTACTGTAATGCTATAAATTTTACCATAGTACGATAAACATCTACTTAACCTAATTTATTCCGACTGTGAAGGAAACACCCAAATTAATAGACTTTGACAACATGCTTGTTGAGGGGGAGGGGAGGGGGGGGGGTGCGCTGGGTGGTGGGTATCACCCCGCCCCCCCCCCCTTTTCCCTCAATATGGAGCCAAATCCCATGTGAGAATTTCAATATTCAGATCATTATGAATGTATTCTGTTCCCCTTTTCTAAGCTGATGATACTCTAAAAATCTTTCTGCAACATTTAAAGCTCAACAGCTCCCTGTGTTGGCTCCAGAGGGGGATGGGGGGGGGGAATTGAGGGAAGGGGGAAGTGAGGATCAAACCCACTTCCCTTAAGTACGTAAAAAAAGGCTAAGTAGGGGTTTGTAGACATTTCTACTGCTCATTTAATGAGGATGGGTCAACTCAGATCCAGACCAATGTCAGAGAAAAATAATCCTGCTTCTGTTGGGGATTGAATCCAGTCCAATGTAAGAGAAAAATAATCCTGCTTCTGTTGGGGATTGAATCCAGACCAATGTAAAAGAAAAATAATCCTGCTTCTGTTGGGGATTGAATCCAGTCCAATGTAAGAGAAAAATAATCCTGCTTCTGTTGGGGATTGAATCCAGACCAATGTAAGAGAAAAATAATCCTGCTTCTGTTGGGGATTGAATCCAGACCAATGTAAGAGAAAAATAATCCTGCTTCTGTTGGGGACTGAATCCAGTCCAATGTAAGAGAAAAATAATCCTGCTTCTGTTGGGGATTGAATCCAGACCAATGTAAGAGAAAAATAATCCTGCTTCTGTTGGGGATTGAATCCAGACCAATGTAAGAGAAAAATAATCCTGCTTCTGTTGGGGATTGAATCCAGACCAATGTAAGAGAAAAATAATCCTGCTTCTGTTGGGGATTGAATCCAGACCAACGAAAGAGAAAAATAATCCTGCTTCTGTTGGGGATTGAATCCAGACCAATGAAAGAGAAAAATAATCCTGCTTCTGTTGGGGATTGAATCCAGACCAATGAAAGAGAAAAATAATCCTGCTTCTGTTGGGGATTGAATCCAGACCAATAAAAGAGAAAAATAATCCTGCTTCTGTTGGGGATTGAATCCAGACCAATGAAAGAGAAAAATAATCCTGCTTCTGTTGGGGATTGAATCCAGACCAATGAAAGAGAAAAATAATCCTGCTTCTGTTGGGGATTGAATCCAGACCAATGAAAGAGAAAAATAATCCTGCTTCTGTTGGGGATTGAATCCAGACCAATATCAATTAATAAATCTTCAACACACCCAGAGGCACACAAGGCAGAGACAAACTGTCACCACTCAATTCGATCCTGAGCCATCCTCTCTATCTCCAGTGTTGTCCTTGATGTATCCTTGAGTTTAGCCTCAAAGTTTCGCTTCCAAGAGCTTCTAGGGCCTGCCTCTTACTCACTGTCCTTGTGGTGTTCATTGTATTGCCTGTCTTGGCCGTCTCTCTTTCTTCATTCTTAGGAAGTGTCCAATCCACCCCCCATCTTCATTTTTTGATTTCTAAATTTACATCTTCTAAGTCTGTCATTTGTTGTAGTCTAGAATTTCTGATTTTTTCTTCCCATGTGAACCCCAACAATCGCCTGAGAAGTCTACCCTCAAAATCTCTGAGCATGTTCTCTGTCTTTCTGTCTGTTTTACATGTTTCTGCTTAATAAAGAGAACAGTCCTAACGCATGTTTTTTATATCTTGAGTGTAGATTTAGTGCGGTAGATGTTTGATCTGCAGACACTCTGAAGTCTGTTGTAAACAGCATTTGCCTTTGCAATTCTCTGCTTAATTTCAACCACTACATTTCCATCCGAGGAGATATTGCCTCCCACATAAGTGAAGTCAGTTACTTTCCAAACTTACATTATTTATTACTATAGGTCTATCACTTTTAGGGTTTATCTCCAGCAATTTTTGTTTTAATAACATTGATTCCTAACCCTGTCTGTTTTGCTATTTCTGTGATCTTATCTGTCTTTTGTTGCAGATGTTCTTTACTTTGGTTGATGACACAGATTCATCTACACAGTCCGAATGTTCCAGGTGTTCGAGAAGGTTCCAATGGAGGTCTATCCGTGTGCCTGTGGTTGCTTTCTTTGTAACATAATCACTATGAGAAACGAGAAAGGTGAAAGAATGCACCCTTGTCGGTTTGCTGACATTACCCTGAAGTATTCTGTTTCCACGAGTTCTACTTTTACTTTACATTGCTATCCTTCATAGAGTCCTTTAAATATGTTTATAACTTTATCCGGTAACCCATACGCAGCAAGGAGCCTCCACATCATTGTTCTATCTAAACTGTCAATGGCCAATATAAGAGAAAAATAATCCTGCCTCTGTTCGGGATTCAATCCAGACCAATATAGGAGAAAATTAACCCTGCCGCTGCTGGAAATTGAATCCAGACCAACATAAGAAAAAAATAATAATGCTTCCATTGGGGATTGAATCCAGACCAGTGTTGTTGAGTGCTGAACTAAGAACTGACATCAAAGCATTTGGGACATTCCCATAAGCGCTTGGTCCTCATCTTCAGCAGCCAGCAAAGAGTTTCAATTCTGATGGTGCCAGTAGCGGTTTGATTACATGTCCGTCTTGCCTTTCCCTTGAGTGTAGAGTCTTGACCAGATCCCCTGGTCGCTCCTCGCTGTACTATTCTCTCCAGACCATAATCATCTGTTTGTGCCTGCACACTGTTCACTTGCTGCCAAAAAGCCTTAACCACATCTAGCTTGTCATGCATAAATTCACCACCATTTGGTGCAGAAGCAGCCAATCTGCCTGCCTGTTAATTTTTCAACACTCCTGTATGACCTGGAGAAAATATCCAAAGATCACTTTCTACCCAGGACCTCAAAAGCGATGCTTACCCCTCTGCACAGAGCATGCCTGTCTCTACTTTTCCTAACATGCTCTGTGAGTTGAGTAACAATCTTGACATGTGTGGGCAGCTGGTTGTCAAGCCAACAGAAAGCTATTGTGACTTCCAATACCTCCATTTTCAAAATAGATGTTGAAGTATCATACGCTAGACTTTGTTGCACTAATAGGATGTGGAAGTATCATCCGCTAGACTTTGTTGCACTAATAGGATGTGGAAGTATCATATGCTAGACTTTGATGCACTAACATGATGTGGAAGTATCATATTCTAGACTTTGTTGCACTAATAGGATGTGGAAGTATCATATGCTAGACTTTGTTGCACTAGCAGGATGTTGAAGTATCATATTCTAGACTTTGTTGCACTAGCAGGATGTTGAAGTATCATATTCTAGACTTTGTTGCACTAGCAGGATGTTGAAGTATCATATTCTAGACTTTGATGCACTAACATGATGTGGAAGTATCATATTCTAGACTTTGTTGCACTAATAGGATGTGAAAGTATCATATGCTAGACTTTGTTGCACTAACAGGATGTTGATGTATCATATGCTAGACTTTGTTGCACTAACAGGATGTTGATGTATCATATGCTAGACTTTGATGCACTAACAGGATGTTGATGTATCATATGCTAGACTTTGATGCACTAACAGGATGTTGATGTATCATATGCTAGACTTTGTTGCACTAACAGGATGTTGATGTATCATATGCTAGACTTTGTTGCACTAACAGGATGTTGAAGTATCATACGCTAGATGTGTTTGCAATAGCAGGATGGTGAAGTATCACACACTAGACTTTGTCGGGTATAGAGCGAGTGGAAGACCTCGGAAAAGATGGAGTGATGGCATTAAGAACAGCCTTACAGAAATAAACATCAGTCTTAATAGTGCTCTTGACAGAGCTCATCAACGAACACTACATCTCCCCCCGACACTTCGATGAGGCACAAGGTGGAAGTGAAGAAGAAGACTGTGTTGCACTAAGCACTGTCTATTAGCTTTCGCAATGAACCCCCACGCACTTCTCCTGTCTCTCAACACAGAGCCATCTGTAGGAATCCAGATCACTGTCCTGGCAAGCAAGCGCACTCACTACCAAGCTATCACGCCTCCAACCAGCTAGAACAGTGGTTTTCAACCTGCGAGGCACAAGGGAGTTTCAAGCAGTCATAAAATAATCTTGAAATTCAGTCCATCTGTACTGGTAATAATGTGATATAAGGACATTTTCTTCCAGTTCAATTATTCATAACATATTTTTTAAAAACTATTTATAAATTAAAAAACAGAGGACATTTTGTCTTCCGTGAGCAGTTTGTATATCTACCGCTAAAATCTAATTAATAGGATAACATATGTATCTAATTATAGATTAATTAAATGAAAAAAGGGAGGGGTGATGTCTTGTTATATGATCAAGAAAGCGCCATGTGAGAAAAGTATTGAAAACCGCAAACATTAGATTAAAAAAAAAAAAAAAAACAGCAATTAATGAATTCGAGAAGGAAAAAAGGCAAAATGAATATTTTCCTTATCTAAATCAAGGCACTGGTAATTTACTTACAATTGTAGCACTATCATTGTCACCGTTCACCTTCAACAAGGTCATCAACTGGTGCTGGCAGGCGTCCAGGTCTTCGGTCATCAAGTACAAGCCGGCCAGGTCCAGCATGATCTGCAAACAGAACCATTAACTTAGAATCTTACTGGAAACAGTGTGACATTCTTCTTTTCACAGGTCACAAACTACATCTGTGTTACAACTTGTTTATCTGCATTAAAACAATATTTTCTCCAAAATATATAAAGATATATAAAGAGAGTAATCAAGAGTGAAGTGTTAAAACTGAATACAATACCCAAGGCCTAAAACAAAAATGTATCGGGTGACTCATGCTGTGACCCCATGACCTCTGTCACTGAGGCTTACAGGAAAATGTGATGTCTAAACCTGAGACAACAGATCATGTCCCCCCCTAAGACTGTCCCAAATACAACATATCATGGCATAACTTCTGGCCAAGAGAAACACTGTTGCAAGTCTAACTTTATGGGTCGCTGAGTGAATTACAAAAGACAGTGAAATTCATACTAGAGACAACATTGCAGATATAGATAATTTATTTCAAGCCAACGAAAGAAGATGAAGAAAAAGTTGATGCCTGAATAGCTTTTTTTAAAAAGGCCATTGGGGTCATAAGGAAACCCCCTTAAATGCTATTTTTAGCTAATATATTTATATCTGGGCCTCCTCAACACGGCACAGGTGCACAGCTCATAGAACCAATGGAATTTAGCTGTGCTGTTTGAGAAAAGGTCACAGCAGACATGAACTATACATCAGCATTTATGGAACTGTGACACAACCGGAAGTAATTTGATTTACTCTTCTGAGGGCGACAGCATTATTACTTCATTTAGTGATGTTATGTTATCATAATCAACGTCACTGCACACTGGGCATTTCCTATGCATGCTCAGTCCTCCGATGCAGCAGCCACTCCAGCATACTTCTAACTGTTCCCATGACAGGCTGGTTATAATGTCTCCTATATCGGCCTCAAAGGCAACAAAGACGTGCTTCACTATGCTTTACTCCCATGTCACACAATCGTGTTAGTGCCAGAGATTCGTCATTATCCACCATTTAGTAATAGTAAATGAAAAAAGCTCATGCCATGTTGCCCTATCTTCGACCATCTTCCACAGCTCCTTTCTCCTTGTTACGCAAAATAAACATCCAAACATTGAGAACCAATGAAAACCATCAACTCATAAGAAAAATTAAACATACTCTGTTTTTCAGACATGTTATGAGAAGGAATGGACCTGAGAACTGGATGACAACACAAGACTAGTGGGAAATCAGCATGCAAAGATGCCAGGCTTGGCCATATGGTAGCGGCGGAACAAGGACAATGACCTGACCCATGATTCTGGTAATCGTGTGATCTGCACTACTTGGTGGTAAATTTGATGTATGACAAGTTAGATATTTGTGAGGGCCCTTTGGGAATGAGTGAACAGTGCGGAGGCGCAGATAGATCATTACGGTCTAAGGAGAATGTCGCTGCAAGGAGTTACCAGGGGATCTGCCGACGCTCAACACTCAGGCGAAGGATGAGACGGATATACAATCAGACGGTTACTGGTACCATCAGAATTGCAACTCTTCGCTTGCTGCTGAAGATGGGGACTGAGCACTTATAGGAGTGTCCCGAGTGCTGTGATGTTGATTCTCAATTCAACATGACAACTAAGGAAACAAGAACAAACCTTCAAGAAAAACTATGGGCACCCGTGAAGATCTCAAGTTCACCTTCCTGCTAATGACCCTTGCAGTGACAGCGACAGTTACCTACAATGATCTCTAATTTCAAATGAAAACAATGATCTCTAATTTCAAATGAAAACAATGATCTCTAATTTCAAATGAAAACCAAGCTGTATGAAATTGGAAGACATGCATCGTACCACAGACTTCGCAGAGACCTCTGGCCTTTTCATCTGAAAACCACTGGCAGGGAGAACGGAAACAAGAAGAAGAAATTTGTGTTACAATATTTACACGTGTATATGCCGCAGTTAGTAAAGTGAAAAAAAAAAGTAAAGGACCCTTTTCTGCATTTTTAGGCACATAGGGCATATAGGGCTAGGTTAATTGCGTATCCTTTACAAGATGTTGCAGAACCAACCCCAACAGCCCCTGGGTGTTGTGTGGTTTTTCTAGGCAAATTTACGTCCAGTAGTTTGCCATTGCTTACTAGACGGTTGGCTTTCTTGATAACACTGTCGAAACCAACGCAAGGCGCATTACGAAGCGTTCGCATCGACTTAGCCACAGAGTGGACATATAGGGTTAGACCTATATTTTATAGACCAGTTGGCACAAGATGGGTGATGTGGTCAGCACCATGCCAGCCCCGTTTACTTTCCGGGACTGCACTCAAGGCTGGGTCGACCTGTGAGCCAAGGTCATTAAAAAAAAAGTCAGGCTTCACCAGAAAGCAAACCCATGACTTTCCGATTTGCAGCAAGCATCTAGCAGCTCTACCATGGCGACTCCTTATGCTGCAATATTTTAACCAAAAATCATTGATGAAAAACAGGGTGCAGCTTATATTCGAGATATTAGGGAAACATGTCACACATACAAAACTGATTAACAAATAGGAGTTTCAACTGTATTTTCATTTGCTCCCATGCTGCAGTTGTGTGTCTTCTGTAACTTCAGAACATGTCTCTGAAACAAAACAGTTTCTCTTGGTAGGTGTTGGGAAGTCGCTGCATCACTTATGTCCACCACCAAATCATGAGGAGGTCATTTTGCCATCAAGTGCCCTGCCCAGCCATAACTGGCTTTAAATTCTCTTGCCAAAAACACACTACTTGCAGCTTAAATTTACAAGTGTAATCTACTGCTACACGGCCCATCTTTCACTGCTTACAGGCACTATTGTTTCAGTGTTAGTTTCTATATAAAAAAATATTGAAGAAAATTATGTTTTCCTAAAATTATCATCTCAGAAACGGGATGCGGAATATACACACGTAAATAGGGTATACCATTCCTTTGTTGTATCAGCCTGACAGATGACTCTCCCCCCCCCCCCACCCCTAAGAACAGAAGACATTTCATCACACCTTGCTATCATTCTCACTGTAGACCAGGGCATCCTTATAGAACCTCATGGCAGTTTCCATGTCTCGCTGGTTGGTGGCATGCTCCGCTAGCTGGCAGCAGATGCTGTGGAAACACAGGAATCAACATTATTGCGTGCCATGTCTCCCCAGTATGAGACCATGTCTCCCCAGTATGAGACCATGTCTCCCCAGTATGAGACCATGTCTCCCCAGTAGGAGACCATGTCTCCCCAGTAGGAGACCATGTCTCCCCAGTAGGAAACCATGTCTCCCCAGTATGAGACCATGTCTCCCCAGTAGGAAACCATGTCTCCCCAGTATGAGACCAAGTCTCCCCAGTGTGGAGGCCATGTCTCCCCAGTATGAGACCATGTCTCCCCAGTGTGAGTCTATGTCTCCCCAGTGTAGGGGTCATGTCTCCCCAGTGTGGGGGTCATGTCTCCCCAGTGTGGGGGTCATGTCTCCCCAGTATGAGACCATGTCTCCCCAGTATGAGACCATGTCTCCCCAGTATGGAGGCCATGTCTACCCAGTATGGGGCCATGTCTCCCGTGTGGGGCCATGTCTCCCCAGTATGGGGCCATGTCTCCCCAGTATGAGACCATGTCTCCCCAGTATGGAGGCCATGTCTCCCCAGTATGAGACCATGTCTCCCCAGTATGGAGACCATGTCTCCCCAGTGTGGAGGCCATGTTTCCCCAGTGTGGAGACCATGTCTCCCCAGTGTGGAGACCATGTCTCCCCAGTATGAGACCATGTCTCCCCAGTATGAGACCATGTCTCCCCAGTATGGAGACCATGCCTCCCCAGTATGGGGCCATGTCTCCCCAGTGTGGGGCCATGTCTCCCCAGTGTGGAGGCCATGTCTCCCCAGTGTGGAGACCATGTCTCCCCAGTATGAGACCATGTCTCCCCAGTATGAGACCATGTCTCCCCAGTATGAGACCATGTCTCCCCAGTATGAGACCATGTCTCCCCAGTATGAGACCATGTCTCCCCAGTATGAGACCATGTCTCCCCAGTATGGAGGCCATGTCTCCCCAGTATGGGGCCATGTCTCCCCAGTGTGGGGCCATGTCTCCCCAGTGTGGAGGCCATGTCTCCCCAGTGTGGAGACCATGTCTCCCCAGTGTGGAGACCATGTCTCCCCAGTATGAGACCATGTCTCCCCAGTATGAGACCATGTCTCCCCAGTATGAGACCATGTCTCCCCAGTATGGAGGCCATGTCTCCCCAGTATGGAGGCCATGTCTCCCCAGTATGGAGGCCATGTCTCCCCAGTATGGAGGCCATGTCTCCCCAGTGTGGAGGCCATGTCTCCCCAGTATGGGACCATGTCTCCCCAGTATGAGACCATGTCTCCCCAGTATGAGACCATGTCTCCCCAGTATGAGACCATGTCTCCCCAGTATGAGACCATATCTCCCCAGTGTGGAGGCCATGTCTCCCCAGTGTGGAGACCATGTCTCCCCAGTATGGAGCCATGTCTCCCCAGTATGAGACCATGTCTCCCCAGTATGAGATGTCCATGTCTCCCCAGTATGAGACCATGTCTCCCCAGTATGAGACCATGTCTCCCCAGTATGAGACCATGTCTCCCCAGTATGAGACCATGTCTCCCCAGTATGAGACCATGTCTCCCCAGTATGGAGGCCATGTCTCCCCAGTATGGAGGCCATGTCTCCCCAGTATGGAGGCCATGTCTCCCCAGTATGGAGGCCATGTCTCCCCAGTATGAGACCATGTCTCCCCAGTATGAGACCATGTCTCCCCAGTATGAGACCATGTCTCCCCAGTATGAGACCATGTCTCCCCAGTATGAGACCACGTCTCCCCAGTATGGAGGCCATGTTTCCCCAGTGTGGAGGCCATGTCTCCCCAGTATGGAGGCCATGTCTCCCCAGTATGAGACCATGTCTCCCCAGTATGAGACCATATCTCCCCAGTATGGAGGCCATGTCTCCCCAGTAGGAAACCATGTCTCCCCAGTGTGGAGACCATGTCTCCCCAGTATGGAGGCCATGTCTCCCCAGTATGGAGGCCATGTCTCCCCAGTATGGAGGCCATGTCTCCCCAGTATGGAGGCCATGTCTCCCCAGTATGAGACCATGTCTCCCCAGTATGAGACCATGTCTCCCCAGTATGGAGGCCATGTCTCCCCAGTAGGAAACCATGTCTCCCCAGTGTGGAGACCATGTCTCCCCAGTGTGGAGACCATGTCTCCCCAGTATGAGACCATGTCTCCCCAGTATGAGACCATGTCTCCCCAGTATGAGACCATGTCTCCCCAGTATGAGACCATGTCTCCCCAGTATGAGACCATGTCTCCCCAGTATGAGACCATGTCTCCCCAGTATGGAGGCCATGTCTCCCCAGTATGGGGCCATGTCTCCCCAGTGTGGGGCCATGTCTCCCCAGTGTGGAGGCCATGTCTCCCCAGTGTGGAGACCATGTCTCCCCAGTGTGGAGACCATGTCTCCCCAGTATGAGACCATGTCTCCCCAGTATGAGACCATGTCTCCCCAGTATGGAGGCCATGTCTCCCCAGTATGGAGGCCATGTCTCCCCAGTATGGAGGCCATGTCTCCCCAGTGTGGAGGCCATGTCTCCCCAGTATGGGACCATGTCTCCCCAGTATGAGACCATGTCTCCCCAGTATGAGACCATGTCTCCCCAGTATGAGACCATGTCTCCCCAGTATGAGACCATATCTCCCCAGTGTGGAGGCCATGTCTCCCCAGTGTGGAGACCATGTCTCCCCAGTATGGAGCCATGTCTCCCCAGTATGAGACCATGTCTCCCCAGTATGAGACCATGTCTCCCCAGTATGAGACCATGTCTCCCCAGTATGAGACCATGTCTCCCCAGTATGAGACCATGTCTCCCCAGTATGAGACCATGTCTCCCCAGTATGGAGGCCATGTCTCCCCAGTATGGAGGCCATGTCTCCCCAGTATGGAGGCCATGTCTCCCCAGTATGGAGGCCATGTCTCCCCAGTATGAGACCATGTCTCCCCAGTATGAGACCATGTCTCCCCAGTATGAGACCATGTCTCCCCAGTATGAGACCATGTCTCCCCAGTATGAGACCACGTCTCCCCAGTATGGAGGCCATGTCTCCCCAGTGTGGAGGCCATGTCTCCCCAGTGTGGAGGCCATGTCTCCCCAGTATGAGACCATGTCTCCCCAGTATGAGACCATGTCTCCCCAGTATGAGACCATGTCTCCCCAGTATGAGACCATGTCTCCCCAGTATGAGACCATGTCTCCCCAGTATGGAGGCCATGTCCTCCCCAGTATGGAGGCCATGTCTCCCCAGTATGGAGGCCATGTCTCCCCAGTATGAGACCATGTCTCCCCAGTATGAGACCATGTCTCCCCAGTAGTGTCTCCCCAGTAGGAGACCATGTCTCCCCAGTGTGGAGACCATGTCTCCCCAGTATGGAGGCCATGTCTCCCCAGTATGGAGGCCATGTCTCCCCAGTATGGAGGCCATGTCTCCCCAGTATGGAGGCCATGTCTCCCCAGTATGAGACCATGTCTCCCCAGTATGGGGCCATGTCTCCCCAGTATGGAGGCCATGTCTCCCCAGTATGAAACCATGTCTCCCCAGTGTGGGGCCATGTCTCCCCAGTATGAGACCATGTCTCCTAGTGTGGGGCCATGTCTCCCCAGTATGGGGGCCATGTCTCCCCAGGGTGGGGCCATGTCTCCCCAGTATGGAGGCCATGTCTCCCCAGTGTGGGTTCTGGGAGCCTCATTTTGGGGAAAAGAAGAACAGACCCGCCAAACCTTAACAAGCAGGTCATGGAAGGTGACCAATGAGGGGGTCTGCTGCAAATGGATATGCTGAGCCAAAAGACACTGATAACACAGCCTAGCTGTAAACCATAACACAATATATCAACCACTAAAGCAAAATGCAGAAGAAGCAGAAGAAAAAGAAAATGAAGAAACAGGAGAAGAAGAAGAAGAATGTGCCGTGCCAGTATGTACGCTTGTCTGTCAGCTGAAAGTTCTTGGATTCAAATTTGCACTAAATTAATGAGGTACAGAGAAATGTCCAGGGAAGTAAAGGTGGCCAGCACGATACTGACCACATCACCAAGTGAGTGCTGGCTGGCCTATACAAATATGGATCTTGCACTATTTGCCTTATGTACCAATGGCATGAAAAGGATGTTTAATTTAACCCATCGCCCCCTAACCAGCATGTCATAAAAGGCTGACTGATTGCAAATTTGCTGAAACTGAATGTGTCAAGCTGAAAGGTTCAGATAACACATTCTAGCGGTAATGATCTAATTCTGTTTGCACCGTTCACTTGCTTCCCAAGGGCCTTGATCACAACTAGCCTGTCATCTGTCATGAATCAAGGCATCACCCAGTGGTGCAGCACCAGCCAGTCCGTTTCTCTGTTAATTTCCCAACACACCTGCATATCTTAATGTATTCCGTACATTCTAGACAGCCCCTGTGAGTGTCAGTTTGAGGTGTTTTAATTGTTAAATCTGCTGTGTGGTTTGTGTGTGTGTGTGTGTATGATTGCATGTGTGGTTTGTGTGTGTGTGTGTGTGGGAGGTTGGCGGTTTGCGTGTCTGTTTTCATTTTTAGTTTGTGTGTGTGTATGTTTATGTGGACGCATGTATGATATTTGTTCATGCATCGACAGCCTTGTATGTGCAAATGTTTAGCCTGCTCTTAGTGCAGCAGAACAAGACCCTGTTCTTGAGATGTTTCTTCTTCTTCTGCCTTTCTATCCCCCAATGGAGCATAGGCCCTCAACCAACTCACGCCAAGTCGTTCTATCCTTCGCCATTGCATGGAGCTCTCCCCATGTCCTTCCCATCTTTCTAACTTCATTCTCCAGCTGTCCTCTCCATGTGTTTTTTGGCCTTCCTTTATTCCTATGCCCCTGTGGGTTCCAATGCAAAGACATTCTAGTTATGCTGTTCTCCTGTTTTCTCAGTGTGTGTCCTATCCAACGCGAGCATCTTTTCCTCACCTCTTGGTCCACTGGAGCCTGTTTTGTTCTCTCCCAAAGCTTTACATCAGTTATTCTATTAAACCATTTAATTCCCTCTATTTTGCGTTTGCCTGATATTAAATGTAAGCATCTAAATAGCAGAAGACCTACCTTGCAGCCAGCATCTTCTGATCATGTACAGCGTCAGGCTGCTCCAGATGGGCACGCTTTAACACCCTAGTACACAGAAACATGAAAACAGCAGTTAATAGTTAGACTTCCGGCCAAAATGGCCGGTAGCTGACATATATAGATCATTTGGTTTCCAGCTTAATGGATGGTGCAAATGGTCAAGTCCATAGTATTCCAGCATCAGTTATTGTGGTGGAGTGCTTGATGAAATGATATGGTCAACATATATAGATCAGTCGGCACAAAAATGATGGGGTGGCTGATATGGTTCAGAATTAAATCAGTCGTGCACTTTTCGTGATGCCCATGATATGGAGCTGCAACATATATGTGGGACTCAGTCGGCACTTGATGGATGATATGGTCAACATATATAGATCAGTCAGCACTTGATGGATGATATGGTCAACATATATAGATCAGTCAACACTTGATGGATGATATGGTCAACATATATAGATCAGTCAACACTTGATGGATGGTATGGTCAACATATATAGATCAGTCAACACTTGATGGATGGTATGGTCAACATGGTCAGTCACACTATATGGATCAGTCAACACTTATAGATGTCAGCACTATGGTGGATATTTTAGTCAACATCACACTAGTCACCTTTACTTTCCATGACATACTTTGGTACCCATTTTAGGCTGAATCGAATTTGGAGGCCAGGTCCATTTATGCCATGATGAGACTGTAAACTCTCGATCTTTGTGCCAGTAGGCGGAGCGACTAATTAGGTGTTTACTGAAATTGGTTGCTGGGCTAAAAGCTAAATATCACAGCTTAGCTGTAAACCCCAAAACAAACATGACAAACTTTTTAAAAAAAAGTATCAAACAACGCACCATGAATGCCTGGATGTTACTCATGTGCAACAGTCAACATATTATGTAAGTTTGTACATCATATAATTTGTTCGGACACACTCAAACACTTCAGCAACACATCAGTCTCCTTGAGATTGTCTGTGTAACTGCTGATCTGTTTGTAACTGCTGCTTCCGTCGAAGATGAACTGCATTTCTAATGTCGGACTGTTTGTGTTAGCACCTCTGATGGCTGCTTGATGCTTTTAATGCATGTGTTTGCTGGTGGACTAGCTGAGACTGCAGTCTGTTTCAGTGTTTCCAAAAGGGAGAGTGATGGACATTCTGTGTGTTTTCCCTGGCGTAGAAGCTGACATTAAGATTACCTATCCTACAAGGATTATGTATTTAGGCTGTCGATGTAGTATGTCTATGACTTTGCTGCTTTCATTATTACCCAAATCAGGCATTAGCAATGACCTTCTCGTACTGAAGAAAATTTAAGGGCAAACGAAGCAGAAGTTATTTTTTTTTCAGAGCTTAAATGGCTTGAATGCTAATGTTCTGGATATGAGTGTTAAAATTTGGTGAACCCACCTAGCCTGTAAGTCTCTGGCACGCTGGAGTGTACCTTGTGCCTCATCCTGCCTCTCTGTTTGATTGTACACTTTTGCCAGGAGCATGAGGTAGCGTGTGTGCTCCATTAGAGTGTCCAAATCTACACACACAGAGAAGTTAAAGATTCAACCATTCAACAACCTCAAGGTATCTCAAGATGAACAGGTAAACTTAAAGAAAAATATATTATCTTCTTCTTCTTCTTTCCATTTACTGGCTGTGAACTCTGGCAGAAAGTCCTGGTTGTTCATCCCCTTCTGGACTTTGGTCTTGTTCCAGGATTTGAGTTTTTCTTGCACATCAGTTTCACAGATCTGTCTTATTTCTTCTTCTTCTTCTTCACGTTCACCAGCTGTACACTCTAGCGTAAAGTTCTGGTTGTTCATCCACTTCTGGACTGCAGTCATGCTCCAGAACCTGGGTGTTGCGTGTGCATCAGTTTTACAGATCTGATTCAATTGAATGCAGACTGCTGGTTCCTTGCCTCTTAGGCAGATGCACTCCGACTTCAAAGGAAGCTCCCCAGTTAGTCGACTCTTACGACATGCTTTTGGGGAGGCAGTGGGTCTATTCTTGTTTTCCCCACAATAGGGCCCCGAAACCCACACGGGGGACTGTCTTATTTGTATGCTGACTGTTAGTTCCCCACCTCTCAGGCAGATGCACTGCCACTTTGAAAGAAGCACTGCCACTTTGAAAGAAGCACTCCCTACTCAGTCGACTTTTATGACATGCTTGTTTGAAGGGGGGGAGGGGGGGGGGAAGTGGGTTTATTCCTTTTTGGCCCATAATGGGGCCCACGGGGGAAAGTAAAGTATAAAATTACATCAAAGTGTAAATGCTTACAGGCATGCGGACACCGTTAAAACATTGGGGAGGGGGAGGGGGGGCCTGAGGGTCCCCAGCATGACCAATGTTCTAGGTAAATGGGGGAAGGGGGGGGGGGAACTCAAGGGATCTAATCCTAGTTCACAAGAGTTAAACAAAATAATACAATGTGACTGGTAAATAAATATGATAAAACATTTGAAATAATATTAAATATGCAAACAAACACTAAAGAGGTACATGGTTAGAGGGGGCTGTTTATCCTCCTTACAAAATTATAATTGTGTATCAGCTGGTGGGGGCCTCAAGTGGACTGAACTCCCAGAAATAGAATTCAGATTAAACAAACAACCTTCACAACATGAGGCAAACAACTTAACTACTTCACAACTATCATCATATCATCATCATCATCATCGGCTGTCATGTTTCGCCATTTCACACGATCACGAAACAGGTCAGTATTCTTGCTTCACCCCATCCACACGACTAAACCTTCTAGGTACTTATCTCTTTGCCGTCCTCTTGCTCTCTTGCCATCAGTCTTGCCAGTCATTACCAAGTTCTCAAGTTTATTCCTTGTTATAATATGTCAGAAAAACACTGACTGTCTGCACCTAATTTTTTGTCCCCGTCCACTTACATCTCTCTGTCTTGAGAAGGACTGCCTCATTTGTCTTACTTTAATTCCAAGATATTCTTTGAATTCTTCATAAAAAAACCACATCTCCGCTGCAAGTAAATATTTTTCAGCTTTATGCTTATTATTTGTGTCTCGTATGCACATAACAGCAGCGGTTTGACACTGCAGTTTAACCCAGTCACCTCAGTGACCTACAGGAACAAAATGCTAAAGAATAATAGTTAATTTTGCTTTTTCCTCAAAAAATATTCCTTTAATAAAATTTACACAGGTGTCACACACACACACACAACACACACAAATCATAATAATTCTATTTATTTTTATATACTGAAGTGAATCATGGGCAGCTGGTGAATAGGTGAAAACTTATTTGGAAGCTGCCGAGATGTGGATTTACAGACAAATGGTGAAGAATACTCTAGACAGTTAAAAATAATAATGAAGATGTCTTGAAAGAAACTGACTCATGAAGAGAACTGATTGCCCACACTAGAAGGAGACAATCTACATTCTTTGGTCATGTGATGAGATGGAAAAAAACTGGAGTACATCGTGACAGTTGGAGGGGAGGAGAGGCAGAAAGAGACCGAGAGAAAAGATGCTGGACAGTCTGACATCATGGCATGGAGGATCATCTGTGTCAGAGTTGACTGAAATTACATGAGAAAGACGGTTGTGGATGACATGACTACCAATGCCACACGGCATGGAGTTTTAGAATAAAATATCTATGAGTTTAAACAAAAATGTTCAGCATGACCTGTTCTTGATCTCGCCACCAGCAACCACTGTAACTAAATTTTGCTGTCCTAATTTCTATAAATAAGGGAGTCGGAGTGGCGTAGCGACTAAATGCTCGTGTGCGGATCGGAAGGTCGTGGATTCGCTCCCTGGCGGAGCTGAACTTTTTTCAAAAATGACCTTGACTCCCAAGTCAACCCAGCCTTGAGTGGGTACCGGGTGCAGTCCCAGGAAGTAAAGGTGGTCGGCGTGATGCTGACCACATCACCCATCTTGTGCCGATTGGTCTATAAAATATAGGTCTAGCCCTATACGCCTAAATGCGTGAAAAAGGGACTCTTTCTAATTTTTTTATTTCATTAAATGAAGCCATTTGCTACAAGGAAACTTTACCTCAATACTATTTTTAGCAACTGTGCTTGTTACCGGTCATTCTAAAAAGTTGCCTAGGAAAAAAACGGAAACAGTGCTGTAAGAAGAGCTCCTCATAAACAGCAAGCTGGGCAACAGGAAAAGGACATTGACGCTGGGGCTGTGGGCAGGTTTTTGTGCTTCTAGGGCTGAGAGGGTCATCACTCTTTTTACTCACTGCCACCGATACCTTTTTATTTCTGAGTAGAATCCCCCAAAGAAGAGAGGAGAATGACGATGGCTGAATTCCACTGACACAAAAAAATTAACAAAAGAGGCTGGCCTGACTTGAAAAGCCACACTCCTACCTTGTCCGCCCTGCTCAAGAGCTTGTTTCAGAACTTTTTCTGCCTTCTCAAACTGCCTTAATCTGAGCAGCAGCTCTGCCAGGTCATATCTGAGAATGATCAAGACACAAATAAAACAAAGCTAGAATTTTATATTTGTTTTTAACTCCTCCTGAATTCTTCAGTTTTCTCTTTTTTATGACCTCTTGCTCTCTCATTTATGTCCTCTTGCTCTCTCATTTATGACCTCTAGCTCTCCATTTATGTCATCTAGCTCTCACGTATGCCTGTCAGCTCTCATTTATGCTCTCTAGCTCTCTCCTTTATGCCCTCTGGCTCTCTCTCATTTACATCCTCTAGCTCTCTCATTTATGCCTTCTAGCTCTCTCATGTAAATCCTCTATCTCTCACATTTATGCCTTCTAGCTCTCTCATGTAAATCCTCTATCTCTCACATTTATGCCTTCTAGCTCTCTCATTTAAGCACTCTAGCTCTCTTAATGTTTTTTTTAGATATTCCATTAATCTCTTCAGGATCTCTCATTAATGTTCTCTGGCTCTCTCCCCTATATTCCCCAGCTCTTCCATTTGTCACCTAGTTCTCTTAATAATGTCCGCTAATTATCTCATTAAAACCCACTAGTTCTTTTGTTAGTGTCCTCTATTTCTCTCATTAATGCCCTACTTAATATTCAATAGCACTATTAATGCCTTCTAATATTCTCATGAAATTTTTAGTCATTCAATTAGTGTTGTCTGTCATAAGTTTTTATTTATTAAATACCAATAGAATCTCTTGTTCTGTTTATAAAACATCTCTGCTGGTGAGGGTATCAAACTCATCTCAGTCACAGCAGCAAGTGAGACTGCTATAGCACCACTGCTGGAGTATGCCACCCCTCTGCCATTACACCACCGAATAAGTCTACCAAGACAAGCACAGTTGGTTACTACCCCACTGTTGGAATCTGCCACCATACCACTGTTGGAATCTGTTACCATACCACTGTTGGAACCTGCTACCATACCACTGTTGGAACCTGCTACCATACCACTGTTGGAATCTGCTACCATACCACTGTTGGAATCTGCTACCATACCACTGTTGGAATCTGCTACCATACCACTGTTGGAATCTGCTACCATACCACTGTTGGAATCTGCTACCATACCACTGTTGGAATCAGCTACCATAACACTACTGGAACCTGCTACCATACAACTACTGGAACCTGCTACCATAACACTACTGGAACCTGCTACCATACAACTACTGGAACCTGCTACCATACCAATAATGGAACCTGCTACCATAACACTACTGGAACCTGCTACCATAACACTAATGGAGCCTGCTACTATAACACCACTGGAACCTGCTACTATAACACTACTGGAACCTGCTTCCATAACACCACTGGAACCTGCTACCATACAACTACTGGAACCTGCTACCATACAACTACTGGAACCTGCTACCATACCAATAATGGAACCTGCTACCATAACACTACTGGAACCTGCTACCATAACACTAATGGAGCCTCCTACTATAACACCACTGGAACCTGCTACTATAACACTACTGGAACCTGCTTCCATAACACTACTTGAACCTGCTACCATACCACTACTGGAACCTGCTACCATACCACTAAAGGAACCTGCTACTACAACACTACTGGAACCTGCTACGATACCACTGTTGGAACCTGCTTCTTTACCACTTTTGGAACCTGCTACCATTCCACTGTTGGAATCTGCTACCATTCCACTGTTGGAATCTGCTACCATACCACTGTTGGAATCAACTACCATACCACTGTTGGAATCTGCCACTATGCCATAGTTGGAATCTGCCACCATAACACTACTGGAACCTGCCACCATACCACTACTGGAATCAGCTACCAACCACTACTGGAACCTGCTACCATTCCACTGTTGGAATCTTCTACTAAACCACTAGATAAATCTGCTACTACAAACAAAATATGCATACAATAAAAACATACTAGTAACAACCCACCTCAGTGACACTTGACCTCCAGCCTTCAGAGATGCTTCATAGTAATTAATGGCCTGAAATTACGAATGTTTTCATAAATATAACCTAAACAACACGTGTTTGTTAGCAAATCTTAAGTAGGAGAAACATTATTCTGAAACCAAAAAAACTATTATTGTATTTCATTATTACTTTAAAAATAAAAATTAATGCAGCCATTCCAACATCTTGGTAATGATTTTAATGTGTGTTTTATGATATTGCAGTTCTTCACTCTAGAGTCAACATTAACTGTTTTCATATAAGCTGGTAACAAGTAACAGTTAACAGTGAAAGTAATCAAAGTAAAAATGTATCACTCACAAAACATTCGACTAGAAAGTGTAAGGGGAAAAACGTGCATAGAAACAAAGGTATGATTCCATCAAAAAACTATCAATGAACACTGCAACCACATAAGGAAGGCCTCAGGTGAAACATTCGTTTGTTTTTGTTCATGTTTCACCTCCCTCTACCTTTAAACTTCCTGGTCACATTCACTCATTGTTCTGCTGTGTCATTATAAGTCGCACACGGCTCGCAATCCGTTTCTATATTCTGTTCTCTCCTGTGCAATCACTTCTATACAATGGATGGAATCCAATCCGGCAGTTTTGGCCTTTCTCATCAACATTCACTTTAGGGTTTCTCTTATTTTCTTAACCCCTCAATCTCCCATTTCAGTGCCTGTTTGGTAATTCCCAGAATGCATCCAATGCAACGCCATATTCTCTTTGTGTAAATGTTGACACTAGTGGTTGAGTAGATATTTCTCTCATTTCTTCACGCTTCTTTAATTCGTACCATTTTATGTTTTTATTTGTTTTAGGATACTAGTTCCGACTTCTGTCATCACTATTTTAATCACTTTACAAATGTAACAAACTAGAAACTGACCTTGCCATAATTGTGAGTCTTGACCAACGCCTGGCCAATTTTGGTGGCCAGTGCCGCATCTTTGGGGTTCCTCTTCAGCGCTGCCTCATACACTTCTATAGCTTTTTCAGGCTGTTGAAAATGAGATACTTATCTGTTAAAGTAAAGATTCTAAAAATTTTCATTGCCAGCTGGGAGAAAGGATTGGTGCCTCAAGTTTGTCCCTTGTACAGCTCATTAAGAAGGGAATCTGCCCATTAAGTAAATACTGCACACAAAGTTGTATGGAAGTAAAAGGGAACTCCTAAAACAGTCAAGTTTATCAAAAGAGCTTGTCTGTTAGTGTGAATCAGAAAGCGAACACACAAAGGAGAAGAAAAAGATACTTAATACAGGTATTGCCTTTTTCTACTACTTATTTTAGGATTATAATTTCAAACTTTTGAAAACAATGTTGCGGCTGCAATAAAAAAATGCTTCAGCTCTTTGTTCATCCATTTTTTTGTTTTGTTTTGTTTTAAGAATAGCTGTGCTGTCCCTGTTTCCAGCAGGAGCCGCTGCAATGTAGCAGCTAGATGCTGGATTTCAAAACACACAAAAAATGACCTTGGTTCTCAGGTACACCCAGCCTTAAATGGGTACCAGGTAAAGTCCTGGAAAGTAAAGGTGGCCAGTGTAATGATGCTGACCACATCACTTGCCAAGTGCCAATTGGTCTATAAAATATAGATCTAGCCATTTGTGCCCAATATGCCTATATGGATGGGAAAAAGGTTTTTACCAGTTTACAGCAGAGCTATGATACTTGTACTTTTTGTGTGACACATCTTTCTTTGGGCCTTTGTCCACATCAATGCTAAGAATGTGAGAACCGGGAGTAAAGATCAGCACCGCCAGGCATGAGAGGTACACCAAATGCACAAAAAGTCTGTCAACCTGCACAGGACTGGCAAAAATGATTCTAAGCGCTGATGTATATGTCGAAAATAGAATGTAAGGAAATCCGGACACTCATTACACACACCTTTAAAAGAATAACACACTGACCTCTTGTATACTCATGTAAGCATCGCCTAGCAACAAGCTGGTGTGAGGGCTCGGATACTTTTCCACAAGTTCCCTACAATTGATTAAACAGACAAAAACAATTTTATGTACTGGGGAACGTCTTATACATGGAATGTTGTAATTAAAAAAACATAAATAAATACATACCACTATCCAAACTCTACACCCCCCTTCCCACCCCTAACACTACCTTCCCTCATGACAAACCCTAGTTTGAAACCCCCGCCCCCACTCCTTTTCACCCGGTTTCTTCAGCCATTCCTAAGCTACCCAAGACCCTCCAATATATTTTTTTTTGTCAAATATGTTTTCTTAACTGTGGGCTAAAAAACTGAAAGGGAGGGGGGAAGGGAGGGGGGGGGGGGGGGGAAGCAGTGTCTTATACACAGAAGAATGCAGTACCTGGAAAGCAAAATTTCTGTCATCACCTATCCAGTGACCAGCAGATGGCGCTCTATGAAGACAGAAAAAGATGGCGGGTTTTGTGTGTTAGTGCTTCCATCGATACACATCCACGACCCTAACAGGTCAAGGGTTATGTTATGTGCTACAAATGCGGTTAATTTAAGACTTCCGTGGTAAATTATGAGTGAAACAATGGACTTTGTGATCTGTGTATTTGAAAGGAGCGACTGGCCAAGTGGTTATCACGCTGGGCTCGTATATGGGAGACCCAGGTTCAAATCCTTGGTAAGGTCATGGACATTTTTTCTGGCTGGAACATTAAAAAAAAAAGTTATGATTAGCAAAGTCTGTGCCCAATGCACCAGCCATTAGGCCCTAAATCCTCCAGTTCAAAACCCCCTAGTCCTTCGCCACTTTAAAAAGTAGTAAATGCAGGCAGTATAAATATAAACAAATTTATAACAAAACATAAATAAATATTTAAAAAAGATAAATAAATAAATATAAAACATATATAAATACACACATAACAAAACATAAATAAATGTAAACAAATTTAAACATAAAACAATAATAAATATTTATGAAACATATAAAAAAATATCAAACAATTATAAATTAATATAAAATTATAAATAAATATAAAACAAATATTAAAAACATAAAACAAATAAGGGTCCTTTTCATATATTTGTCGCTTCAGGCATATAGTGCTAAAGTATTTTCTAAACCAACGGGCATTTGACAGTTAATATGGTCAACATCATAGTGGCTGCCTTTATTTCCCAGGACTACCTGGTACTCAGTTTAGGTTGAATCGAACTGGGAGCCAAGAAGATCAGTTATTGAAAAGAATTAGCCTTTTGGATTTGAACCCTGGACAACTCGAGATATGTCAGGCATCTACCTAAAGTGCTGGAGGTCCCAGGTTCAGGCCCCAGTGAAGGCTGGTATTTTATCATGTAGACTTCTAGTAATTTCCCCTGCTCTCTGGGTAGTAAGATCGAACGCCCGTGTGTATTAATGCGCAAGTAACAAATCCCTTGGCAGTTGTAAATTGAAAAGAGTAGCCTAACGGCACTATCTGGGCAATATTTGGAGTTGAAAGTCTACCCAAAGTATGTCAGGATCCTTGTTGTTGCTACAGAGTTCGTGCACAGTGCTGAGATTTTTGGGACTCAGACTTGAGTTAGAAGTAGAATGGAGCACTTATGGGTTACTACCCTTTTGCAGTGATGTTGATCCATAGTTTAAACCTAAACTTAAACAGATATGTCAGGGAATAAATGATTTAATACACTGTGTCCTAACATTTTATTTTTAAAAAGGTTTTTACTAGTTCCGTTGTCAAAATGGCAACAAGAGGCTGTGTTATTTGTTGGGGATAAATAGATTTGGCATTCTTAACCAGCAGTCAACTGGCCAGAAACACAGAATCTCATCGGGGGAGGGGGGGGGGGGGGGGGGGGGGGGGGTAATGTGTCAACCATTTTATGGTGGCGAGGATTTGCCACATATGTTTAACTCAATGGCTGTGGCAATTTTTTTTTTTGGTTATTATTATTTCAACAAGCGACACACACAAAACTCAGGCCAAAGGAAGGACACACTACAACAAACAAGGGAACCTAAAAAAAAATTTTTGAAATTAACAAACAAAACCAATGGAAAGTCGCACTACAACAAATAAGAGACACACAACAAATTTAAAATTAACAAACAAGAAAATAGAAAGACACACTGCAAAACAATCTTGGCATTTTCACCTGTAACAGCTAGCATAGAGCCGCTTGTCTTTGCGATAGTTCAGATATATATTTGCCATCTTTTCCCGGGCCTCGACAAAATAGGCCTGGTCAGGTGTGATGTTTCTAAGCATTCCCAGTGCCATTTCTACATCGCCTCTATCCAGTGACAGGTCAGCATTTGCAATGAGAACGCGAACTTCCTCAGGAGTGCCTTGAAACTCATTGATGGCATCCTGCATCACTTTAGCTGCTTCATGCTACAGAGAGGCAAATAATAAAATCGTAAACTACACAAAACGCATGCTATTGCTGTCACGCTGGAATTTTTCCTAACACACAAGGTCTGCTCGACTAACAGACCTTAAATCAAACTGGTCTTCTCCGTGCGGGTTCCGGGGCCCTATTGTGGGGAAAACGAGAATAGACACACTGCCTACCCAAAAGCATGTCGTAAGAGTCGACTAATTGGGAGCTTCCTTCAAAGTCGGAGTGCATCTGCCCGAGAGGCAAAGAACCAGCAGTCTGCGTACAAATGAGTCAGATCTGTAAAATGGATGCACATGTAACACTCAGGTTCTGGAACATGACTGCAGTCCACAAGTGGCTGAGCAACCAGAACTTTTCGCCAGAGTTTACAGCTGGTGAATGCGAAGAAGAGAAGAAACTGGTCGTCAGTCAAATTTATAATTTTCAGTAATGTCTGCATTCAAACGGATTATAAAAATTTTACAGAAATTCAAAAATGCAATCTATGTATGTATAATTATTGTATATAATGTGAAAATTACATAATATGTATTCTGTTGCACAGTTCTACAACATTTTTTACCCTAATAATGAAGCTAATTTTCTGTATTTATGTTCTTATTTATTTATTTGTTGTGGTCATAAGTGTTGATGGTCGTAAGTTGCACAGATCCTATAAACTGCACAGATTGTAAGTCGAGGAGAAGTCATATTCTTTTATCCCCCCCCCCCCTTCCCCACAGATGGGACCCAGAACTCATACAGGGAAAATAAATGTTTATGCCCTATTGAACCTATATATTTAGATTTTCAGTATATATGTACATTTTATATGGGAACCGTAGTGGTGTAGCTAGCATTTTTGTATTCTTTGAAATGACCTTGGCTCCCATTTTGACCCAGTTTTCAGTGGGTACCAGATCCAAGTCCTGGAAAGTAAAGGCAGCCGGCATGATGCTGACAACATCACCCACCAAGTGCCGACTGCTCTATGAAATATAGGTCTAGCTCTTTGCCCAATATGCCTGAAGGCATGGAAAAGGGTCCCTTACTTTTACATGAACACACACACACACACACACACACTCACACACACACTCAGATATATATATATATATGTACACACACTCTCATAAATAGACGTATATTCTATTTTACATATTATTTATTAATATTTTAAAATATAAAATATATAATAAATTATTATTTGATATATTTATGTATATATATGTATATATATATATATTATATATATATATATATATATATATATATATATATTTATGTATATATATGTATATGATTCTATATACACACACATAATACAAGCACTCTCTTAAATACACCCAAGTATATACTATTTAATGAAATTTTTATTTATATTTTAACATATAAAATGCATACATTTTATATAATAATTTATTAATATATATATATATATATATGTTATTTTATGTATCTGATGTACTCGCATCTCCCCCTCTCCCTCCACCTCTTTGTACTACAAAAATGGAACAAATAGGACAGGCATCTCATCTCTGAAGGCAACAAAGAACTGATTCTCCACAACCTTCGGCAAGTTGGCTCAGTCACTTTCTCTTCTCGACTGTACAGAGTATTACTGTGCTTGGGAGTCCAGCCGGAGTTCACAAGGATGCCCTCCCTGTTGGCCACAGACAGGGACTCAAATCTAGAACCTCAACCAAAGACCTACCTGCTGATTCTGCAGCCGATGAGCCTCTGCCAGCTCCAGATACACAGAAACCCGGTCGCTGGTGCTGATCTGATCAGTCTTGGATGTTTTGCCGGCGTCACTTCTCGCACCTGCAAGAGAAGAAACAGCAGTTCTGCTACTTGAATTTGAAATCAAATGGTGCAGTGGCAGGAAAAGTACCCTAGAGACTGTTTCAGACACAGCTGGACATATAACCTCCACGACTTCCCTGTATGGGTTCCAGGGCCCCATTCTGAGGGACACAAAGAATAGCTCCACCCCCCCCCCCCCCCCCCCACCACACCCCCCACACACACTAAAAATCATATTGCATCAGAGGCAAGAAACTAAAAGTCTACAACAAATAAGGTTAGTTGTGTATCCTTTACAGGACGTTGCAGAACCAACCCTAACAGCCCCTGGCTGTTGTGTGGTTTCTCTAGGCAAATTTATGTCCAGTAGTTTGCCATTGCTTTCTGGACGGTCGGCTTTCTTGATACCACTGTCGAAACCAACACAAGGCGCGTTGCCCGCAGGTGGGATCTAACCCGGCATCCCGGCATTACGAAGCGTTCGCACCGACTTAGCCACAGAGCCGACACAACAAATAAGCTGATCTGTAAAACGGATATGCATGCAAATATCAAGTCCTGGAACAAGACTAATGTCCAGAAGTGAATGAGCAACCAGAACTTTCCTGCCGGAGTTTACAAAGTTATACAGGGCTGATGTTCAGAAAGCAATGGCAAACTAGTGCATTTAAAATTTAGTTAGTAAAACTACAAACAGCCAACAAACACTTGTATATGAAACTATTCTTTTTGACATTACACTGTGAAGTATTGTATTATGTTGTAATGTAACTGTATTGTACTGTACTGAAGATAGCAGGGTAATGCTAAGGCAGATCCAGATGACAGTGGTGGTAATACTAAAGCAGATCCAGATGACAGTTGTGGTAATGACAGGGCAGATCCAGATGATAGTGGTGGTAATATTATTGTGGACCCAGATGATAGTTGTAGTAATGCTAACACGGATCCAGACAACAGTGGTGGTAATGCTAACACAGATACAGATGACAGTGTGGTAATGCTAACACAGATACAGATGACAGTGTGGTAATGCTAACACAGATACAGATGACAGTGTGGTAATGCTAACACAGATACAGATGACAGTGTGGTAATGCTAACACAGCTCCAGATAAAGTGCTGGTAATGCTAACATGGATCCAGACAACAGTGGTGGTAATACTGACACAGCTCCAGTTAATAGTAGAGGTAATGCTAACATGGCCTTGGATGAAAGTGGTGGGACTGTACAAAAACCTCAAGCAGACAAGGTTCTGACCAAGCTTACTCACCACTTTTTGAGACACCTGGCAGAGCCATCGCCATCTGCAGAGTTTTCACTGCTTCTGCTGTCTGCCCTTGCTTCTTCAGGATTCGAGCCAGGATAAGATGGTACAACGGATGGTCGCGTACCTTGTTGAAAGAAACAAAACTGTTTTCTCAAATCTTCATTGCTTCATATCAGATGTATAATAAAACAAACAGACAGTGTATTGATTGGCACTCATAGAAAGAAGCAGAAAGATAGTATGACACACTAGACAACATAACAATCGAAAGCTATGGTTACTGTACTGGGAATCAAACCTGTCACCTCAAAAAGGTGTGTGCGCCTCTCTATGGAAACAAGTGTACTAAGAACATGTTTTTTTATGTGAATTGTTTCACATCCCTGTGCACATTCTGAGGCTCCACTGAAGGTGGGGGGGGGGGGGGGGGTATAACAGATCCATTGTCCCCCTTAACTCTTTTACAATCAAAAGGTTTCACAAGAGATGCCAAAGTGAAGAGGTAACTACGATTAAAAAGGGTTAATGCATCTGCAATGCACTTGTTTTGGGGCTCACCGCATACAGACATCTCTTGATAAGTTAGTTGTGTATCCTTTACAGGACATTGCTGAACCAACTGTGGCATTTTTGGCTGCTATGGTTTTTTTAAGGCAAATTTTACGTTCAGTAGTTGGCCACTGCTTCTGAATGGTCAGCTCTTGGTAACACTGTTACAACCAACGCAAGGCTAATTGTCCGCAGCTGGGATCGAACCTGGCACCCTGGCATTACAAAGCGGGTTCGCAACGCCCAAGCCACAGATGCCTTCTCTAGATACATTGACAAATAACATTGAAACTTCAAGTAGGTAACTCAAGATAGCCGATACAACTGTTTATTCAGCTATGTAAGTTTCTCTCAGTCAATGACCACTAGAGGTAGAAGTAAGGTAAAGGGTCCTTTTTCCACACCTTCAGGTGTAATGGGCATATAGGGCTAGACTATATTTTTTACAGACCAATCAGCTCTTGATGGTGATGTGGTCAACATCACGCCGGCCACCTTTACTTCCCACGACTGTAGCTGGTATCATTTAGGGCTGGGTCGACCTGAGAGCCAAAGACATTTTTGTAAACAAAACAAAAAAATCCGACTCCGCCAGGACCTGAACCCAGGACCTTCTGATCCAAAGCTGAGCGTCCAGCCACCCAACGGCAGCTCTCAGCAGTCCAAGTGTCTAGGTTTTTTTATTATAGCAATTATTTTCAGGCGATTTCACACAACCATCTTATAATTACTCTATTGAAATATACTTTTACAGTCGACTCAGCCAACACCAAGTCCAGCACACTTGGAACAAGGAATTGTCATTCAAACCAGATTGTTCTCTCAGTCAGCCATCTTTTGTGCTATCTGACATAACCAGGATTCACCACATTGTCAGCCACTTGTACCAATACCCACAGATTCACTCACAGACATCTAGTCATTCATTCTCTAAGCATTATTTTCCAAGTGGCAATATGCACAGTGATGGAGATGCCAGATTTCTTTAGTTCGTTCTGACTAAATGTTAAACTTAGGAGATCACATGATGTTATGGAAGATCATCAAGGCATGGCGTCACACACTGTGTGTTCCTTGGGACCGAAAGAGATAGCAAACATGTTGTACAAGGTGACTAATTAGTGGTGTTTCCTTTGAAGTCACAGTGCATGTGCCCAAGAGGCGATGAACCAACAGTCTGCATACAAATAAGTGAGGTCTGTAAAACAGATGTGCAAGCAAAACTCAATCGCTGGAACAAGATTAAAGTCCACGATCAGACGAACCACTGGAACTTTCCACCAAAGTTTACAGATGGTGAATGATAAGAGGAAGAAACCAGGAACAGACTCATAAAAAAATGGCTGCAGACTAAAAGCTAAGAGAAATACCTGACAGTTATATTGCTGCAGACTGAAGAATAACAGAAATACCTGACAGTTATATTGCTGCAGACTGAAGAATAACAGAATAACCTGAAAGTTATGCTGCTGCAGACTGAAGAATAACAGAAATACCTGAAAGTTATGCTGCTGCAGACTGAAGAATAACAGAAATACCTGAAAGTTATGTTGCTGTAGAATAAGGAATAACAGAAATACCTGAAAGTTATGCTGCTGCAGACTGAAGAATAACAGAAATACCTGAAAGTTATGTTGCTGTAGAATAAGGAATAACAGAAATACCTGAAAGTTATGTTGCTGTAGAATAAGGAATAACAGAAATACCTGAAAGTTATAGCTGAGTCCGACCTCCAGGGACTGATGGGCCAGCTTGAAGTTGTTCTGACTGAGATGAATCTGAGCCATCAAAATGTGGGCACTGGAGAATGTAGCATCTTGGTCCAAGCAGTGCTGCAAGGTGGTTTGTGCTGTGCTGATGTCCCCTGAAATGTTAGAACTCTTCTTAGGAAAGGAAATTTTAACTTTTAGTCGCATGGGGTTTCCTAATATAGGGAAAAAAACAAAGTCACAATTCTATAACCTTCACAGGGGCCTTTTAAACACACAGTGTAACTATGGGCAGATTTTGCTAGTGTGCTCTGGCTAAATGTAAGAGATTTAACAATGTCAGATGTGTTGATTGGAAGACCTTCAGATTAGTCAATCTGCATATAGGGGTGTCCCGAGTGCTGTGAGGTCGATTCTCAACTCAACATTCAACATTAGTCGGTCAGATGTGGAAAATGCAAATTTCCACTACCGAGTTAACTGAAAGAAACTTAGTTTCTGGTTGTTCGTCCACTTCTGGACTCTAGTCCTGTTTCAGAAATTGAGTGTTGTGTGAACATTTGTTTCACAGATCTGACTCATTTGCATGCAGACTTTTGCATGCAGACTGCTGGTTCCCTACCTCTCAGGCAGATGTACTATGACTTCGAAGGAAGCTCCCAATTTGTCAACTCTTACGATATCCTTTTGGGCAGGCAGTGGGTCTGTTTTTTGTTTTCACCACAATGGGGCCCGGGAGCCCACACAGGGAACTAAACAGACACAGCCCGCAAACTTGTAAGCTTCTGATAACAAAAAGGAGGCTGGTAGTCAGTGAAAGTACTGGCAAGGCAGCCATGGGATTTCTGGAGAGTGATATGTTTGTGACAAAGAAGTAGAAGGAGGAGGAAGAGAAGTGGGAGAAGGAAAAGCAGAAGGGAAAGAAGATTTTTTAAGGGGGGTGGGAGGGGGGAGGAAGAGTAAGAGAAGACTAAAAAAAAAAAGAGTGACCACAAACAGAAAACTCTCCAGTGTTGATTTACCTGACAGGAACTTGACTTTAGCAATGAGAAATAATCCCTCCATTAGGCCAGGAACTGCCCTTGTCAACGGGTCCAGAACTTGGTTACATCTCTTCAGAACAGGACTCACAGGCTGTCCAGGTGTCACAGGCTGGGTCAAACAAAACATACAAAAATGGTACTGGGCATCATCATCATCATGTAGCCGGTCCTTTGCAGAAGGTCACTATCATCATGATCTGCCTGAAAGAAACATGGTCTCTTGCTAAATCTCCCGCCTCCCGTTTTTCAGTTTCTTGCTAGATATTTAGCCTCGAGAATTTTCCTGTCCAAAGTGTCACTCGTATCCTATGCCCATATTCATGCTGGTCAGCATATGAAACTCTTTCCTGGTACCATGCCTTCGGCTATTATTTTTTTCGAATCCACCACAAACCTGATATGGTCAAAATATTTCAGTTTCCGAGACAAGATGCTGTTTACTAGCCAATCTTCCTTGATGTTCAGATCTTTCAGGATGCAGCAATTTTTTTTTTTCATTGTCCATGGTATTCTGAGAATCTTTCTATTGCATTTCAACTCAAAAGCCCCTATTTTGTTCCTTGAAAACTGCAAGATAGTCCACAACTCACATCTGAATGTTGCTACAGCGAAGATGCCTGCTGTCTAAATGCTGATGTCTGTTGAACAGTCTCCACTGTTGAATATTAGAATCTTAATATTCAAAGGTTTGTGACATTTTCAATTCCTTCATTAGTTACTGGGTTTTTTTTGGTGGTGATAGGCAGTTTTGGAATTGTGCAACATGTTTTATTTATCACACTGTTTTCATAATATGATCTTAACTCATTAAGTACCAAAAACTCAACATACCTTTACTGGTTACTGAACACATAGCATTATCTGTGTGGATTCAGTTGTTTGACTCGAAAAGTGGGGGGGGGGGGGGGGGGGGGGGGGGGGGGGGAGATAGCCATTGCCCTTAAACCCTTTCACCCTGGTGACCTATAAAAATGAGCTAATATGAGATAAAGTCAGCACAGAACCAATTCTAAATTACATACAAAGACAGCAGCAAATCAAATAGTTTGACCACTTGAAGAGAATGCCTTCTGATGCTATACCATACAAGGCATATACCAAAAGAAGAGAGGGATGTAGAGCAAGAGGCAGACCAAAAACACCATGGGAAGATAACACCAGACAAACTCTACAGTACCACGATGGGTCTATGGTCGAAGAAGCCAGAAGAGCACGAAGCAGGACCTTTTATCTCTCTCGACACCTAAAGTGGTAAAAAAGTATGTAGAGAAGAAGAAGACCTATAAAAACAATGCCAATTACCTGTAATCAGAGAATTCCTGAGAAAAAAATCCCTTTTAAAAAAACAACCATTTTACAGAGGTCAAACACAAAAATCACAGCAATTCCATTTATCGACCAAAACAATACTACATTCCATCAAGAATACAGGGAGTCATTGGTTAAAAACAAATGCAGGAGAGAATTAATTGGGTCATATATCTGTAAGACTAAAAAAATAAATTGCGAGGGTGATTAATTTTTTTAACCCTAGGAACCAAATAGAGGTTAACCCGGTAACCAATGGGAAAACTATTACATCAGCTTAACCCTGTAACCAATGGGAAAACTATTACATCATTCTTCTATTTATTAGGAAAACTCAATTTTTTTTAAACAGGAAAACGTGCTATTTTTAGTAATTATGGTAACTCCTGATTTTGAGCTTTCTCAACACTAAACAGGAAACTTAAAATTCTATTGTCAAATCAATACTGTTGTATGGAGCAGAAACATGGAGAACAACTAAGGCAATTACTAATGAACTACAAACATTAACTGGTGAATGCGCCGAATAGAGGCAATTAAATGGTATGATTTAATCACTTACATACATCTTTGGGAGAGAACTCAGCAAGTTCCAGTGGACCAAGAGGTGAAGAAAAGACGTTGGCATTGGATAGGACTCACTGTAGGAAAAGCTTAGTACAATATAACTAGAATGTCTTTGCACTGGAACATGGGGCACAGGGGGCATAGGAATAAAGGATGACCAAAAAACACAAGGAGAGGGGAGCAAGAGAGTGAAGTTAAAAAAAAAAGATGGGGAGGAGATGGGGAGATAAAAAAACACAAGGAGAAGGGAGCTAGAGAGTGAAGTTTAAAAAAAAAAGAAGGGGAGGAGATGGGGAGACCAAAAAACACAAGGAGAAGGGAGCTAGAGAGTGAAGTTAAAAAAAAAAGAAGGGGAGGAGATGGGGAGGACACAGGGAGATCAAAAAACACAAGGAGAAGGGAGCTAGAGAGTTAAGTTAAAAAAAAAGGTGGTCAGGACATGGGAATAGCTGCATGCAACAGCAAAGGATAGAACGACTTGGTGTGAGTTGGCTGGGGGCCTATGCTTCATTGGGGGCTAGAAAGGCAGAAGAAGAAGAATACCTGGTTTTCCTAATCATGTGTGCATGCATAAATGATAACACTGCTACCAGCCAGGAGTCTTGTGATTACTGATTTCAGAATCGACATCAAAGCACACCGGGCATGCCCAACGGGGCTCCCTCTCCCACAGCAAATGTTTTAAGGTGTAGATGCTAACTGTTCCCATAGCACCGGATCCACACTAAATTCCTCATTCACACATTCTTGCAAATGTTATTTCATCTAATCTCGTGTCTTCTGTCAGCAGTTGTTCGTATATGGTCTTCAGAATATCTCCCTTGTCCAGTACGAGTGTTCCCGTAGCTTTCACTTTTGTAGCTGAAAATCTGCTCTTTCATTCCCTCCCACTCCTGCATTTCCCAGACAATAAATTCACGTGATTTCCTGCAATGTTGGCGTACTGATACATGGCATCCACTCATGTCACATTAGTCCATTTTGATCTTTCCACAGTGTCGACAGAGAATCAGATAATAATTCCTCTGGTAACTTTGTTTTTTGCTATCCAATTCAGAGCTTCAGCGACTGCCTCCACACCCATCCTCATGCTTGACGTTGTAGATAAAAAAGCTCCATTTTGTTTTGCCACAATTTTTCCTTTTGTTCTAGCTGAAAATCCCCAGCCAGATCTTACATCCAGATGAACAGAACCATCGGTTTACACTGCTGCATCCTCCAGCCCAGCCTTTCCATCTATCAGCTGTTGTACCTCTAATTCTGCCTTACTGTAAGTCTTGTGAAAGTGTATAGACTATACATGAAGTATAAGAAGAAGTTGGTGACTGAGAAGTTGGTGACTGAGAAGTTGGTGACTGAGAAGTTGGTGACTGAGAAGCTACTGACATTGTCTTACCACTTGAGGTGCAAACTGTAAGTAATCCTTGATAACCTGCAGCAGGAAATCAGGGTTTAACTTGCAAAAGTAGTCAACTCCCAATGGCAAACCCTGAAATATTTAACAATGTGCACATTGTACTCATAAAGACAAACCCAGAAATATTCAAGATTGTGTAAAATCTATGTCCAACCCTGAAAAATTCAACAATGTGTTAGTCTTAACTGTAATGGCAAACCCTGTGTATATCCTACATCTAATGGCAAACCCTAAAATGTTTACAATGTGTACAGTTTTACGTCTAATGGTAAACCCTGACATGTTAAAAATGTGTATAGTTTTATGTCTAATGACAAACCCTGAAATGTTAACAATGTGTATAGTTTTACGTCTAATGGTAAACCCTGACATGTTAAAAATGTGTATAGTTTTATGTCTAATGACAAACCCTGAAATGTTAACAATGTGTACAGTTTTACGTCTAATGGTAAACCCTGACATGTTAAAAATGTGTATAGTTTTATGTCTAATGACAAACCCTGAAATGTTAACAATGTGTATAGTTTTACGTCTAACCGCAGACCCTAAAATACTGATAAATGTGCACAGGTTACATCTAATGGCAAACCCTGACATATTTAACAATATGCTTCACGCGCTTTTCTACCCAAATCTTCAATGTTCTGTGTCCATCTTCTTGCTACGTCTAATGACAAACTCGTATCGTATCGTATCGTATAAAATCAAACAAAAATTTCAAGCTTAGTCCTTTTTTAGCCGCCTGATGGCCTGCTTTTTCAAGGACGGTTCCTTTGCTATCTTATTTTATTTATATTCCTTGTGGTGATCACTTTCACCTGAGTTTGTTCATTTGTTGCCTAAGTTCTGGTTCTGAGGGGCCTGGTTCCTGTTTAATTGGCTATTCGCTAGCTTTTGCACTGTTCATCTGTGTTAGCACCAAGTCAGTTTGAAGTCACACCGCCACGAAACAAACAGTTCCGCATACTGAGCGCCCTAAAACACGGCCCCCACAGGACGACTGTCACAATCTTGTTGTTGTGTGCAGCCGTTAGATAAGTAGAGGAGGTAACAAAGGTTGCAAAAAAAATTAGAACGCCCGAAGGTGCAAAGATATTGTATAGCTAGGTCGGAAGTTGGAGAGAGACAGATAGCTTGCTAGGTTGAGGAAGAGGTCCTTGGTGGGTTGAGTCCTGCACGCTGCCTGCTCTGCCTGGGTAGATCTGAAAATAGACTGATTTACATTTTAGATATATGTGGGGAGGGACGGGTGAAGTTATCAGGGAAGCGTGGTAGCCTGGAATTCCACAAGTGCTGGTCCCCTTATTGTGCAATGCCCTTTTAGCTGGTTTGCCTCAGAGCGTCGGGTGGCCTTTGGTGGGTTTCCTCGGTTTTTAGCTGAAAATGAGTTTATTAACATTGAAACATGTGTGGGAGGGGCGGGGAGTTTACAAAATGAAATGCATAACAGACTGAAATCCACGAGTGCTGGTCCCCTTCTTGTGCTATGCCCTTTAGCTGGTTTGCCTCGGAGCGTCGGGTGGCCTTTGGTGGGTTCGGTCGTATTATTCTTTCTGAAAAAATACTATGAGAAATTATGTTAGTTGAATTTTTTAGTCTGGTTGATTCGCCTGTGGTTGAGAAGGAGTGGGAGTGATACAGGCTGAGGGGCAGGAATGCCTTTGAGAGGACATACAGTGAGGTCGGAAGAGTGAGTGAGAGGTAAGGTTGCCTCTGTTGTGGGTGCTGGTACTCGCTGGATCTGGTCATATCATGATGAGGGGTGGCTCTCAGATCGCTTTCCCGGTTCTGGATATGAACTGCTTCACAAGTCGCTGGACCTTGTCGTCGCAGCTTACACTGAGGCAGTTTTCAGTTGTCATAGGTTGGTTTGAGGCTCTGAAGTGCAGCACGAGCTTTTGTCTCTCTATTTCGTGGTGTTTGCAGTTGACAAACTCTAAAATATACTACAATGTATATAGTCTACATCTAATGACAAACTGATATTTTCAACAATGTGTATGGTCTGTTTAATGAAAAACCCTGAAATATTCAAACATATGTCAGGTATATGTCTAAACCCTGACACATTTAATAAGGGGTACAATCTGCACTCTTGGACAGTTACTGGTGTCATCAGAACTGCAACTCTTCATTTTCTGCTGAAGATGGGGACAGAGCACTTATAGGGGTATCCATAGTGCTGTGATGTCAATTCTTAATTCAACATTCTGTGCTTAATGGCAGGCCCCAACAGATTCAAAAATGTACACTGAACATGGAGGACTGTGAAAAATTTGAGCTGTAAAAAGAAATACACACAAACACATACATACACACACATAAAGAGGCAAACGTCTTTTTCAAAAAGCAAAAGTACTCAATAAGTACCAACCTTTAAACTTGCAAAGTGCAGCTCAATAGACTCGTTGAGCAGTTCCATGGTTTTCTCTGGCCCTTTTCCTTTCTTCTTGGCCAGAATTGCAGAGAGGTATGCTAACTCCTAACATAAGAAAAACAAACACAAATAAATAGTGTAGTGCAGTGCAGAATTTATTTCTTTAATCTGCATGGGTAGTAGTAGCAGCAGCAGCATAATGTTAGTAATTAGTAGCAGAAACAGCAGCAGTAGTAGTAATAATAGCAGCAGTTGTTGTACAAGAATAAGTCAGTAGGTGAAGGCAACTCGACATAGTCTCCCTGCCTTGCAACACATGTAGTCTACTGATTCACAAGATTGTGGATGCCTGACAGGTACAAGCTTTTGTGTGTGGCCAGTAACCAAGTCTGCATGACCGACATCATCTCACTGTCATCTGCAAACCTCAGACCCTGCCATTGTTGCAATACTTCTGTGTCCTGAAATAATTTTGTTTCTTACTTCTGCATACAACTGCTTTACTTAATGACTTCCCTCCATAGTGGTAGCAGTAGTAGGAGTGGCAGTAATATTAGTGAGTAGTAGCAGCAGCAGTAGGAGTGGTAGTAATATTAGTGAGTAGTAGCAGCAGCAGTAGGAGTGGTAGTAATATTAGTGAGTAGTAGCAGCAGTAGTAGGAGTGGTAGTAATATTAGTGAGTAGTAGCAGCAGCAGTAGGAGTGGTAGTAATATTAGTGAGTAGTAGCAGCAGTAGTAGGAGTGGTAGTAATATTAGTGAGTAGTAGCAGCAGCAGTAGGAGTGGTAGTAATATTAGTGAGTAGTAGCAGCAGCAGTAGGAGTGGTAGTAATATTTATTAGTGAGTAGTAGCAGCAGCAGTAGGAGTGGTAGTAATATTAGTGAGTAGTAGCAGCAGCAGTAGGAGTGGTAGTAATATTAGTGAGTAGTAGCAGCAGCAGTAGGAGTGGTAGTAATATTAGTGAGTAGTAGCAGCAAAAGTAAGTAAAAAGTAAAGGACCCTCTTCCATGTCTTTAGGCATATAGGGCATATAGGGCTAGACCTATATTTTTATAGACCAATCGGCGCAGATGGGTGATGTGGTCAGAATCACGCCGGCCGCCTTTACTTCCTGGCACTGCACCCGGTACTCTTACAAGGCTGGAGCGACCTGGCAGCCAAGGTCATTTTTGAAAAAAGTCCGGCTCCACCAGGGAGTGCACCCATGACCTTCCGATACGCGGCGAGCATCTAGCCACTCTGCCACGGCGACTCCTGCAGCATCAGTAGGAGTGGTAGTAATATTAGTGAGTAGTAGTAGTAGTAGCAGCAACAATAGGGGTGGTAGTAATATTAGTGAGTAGTAGTAGCAGCAACAGTAGGGGTGGTAGCAATATTAGTGAGTAACAGTAGTAGTAGCAAATGTCACAAACTTTAAATATCTAGGCTCTATAATAAATAGCAATAGAGACTGTTTGACAGAAATTAAAAGGAGGATGGCCATAGCAATGCAAAGATGAAACAGCCTAAAAAGTCTATAGTTAAGCACCAGCAAGGAGATCAAAATTATAATTTTGAGAGCATGCATCCTCCTATAGCAACGTACGGATGTGAGTCGTGGACCGTCTCCCAATCCTTTAGAAAGAGAATAGGGGTTTTTAAGCTGAAGTGCTATAGAAAGATTCTCAAAATATCTTGGACAAAGAAGAGGAGAAATACTGACATCTTGAAAGATCTGAACATCAAGGAAGATTGGCTAATAAACAGCATCCTGTTTTGGAAGCTGAAATATCATGACAGATTGGAAGCGCCATGACAGATTGGAAAAAATTATAGCAGAAGTTATGGTTCCAGGAAAGAAGGGCAGGGGCAGACCAACATGAAGATGGACACAGGATATAAGTGACTCCCCGAGTATCAAAGTACAAGAGGCGGGATAGCTGGCGAGAGACTGAGTTTCTTTCAGGCAGACCATGATGAGAGCGACATTCTGCAAAAGGACTTGCTACATGACGATGATGAGTAGTAGTGGTAGCGGCAGTAGGAGTGGTAGTAATATTAGTGAGTAGTAGTAGTAGTAAAAAAAAGGTAAAGTCAGGAGATGTGAACCAGCGTCACTGCACACGGTTATAAACCATAAGTGCTCTGCCACCAGTACGGAAAGCTGATAAGAAACTGTCCGCCTGTGTTGCTGTCCTCACAAAACTTTGTAGCTATAGTGACGTTCCTCCATTTACCCTGGAGTGTTAACTCTGGTACCCATTTCCTAGAGGCTAGGTGAACCCCTAGGACACTTTACACACCAGTGGCGCATCTGGCATACGACACTAAACGCATATTTTATAGACCAATCGGCTTTCAGTGGGTGATGTAGTCCACCTTCCACTGATCGCCTTTACTTACTAAGACTTTACCTGGTAGTCATGTTATGCTGGGATGACCTAGCATCCAAGGTCTGGCCTCTTCCATGTCTTTAGGCATATAGGGCTAGACCTATATTTTTATAGACCAATCGGCGCAAGATGGGTGATGTGGTCAGAATCACACCGGCCGCCTTTACTTCCTGGCACTGCACCCGGTACCCTTACAAGGCTGGAGCGCATTGGCAGCCAAGGTCATTTTTGAAAAAAGTCCGGCTCCACCTAGGAGTGCACGCATGACCTTCCGATACGCGGCGAGCATCTAGCCACTCTGCCACGGCGACTCCTGCAGCATCAGTAGGAGTGGTAGTAATATTAGTGAGTAGTAGTAGTAGTAGCAGCAACAATAGGAGTGGTAGTAATATTAGTGAGTAGTAGTAGTAGTAGCAGCAACAATAGGGGTGGTAGTAATATTAGTGAGTAGTAGTAGCAGCAACAGTAGGGGTGGTAGCAATATTAGTGAGTAACAGTAGTAGTAGCAAATGTCACAAACTTTAAATATCTAGGCTCTATAATAAATAGCAATAGAGACTGTTTGACAGAAATTAAAAGGAGGATGGCCATAGCAATGCAAAGATGAAACAGCCTAAAAAGTCTATAGTTAAGCACCAGCAAGGAGATCAAAATTATAATTTTGAGAGCATGCATCCTCCTATAGCAACGTACGGATGTGAGTCGTGGACCGTCTCCCAATCCTTTAGAAAGAAAATAGGGGTTTTTAAGCTGAAGTGCTATAGAAAGATTCTCAAAATATCTTGGACAAAGAAGAGGAGAAATACTGACATCTTGAAAGATCTGAACATCAAGGAAGATTGGCTAATAAACAGCATCCTGTTTTGGAAGCTGAAATATTTTGACAGATTGGAAGCGCCATGACAGATTGGAAAAAATTATAGCAGAAGTTATGGTTCCAGGAAAGAAGGGCAGGGGCAGACCAACATGAAGATGGACACAGGATATAAGTGACTCCCCGAGTATCAAAGTACAAGAGGCGGGATAGCTGGCGAGAGACTGAGTTTCTTTCAGGCAGACCATGATGAGAGCGACATTCTGCAAAAGGACTTGCTACATGACGATGATGAGTAGTAGTGGTAGCGGCAGTAGGAGTGGTAGTAATATTAGTGAGTAGTAGTAGTAGTAAAAAAAGGTAAAGTCAGGAGATGTGAACCAGCGTCACTGCACACGGTTATAAACCATAAGTGCTCTGCCACCAGTACGGAAAGCTGATAAGAAACTGTCCGCCTGTGTTGCTGTCCTCACAAAACTTTGTAGCTATAGTGACGTTCCTCCATTTACCCTGGAGTGTTAACTCTGGTACCCATTTCCTAGAGGCTAGGTGAACCCCTAGGACACTTTACACACCAGTGGCGCATCTGGCATACGACACTAAACGCATATTTTATAGACCAATCGGCTTTCAGTGGGTGATGTAGTCCACCTTCCACTGATCGCCTTTACTTACTAGGACTTTACCTGGTAGTCATGTTATGCTGGGATGACCTAGCATCCAAGGTCTGGCTTTTTATTGTGAAAAAATTTCCACTTGATGCGGATTAGACAAGAGATCGATTATCTAGCCGCTACACCCCCACAGCTCCTGGTAGTAGCAACAGCTGTTTAAAAAAAATTTTATGCCAAAATAATAGAAGTAGCAGCAGCAGTAATAGGTATAGCAGTCGCAGTAGTAGTAGTAATAGCAACAATAGTAATTATAAATGTAGTAGTCACAGTAGTAGTAGCAATAGTAATTATAAAAATAGAAGTAGCAGTAAATATTATAAAACTAATATGTATAAAAGTAGTAGTAGCAGAAGTAGCAGTTATAAATGTAATAAGAGCAGTAGTAGTCATATAAGTAGTAGTAGTAGTAGTAGTAGTAGCCGTTATAAATGTAAGAGCAGTAGTAGTCATAAAAGTAGTAGTAGTAGTAGCCATTTTATAAATTAAGAGCAGTAGTAGTCATAAAAGTAGTAGTAGTAGCAGAAGCCGTTATAAATGTAAGAGCAGTAGTAGTCATAAAAGTAGTAGTAGTAGTAGTAGTAGTAGTAGTAGTAGCCGTTATAAATGTAAGAGCAGTAGTAGTCATAAAAGTAGTAGTAGTAGTAGTAGTAGCCGTTATAAATGTAAGAGCAGTAGTAGTCATAAAAGTAGTAGTAGTAGTAGTAGTAGTAGCCGTTATAAATGTAAGAGCAGTAGTTGTCGTAAAAGTGGTAGCAGCAGTAGCAGTTATAAATGTAGGAAGAGCAGTAGTTGTCGTAAAAGTGGTAGCAGCAGTAGCAGTTATAAACATAACAAGAGCAGTAGTTGTCGTAAAAGTGGTAGCAGCAGTAGCAGTTATAAACATAGCAAGAGCAGTAGGAGTTGTAAAAGTGGTAGCAGCAGTAGCAGTTATAAACATAGCAAGAGCAGTAGGAGTTGTAAAAGTGGTAGCAGCAGTAGCAGTTATAAACATAGCAAGAGCAGTAGTTGTCGTAAAAGTGGTAGCAGCAGTAGCAGTTTTAAACATAGCAAGAGCAGTAGGAGTTGTAAAAGTGGTAGCAGCAGTAGCAGTTTTAAACATAGCAAGAGCAGTAGGAGTTGTAAAAGTGGCAGTAGCAGCAGCAGTTACAAAAGTAGTAGCAGCAGTAGAACAAAGGCAAGTCAGTTCAGAGAGGGAGATACATTACCGGCAACACTCACTATGGAGACGGCACCTAACCGATTGACTGACAAAAAAGAAGTCTAAAAATAAAAAAAGGAAAAAACTTACAGCAGAACGCCCAATTGTTTGCTGAAGCTCATTCAGAAACTCCAGTTGTTGTGCAGCTTCTTCAACATGATCCAGCAACAGCTGGCAGCCAATGATGCCCGTCAGAGCAGACACACTGGTTTCATCAAGTTGCATGGCATTCCTGTAACACTTCATGGCTTCCTTCACCTGCGGGATGTATATTAAAAAGGGTTAACTGCATCCCACCAAGAACAAGATGGGAAAATAACATCACAGAAACTCTGCAGCACCACGAAGTGTCTATGATTGAAGCAGCCAGAAGAGCACAATGCAGGACCTTATATCTCCCTTGACACCCAAAGCGGTAAAAGAGGACGTTAAGAAGAAGAATAAGAACTGAATCTCAGATGGATGTTAAATCAACACTTCCTTCTTCTTCTGTCTTTTATCCAACAGTGCAGCATAAGCCCTCAACCAACTCAAACCAATTCATCCTGTTCTTGGTTACTGCACGCAGCTCTCCCCATAATCATTCTTGGGGCCCACTACCTCCCCAACAAACATGTTGTAGGAGTCGAATAACTGAGAGCTTCCTTCGAAGTCAGAGTGCATCTGCCCAAGTGGCAAGGAACACCCTTTTCACACAAATAAGCTAGTAAAACTGATGTACACATAAAACTTAGTCTAAATGGACGAACAACCAGGACTTTCTGCCGGATCTTACATCCAAAGAACAAAGAAGAAGAAGACGCATGCAACTCACCCATGTCCTCCATATCCTTATAGCTTCATTCTCTAGCTCCAATCTCCATGTGTGTGTCTAGTCTGCCTTTATTTCTACACTCCTGTGAGTTCCAGTGCAAAGACATTCTAGTTACATTGTTCTCAAGTTTTCAAATCTGGTGTCCTATCCAATAGCCGCGTCTTTGCTTCACCTCTTGATTTACTAGAATTTTTTTAGTTCTCTCCCAAAGCTTAAGTGATTCTACCAGACCACTTAAATTTCTCTATTCCGAATAGACATGAGTTAATGAATGTTTGTAGCTTACTAGTAACTGTTTTAGTTGTTTTAAACACGTTCTCAAAGTATACTTTTTAAAAAGGTTTTGAACAACGGATCAACATCATGGCACACAGGTAGTAACCCATAAGTGCTATGTTCTTCTTTCAACTCAAGTCTGAGAAGTTCAGTCAGCACAGTGCACTGGCTCTGTAGCACCGGTGAGGATCCTGAAATACTTTGGGTAGATTTTAAACTCAAATTTTGCCTGGGCAGCGTTATTTTCAATTTCCAAGTGATAAGGGATTTTTTTCTGTGCAACAATGCACATGGGTGTCTGATCTCACTACCCAGAGACAAGGGGAAATTACTAGAAGTCCATGTGAAAAAATTCCAGCCCTTACCAGGGACTGAACCCAGAACCTCTAGCACTCGAGGCGAACACCATACCTCAAGACTACACAGCCCCTACTTATGGTAATTGTCTTGTACTTTAAAAAAAAGAGGCTTTAAACACCAGTGACACATCAAGCATATGATGTTGGACTGATACTTCAAGAGACAAATCGGCACTCTACAGGTGATGTTATAAACATTATGCCAACCATCTTTGTTTCCCAAGACATTATCTAGTAGCTATTTGAAGCTGGGTTGACCTGAAGGTCAGGGTCAGTTTGAAAAACAATTTAAACAATTAACTACCACATGCATAAAATAAAGATTGTACAGTCCCCACAGTGTGCATGTCAAACAAGACCACAAACACCTGAGCACATTCTGCAGACCTGCCCACTCTACCTACAGCTTCAAAAAGACACCTCGCCTCAAGAGCAAAGTGTGCAGAATCACTAACTTCAAAGAAGAAACGGCCAACTACAGAGAAAAGTTACTTTTCAGAGCATTTCTTGGTACCAATTTTTGGCTACGTCAAACTTGCAGCAGACAATAAGAACAGCAAGCTAAAATAGGTGAGGCCAGATAACACTCTTCCCATTCACTTCCTATAAACATGACGGAAAGTTTCTACTTGTTCATCCATTTTCTGGACTTCAATCTTGTTCCAGAACTTGAGTTTTACATGCACATCCATTTTACAGATCTGGCCTATATGTATGCAGACTGCTGGTTCCTCCCCTCTCTGGCAGATGGAAACACCCCTAATTAGTTGCCTTCTACAACATGCTCGGTAGGGTGGGGGAAGGGGGGGGGGCGTGGGTCTATTCCCCCTCCCCAAATGGGGCCCAAGAAACCACATAGGAAGGAGTGGTATTTCAGCTGCTACATTCATTCATTCATTCATTTTCTTCTCTCTCATTCATTCATTCATTCTTTCTCTCATTCATTCATTCTTTCTCATTCATTCATTCATTCATTCATTCAATATCCTGATGTACCATTATATGTCACATAGGGCTCACAGTCTGTTCTTCTATTCCACCCTTTCCTGTGAAATCATTTCAATATTATCGATGGTCCAGCAGCTTTGGCCTCTCTCATCAATGTTCATCTTAGGGTTTCTTTTGGGCGTCCTCGCCTCATTTATCCTTTTATTTCCCATTCTGTCTGTTTAGTGATTCTCTGCTAGTTTCTTTTCAGGATCTGTCCAAGGTAGCACCATCTTCTCTGTCTTTTAACTGTTGATACTAGTGGTTGTCCAGACACTTTTCTTATTTCTTCAATCCATCTGAATTCACCCCATTTGATTTTCATAATTTTCCTAAAAAATTTGTCTTTGAATGCATTTAACTTTCATTTCTATTCTTTACTGAATCTCAACAAAGATAGTCCGAGAACTTACTGAATAAATAGTTTGATGTGCAGCCATGACAATCTATTGACTTTCGAACAAACGTTACTTATAAAGGGTTACAAATTGGGCATGCAGGCCCGTATTAAATTCGTCCCTCTCAAGCGTTCATCTTTTAAACCTCAGCTGCATATTATCAATAATGCATGTTATGTTTATAAATAAATATACATAATTAAAAAATGCATAAACACATCATGTATACACAATCATACACACTCGAAATATTCCCATACACACATAGACACAAGCACACCCTTACATATACATGCATACACACACACACACTCATATGTACACCCTCAAATACATACATGCACTTATTCTCATATAGACACATACAAGCACCCATACTCATATGTACAAATACACGCACACAACTCATACACACACATGCACAATCACCTTTATAAACACAAGCACTTATACATACACAAGCAAACATCCCTACATATACGCACATCCACGCACACATGCATTCTCATGAATGAATAACTAGTAACCAGTTAACTAAGTAGCCAATGTGAAATTTGAAGAAATTTTTTTTTACAAAAACACCATTTCCAAAAACAAAAACAAAAAAACAGAACTACAGACACGAAACAAATAATAAAGCAGGGACACAGAGAATTAATTACCTTGCCCTGTTGGAGCAGCTGGAAGCCCATTTCATTCACAAAGTCGGCATTATTGTGATCAAGTGACACTGCACTTTCAATCAACACTTGCGTCTGCTGCAAGACCAAGGCATTTCTCCCACACTGCCAAAAATATAAAAAAAATAAAAAAAGGTAATGGTAATAATAAACATAATCTAATACAACTAGTCTCTCTTTGTTAAAATTTTTTCAGCTTTTTCCCTTAAAAAGGCAGGTGACACACTGTGTTGTGGTTTACAGCTAGACTGCGATATCTGCTGCAACTATCTGTCCAACCCATCCGATTTCAGCAAACTGTTAATTAGTTACCTTTTACAACATGCTTATGTGGGGGGGAAGAGGCTTTCTCGTTTTTCAACTCATATTTTAATAACTGAGATGAGAAAGAGAACTGGATTCTTTGTTAACTGATATGAAAAGCAGAGTTGGATTCTTAGTTAACTGAAGTGTGAAACAGAACTGTTGGGAGTTACTTAGACTCGATCCTAATGTAGGCAAGAGAGTCATGGCCAGTTGGCCATTTTTTTTTTTTAAAGTGAAAGCCGCACAGATGTAGTTTTACAGATGAATGATAAGACAGAAGAAAAGACAGATGAAAAAGTAATGCAGTTTTGAGTACACTTCTGTTTTAAAAGATTTGCTTATCTGTAAGCAGACTGTTGGTTTCTTGCACCCCAGGCAGATGCACTACAGCTTCGAAGGAAACATTGCTAATTAACCTTTATTACATCCTTTCATTGCAGGCAGTAGGTCTATTCCCTTCCCTCACCCCAGCCCCAAAATGGGGCCTCAGAACCCAAAAGGGAAGGATGATATTCAACAGTGAGATAAAAGCATAGGTGGAATTATAATCAGGTTGCAATAGACACTGTTAGCATGGGAACTCTTCGCAGGCTGCTGAGAAAGGAGACGGAGCACTTGTGAGAATGCCTCAAGTGCAGTGATGTTAATTCTTGATTCATTAATTCATTTTATCTGTACCAGAAATGTTAAGTGTTAAGCATCAAAGAAGAGATTTCACCTACCAGTCTTGAGAAAACCTGGGCCATGTGCAGATAGAGCTGACCGCTGTTAGACTCCAGCTTGTCCAGTACAGCAATCAAATCAGCAATCTTCGAAGCTGCCTGTGTGTGCAACAGAAATTATAAATGGAAAAAGCTGCCATTATCCGTAACATCATGTTGATTATATTTGTCCCTGTGTGGATTCCCACTGCCTACCCAAAAGCATGTCGTAAGAGTCGACTAATTGGGGGCTTCCTTCGAAATCAGAATGCATCTGCCTGAGAGGCAAGGAACCAGCAGTCTGCATACAAATGAGTCAGATCTGTAAAAAGAATGCACCCGCAACACTCAGGTTCTGGAACAGGACTGCAGTCCAGAAGTGGACAAACAACCAGAACTTTCTGCCAGAGTTTACAGCTGGTGAACGCGAAGAAGAAGAAAGACAAGAAGAAGATTATATTTCCATCACCCAGCTATTGTGCTAAGAGCATGGCGTGACACTGTGAGCTGCAGATTTAATTTTAAATGTTATAACACTGTGCCCAACATGGTTTGTACTGTGAAGTGAAAATTAAGAAACTGGTGAATGGCCTGCTGCCACAGAAGTAGCAGTGCTCTTTGCAATTAAATACAACTACAGATCTGTGTTACCCTGTTTCCATCTATGGTGTGCTGCATTTCTTGTGTCAGACTGTCTAAGTTAGCACTTCTCATGGCTGTCTTATGCATTTAATGAGTGTGTATGCTTTTGGCTTTGCAGGGACTGTAGTCTGTGTAAATTTTTCTGCAAGGGACAGTGATAAATTGTCTGTGTGGTTTCTGATGGTACAGGAACAGAACAGCTATGGGGCCACCCATCTGCTATGAAGTTAGAACTCCATTGATCTGATTACCTGATCATGCTGATTCACTCAATCATTCACAGATTTATATATACATTAAATCAAACTAACGTTGATCTTCCCAGATCCCGCCCATTTAAACACTAGCTCACTTCTGATTGGTCGACCTTGAGCCGCGCAATCTTGACACAAGGTTAGGAGGTTTCCGCAATGTCGCTGATATCGCATGTTGTATATTTCAGCACGCCAGCACTTTTAACACTACAAAAACATGTACAAACTGGGTCTAACACAACCCCCCCTAGAAAGTGCTGCAACCTAAGTCACAGGCATTCTCTTTCTCAGAATAGAAATGTAAATGCAAGATAACCCAGAAAGCAAACAACAAAGAGGCACACCCGTAACCTGCAGGAAAGTAGACCTGCCCAACAAACTTGTGAATGAAACATGACCTACTTTGTTTGGGGAGACTAACTTAAACCTAACCATACACTCATCCATTCACTCAGTCATTTAATAATTCATTCATTCACTTATTTGCTCATTTTCTAATTCCTACAACATTCATCCATTCTCTCATTCATTCATTCATTCATACATACATTTATTTATCCATTCACTCATTCATTCTCTCCTTTACTCAATCATTCATTCATTGGTGTTACTCAGTAGCACATTACCTCTGTGTAATGCCCCTCTCTGCAAATCAAGTGCAGTATCTGATATTTCAAGGCTTCGACGCAGTTCATATCAATGTTCAGAGCCCTAGACAACAACGAGAAGAGAGTACAGAAACTGCTTTGATCTTAAGATTCTTAAGAATGAATAATAACATGAAATTACAACATTTGAGATGAGATGTATGAGAAATACGGTGGTTAAAAACAAGAAGAAAAAGAATCAGCAAAGAAGAACTAAGAATAACTGGTAGGCACTGTACCGGTAAATGATTTAATAGAACAGCAAGTAATCAAACTGTCTGGTCATTATTCAAAAGTGAATTCTACCTACTGTAAACATTACTGTTTTGTGAATGTTGAATTAGGAATCAACATCACAGACCTCAGGACATTCCTATAAGCGCGCTGTCACCATTTTCACCGCAACATTTCCGATGGCACCAAGAACAGTCTGACTGTATATGCATCTCGCCTTTCCCCTGAGCGTTCAGCCTGATCCCCTGGTTATTCCTTGTAGAACCTTTCTCCTCAGATTGTTGTGATCTATTTGTGCCTCTGCACTCTCACTCACTGCCATAGGATTCTTACAACTTGTCAAGCACCAATTCACCGCCAAATAGTGCAGAACCAGTCAGCCTACTGCCTATTTGTTTCCCACCACACAGGTATTCACTAGAGAAAATATCAACATACGCTTTCCCTGAAACCTTTGAAGCTGTGTTTGCTACTTTGCACAGAACATATCTGTCTCCACTTTTTCAACATGCTCTGGGAGTCAATTACAATTTACTTTTTGTGAGTAAAAGGTAATACTAGCATCAAGAGATCTAATAGACTGAAATGGCTGGTGCATATTAAGAGAATGTCAGATGACAGAGAAGTAAAAACTGTATACACAAGGAAATTGAATGGTCATAGACCACGAGGCAGACCAAGAAGATGATGGAGAAATAATGTCCAGAAAGCCCTACAAACACCTGGTGTCATCAAATGGAAAGAGAAGGCCAACCAAAGAGATTAGTGAAGATGGGTGATATCTGCTGCAAGAACCTCAAGGGCTTGGAATGCTGAAGAAGAAGAAGAGTAAAAGGTACATGTAAGTTCATGGCAAGTTCTGCTGTTGGAGTTTAATGTACTCCCATGCTGAGGATGTAGCCATTTACTTCCCTTGTTGGGTATTAACAACAGAACAGAGCAATTCACTATTCTATGCCTTAGAACAGGACACAATCAACTTTGCAGCCACATGTACAGAAAATTGAAGACTGGTGATTCAGCTATGTGCACATGTGGATTGGCACTTGAGACAACAGATCACGTCTTCCAATAATGTCCCTAATACAACATACCAAGACAACATTTCTGGCCTTAGAGAAGCCAAACTTTACTAGTCATTGAGTGAATGACAAAGGACAGCCATGTTAATTCTACAGACAACATTGCAGATGTTGATAATCTACTTCAAATGAACAAACAAAAAAAGAAGAAGATTACCAGAATTTTGATCTAATCATTGGTCTGCCTGAAAGAAAGTCTCTCACCAGCTCTTCTGCTTCAAACACTTTACTACCCAAGGTGTCGCTGGATATCCTGTTTTGTGCTGGTCAGTCCCTCTCCCTCTTTCCTGACATTACGCCTTCTGTTATTATTTTTCTTCCCAATTCACTGTCACGCTTGATATGGCCACAATATTTCACTTTCCCAGACAAGATGTTGTTTATTAGCCAATGTTCTTTGATGTTCAGATCTCTTCAGTATTTCTGTTCTAGTAGGTAAAAGATAGGTATGGCAATGGATCGTTTTGTTTCGTTTATTTTGCTGTACATTTTCGTCGGTATCTATAGACGCGATTGCGACCCGAAAATTTGCAAACCAATTGTCTGTTATTCAGAAATTATTTTTCTGTGCTCTTTACGTGAAAGATAAAATCGGAAAAGTTATTAGAAGTTATTGGAGAGATGCCAGGCTTTGACCTGAGATGGTTTTGACGCGTATAAAATAAATCGATGTTTTTTTTGGCAGCACGCAGTGAATAACGGTAAGTAATTTCGTAAATATCTTTTTAATTAAACTGATTACCGCAATGTGTATTGTATCTTTGAATTCTGCGTTCATTTTTATATAAGTGTGGGAAATTTCACAAAGATTGGCAATACAGCACATGTTTAAAAAAATTGGTTAGTAGCATCACTGTTTTCCCTTCAAATCCAATGACGGTAAGTAATTTCGTAAATATCTTCTTTATTAGCCTGATTACCGCAATGTGTGGTGTATTTTTGAATTCTGCGTTAATTTTTATATAAGTGTGGGAAATTTCACAAAGATTGGCAATACAGCTCATGTTTAAAAAAATTGTTTAGTGGCATCACTGTTTTGGCTTTAAATCCAATAACGGTAAGTAATTTCGTAAATATCTTCTTAATTAGCCAGATTACCGCAACATGTGTTGTATTTTTGAATTCTGCGTTAATTTTTATATAAGTGTGGGAAATTTCACAAAGATTGGCAATACAGCACATGTTTAAAAAAATTGTTTAGTGGCATCACTGTTTTGGCTTTGAATTCAATATGTTTGCACTAGGAGACCGTTTTTCCCGCTTTATAATTAACTTAAAATAATTATTAAATTAGCTAAAGTTATTTTAATCATTTAAAATAAAATCCACAACCATTGAAGCATTTGTTCATGCATCTGTCATTATTTAGAGCCCTTCGCATTCTCTGTTGGATATTTTTTTTCCTGATCACCCTCAAATCCCAATAATTAATTTGGGCCATCATTGCGCATTTTCTAAGATTATTCTTTAGTAATTAACTTCAGATACTTAGTAAATTAATAATGTTAAGTGAGTTACTTTTTAAACATCTACAACTCTTGTAGCATTTTTTTATGCGTCTGTTATTATTTAGAATCCACGGAATTTTCAGTCGGAATTGGTAAATCTAAGTGGTCGAGAAACAACAGCAGCGCTGACAGCGTTCCCTTTCATCAGGCCTGCCAGTACTTGGGCTTTCCCCCAAGAACTGGGTTTTTTATACGACACCTTGGGTTAAGATTTTGGAATCTTTTTTTTTTTTTTAAACATATATATCCTTATATAAAAGTGGGTAAATGTTTCATTTCGTAATTATAAAATTAACTATAAAATATGTACTATTTGTCAATTTTGTTTTTCTTATATATTGCTTGGGTTTTTGGTAAGCTGTCACATACCGTTCGTGTCGCGTGCCTGATTTAAGGATTTCTCCTTAAGAACCAACAGAACTCTGAAATAAAATAATGTTGAGGCGTCGGCTCGCATTGGTCTAAGGGATATCCCGTGGCCAATATACGCTCAACTTATTTTAGGAGTAGGGCAACTTAAGTTCTGGCACTACAGAATATCTACTAATCCTAATCGCAACTTGGCTGGACACCCCCACTATTATAACAAGAAAGCCCCCAGGCTATGATAGTGTACTATCACAGCCATGTTAACACAGATTAAACTTACTAATCACACAAACATAAAAGCTAGACAGTTTGAACAGTGAATGATGGACACTCAAGTCAATAATGAAACTTTCTGAACATGTAATAAATGCAACACATACATTATATAAGAATCAGCAAAGAACTTCAAGAACCCAGAGTGATAGGAAGGACAAAAACTTCAAAACAGATCTGACTGAATGTGTAAGAGATTCCCAAGGTCCGCCTAGATCATCATCATGATCATGTGGACGATTAACAGTGAAGCCCGGCAATAAACCAATTGACCACACTTATCTGAATCCCTGGTTTCTTGAACTTGCTGAATATTCAGTCACTGTGTTGTTACGTTGAAGACAGTCCCACACTAGACACTCAAACACTGGTGATACACCCAAGCTCCTGGAGAGGATCTCGGGTACCAAGTCAATCAAAAATGATGGTGAAGGTACAACACCCATTATGTAGTCCATAGACCAACTGGAGGATTTCCCTAATGGATGACAAAAGTTTGGTTTACAATTGGATGCCCACCACTGGCTTGGACATTGGTGACTTCCTTGTAGGTGTTTTTGTGGACTGCTGATTCACTGCCTGGCCTCCAAGGAGATACCATCCTGTATCAAGAAGGAACTCAGAATTAGCAGTCATCTCAGGGGTTACATGTCAAGCTCAGTTTATTAACATCCACATTAGTAATCATTCAGAGGAGAGTTTTCAGGATAATGAGACAGTATAAGTCTCTAAATATCATCTCTGTTGTTCAGTCAGTAACAGGGACAAGAGACGAGTAGCAGAGTAGAGACAGATAGACTCTATCAAACATAGAATATCAACTCTCCTCGCCCACCTCTGCACTTGTAGATGTACATCCCATCTCACTCTCTCATATATATATATTTTATACCTCCACATTCTGCCCACTGCACACCCAGTGTTGTTGTGCTAAAAAAAAAACTCTAACGTCACAGTGCCTAGCTGGCTGAAGTGTGACCCAGTTAAATATGTCCGCTATTTGACACAAACTCTGTCGGCTGGTTAGAGAATAATTAACTTGCTGAGTTTAATATATTTATAATGGTGTGGGTCAGGTAGGGCACAAACTATTAGCCTGCGAAGGAAAAGGTTTGATTTCAGGGGCTTGAGTGTCTGGACACCAAGAACGGCCTAGTTCTGTGCGGTCACACAGTTGAATCTTTCCTCCCTGCAGCAGCAGCTAACTTTATAGAGACATATATCATGGTACTTGTAAACTATAATCAACTTACCCAAGCTTAGGAATCCTTCAAAGATTAAACTGGTATTTTGAATGCGCCAAGATTTAATCAGAGAGGTGACATACTTCTGCACACCTAGGAAGTCAGGCAAAGAATGACCCAGCCTAATCTCGCTTTGCGTCTCTAGAAAAAAAATGTCCCGTACAAGTACACCAAGGAGTAAAAAGGTTTCCAGGAATTCGGAATATTACTCCAGAAAATATATATCCCACAGTTGCAAGTTTGAAAATGTAGACTTTTCAAAACAACTAGAGGGTATAGAAATATCTATTCCACCAAATAGAGGTATATATCAAAATAATTGATTATATACCCACCGGACGGGTTTAAATTTGAAATGTGACCTGCCCGCTAGGGGCGTCAACGTCACAACGAGTCTACTGTGCAGGGTTTAGTTGATTCACCTCTTGACATAAGCTTAGCTTCAGGTTTGACAGAAAATCCCATTGGCAACCCTCCCATGTTTGGCTGTCCGCGTGTGGCTGCTATAGATCTATTTCTTACATTCAATGCTGGGTGGACATGGGAGCCATGGTCATTTTTGAAAGAAAAGTAAATCCGACCTGACCTGATTCCCAGAAATGAACACACCTGCTGTGTTTGCCCTGTTGTTAACACTGTCACCGACCTATTATGAAAACGGCGTGTACTACCAGTGGGCTCATGTTTTCTTCTACCATATAGAACGGAGAGTTGGGGGAGGGGCAGTAGAAGATTGAGAGAAAGTTGAGAAAGAGAGGGAGCAGGAGGAGGAGAGAGGAATTTTAAAAAAAAAGAGACTAAGAAAAGAAAGTCGACACTGAGACATGGGGAAAAAGAAAGAAGAGGAAAAAGAAAGAAAGAAGAGGAGAGATACCAGGGAAAGAAGGTAGCAGGAAGGGGATGCGGCCATCCCGGTATCATCACTGTGGGGGAAGGGGGGGAACAACCACCCCAGGTGTCATTACTGTGCGGAGAAAGACCACCCCGGGTGACATCGCTGTTGCAAAAAGGGGGGGGTTTCCGGTATTTGTTAATTAGGTCATGTCAACTGACATTGGCACATTTATATGATCTTTATGTTTGCCTTGCCAGGACACACAATATGATATGTTTTAAGCCAGGCTCGCTGGCAGACAACTGTAAATGTAAAAGGTTTTAGATGAAAAATAAATCAGCCTGCAGACATTTTCCTATGTTAAATAGGCGCATATCGTAGTGTATGTAATTGAGACATGCATAAACGGTTAGGTCTCACTGTCCCGATTCTAGCAATATATGGTTGCTAAGGGATTCGTTCAAAAACAAAAAAAGTTATGGCCGTAAAATGCAAACATTGAGTCATTTCATCTCACTGGGTCGCAGCCGGAAGCCATGTTTCACGGATTTCCACTACAATTTTTCTGTCGTGGTGTCCGCCACTTAAATGTTAATATCTCCGCTTAGAATCGACTTACAGGCTTAAATGAGGTACCATTGGATTTGTAATTTTAATTTTCATCTAGCTGTTACAATTTCGTAAGTAAAAACACAAAAAATAAAACTTCACTACCATCCCTAGTAAAAGAACTGGCTCCTTTTCTGTGTCCTTATTTTATAGATGAACTGGCACTTGATGTATGAGGTAGTCGCCAGCACTGTGGTGGCTGCCTTTACTTCTTAGGACCTTACCTGGTAACCATTCTAGGCTGGGTTAACCTAGGAGCCAAGGTCATTTAAGAAAAAAAGTGACTTGATGCGGATTTGATGCCACAACTTTCAGGCTCACAGGCTGAGTGTCTAGACGCTATACCATGCCATCTCCCTCTGTCCAGACTAACCCCATACAAATTCTTCTTCTTTTATTGTTCCCCATCTCTAAAACCCGACAGAAATTTCTGGTTGTTTGTCTACTTCTGGACTTTAGTCTTATTCCATATCTTGAGATCTGCATGCATATCCATTTTACATATCATCTGCTTATCTGTATGCAGACTGTTGATTCCTCACCTCTCAGGGGGATGCACTCTGTCTTTGATGGAAATGTCCTAAACTACTAGAATTTTACAACAAGCTGGGGCAGTGGGTCTATTTGTCTTTTTCTCCCACAATGGAGCTTTAGAACCCAAAACGGGAAGCAAAGATTATGAGAATTGCTGAATACCAATTTTATGAGGCAGGGTCAGTCCAAGATCTTATCTGCTGGTCATCCCCCCCGTCCTCTTGTAACATGATATGCTATATAGGTCTTGCATTTTATTCTTCCATAAGGGGGCTGCATGGTCTCAAGGCATGGTGTCTGTCTAGAGTGCTAGAGGTTCCAGGTTCAATCCCCGGTAAGAGCTGGGATTTTTTCACTTGGACTTCTAGTAATTACCGCTGGTCTCTGGGTAGTGAGATCAGTCGCCTGTGTGCATTGTTGCACATGTAAAAAAAATCCATTGGCAGTTGGAAATCGAAAAGACTAGCCTAATGGTGCTGCCCAGGCAAAATTGTGGAGTTGAAAATTAACCCAAAGTATTTCAGGATCCCCGCCGGTGCTACAGAGCCTTTGCACTGTGCTGAGCTTCTTCAGACTCAGACTTGAGTTAGAAAAAGAACAGAGCACTTATGGGTTACTACCTGTGTGCCATGATGTTGATCCGTTGTTCAAACTTCAGTCTTCCATACTGTTTTTAAGAAGATTAAAGGTTAAAGGTAAAGGGATTGACTTCATTGTGCTCGGTTTTTATACCATATAGTGTGGTCTCTCTCAGTAACATGTCTAGCTACCAGCCTAGAGTGTCCCACAAAGTACAAACCCTGCTGCCCTGATGGCGATCGCCAGTAATCTCCATAAAAACTGCACTCATGAACCAAACAGCTCAGCTGTAAAATGAACCCACAATCGTCTGAGCACGAGGCAACAGCTTGAACAACTTTGCCACGAAGACCCCCTTGGCCTCTGTGGCACAGACGGTTGGGCAACAGTCTCACAATCTAATCTGTTTCTATACTGTGCAACAGTTTTAATATCATGGATAGAATCCAATCCAGCACCTTTGGCCTCTCTCACCAACATTCATCTTTGGGTATTTTAGATGTTCTCATTTCCTTAATCTATGCATTTCCCACTTCAGTGCTTGTTTTGGTGATTCTGTCCCCTTCTTCTCAATACATGCCCAGTCTACTGCCATCTTTTTTGTCTTACAACTGTTTACACCTGTGTTTCCCAAACATTTCTTAGTCGCTGCGCCTCTTTTCAATTAACATTTTTCCGCAGCGCCCTAACCTAAGTAAAAGTATGGTTATTCGTATGTAAGAGATTTTTTTTTTAAAAACTTGTGTATCTTCAAATATTTCACAGGGCTCCTGTGAAGAGGTCGCGGATCTCTGGGGCGCCGCGGCGCACAGTTCGGGAATCACTGGTTTAAACAATACTGGAAACAGAAAACTGAAGTCAGTAAAGCCAGAGAGTCTTTTCCACATTCCTTTTCTCTCTCGCCTTTTCTTTTTCTTTCTCCTGCTCTAATTTTCGCACTCTCCTTTTCTTTCTTTTTCTATTGTTCTTGTTTTTTTTTCTCCCTATCTCTCTCTCTCTCTCTTGCTTTTTCTTCTCTCCATCTGTTTTTTCTCTCCCTCTTTCATTCTCCTTCTCTTGTTCTCTTTTTCTCTCTCCCTCCATCTTTTCCTTTCTCTAGCTCTCATTTTCTTTCTCCCTCTTTTTGTTTTGCTCTCCTTTTTCTCTCTTGTATCTATCTCTCTACCTCTTCTATTCTCCCCCCCCCCCCCCACCCCTTCCCTATCTCTAAACCCCAGATACTACCTGTGGGCTGCTTCCATTGTTTGATCCCAGTCCTGGAGAGCCAGCTGCAACTTCATCTTCTCCACAAATGCTGGCAGGAAGTTGACATGGCTGACGATCACCTGATTCATCATTTCCAAGGCCCCACTGTAGTTGTGACGCAGCTCAAAGTACTTGGCCTTGCCAAAAAGGGCACTAATATTTCTGGACCTGTCACTGAAATCACATGCAAGGAACACAAATTATAAACTCCATTTTCACTCCTAGAAGATCACAGCTGATGCCTGAGTTAAGTAATAATGATGACAGCAAAAGCATTGGTATACTCCATCCTTCAAGGCATATACCAAAAGCAGAGAGGGACGTAGAGAATCCCCAGGGTTCAAATACACATCACACTGAAGAGGGCGCAGGTTGGGGTGGGAGGGGGTGAACTTGTATTGCTGGATTAATTTAGTTTGCCTTTATAAACTTCAGATTTACAAATATGCAAAAATGTGTTGACTGGTGCATATGAGTAATATCCCGTACACATGGTTCGTTCTTTAGGACCAAAAGAGTTAAACACTTCAGCTCCCATGAACTCATTTTGTACTAACCAGACCTTCTGTGCTCGTTTTATATGTTTTTTTTAAAATGGAAAGTAATTGTGTTGTGCTTTTTTTTTTTCAGCAGAGCTGCGACACTTGGGACTTTTGGCTGAAAAACCAAATTCTTCTTCGGACATGTATTGACCCATGAAGTCTTTGCATTGTACTAAATAAATGTTTATGTAATGAAGCATCAGTTCATTTCCTTACCCTCAAAGGAGTGTTGATTATTATACTGGGATGGTGTAGGCGTTATAAGTGGCCCAATTATAACTTCTTTGGAGGCTGAACAGGGTATATGGGATATGCCCTGTTTGTCTGCCATCCAGACTGAGTTCTTATGCTCTCATGAAGGGCGGGAAACCTTCAAGTAGCAGTCTGGAGGGTATAAACAGCGAGCGCACACATATAACAGCCCTCTCAGTCAACACTAAACTCCAATCTGTATGTACCGTGTTTATAAATGATATCAAAAGGAAAATAGGGGTAGTGGCAGCTCTGGATTTTATTAGAAAACAATAAGTGAAAAGGTTTGGCCATATAACACGGATGCCAACAAACAGTATACCACAGCAAGCAATGATGTACAGAACAGGCGGGAAGCGAAGAAGAGCCCGACCATGGAAACGATGAACAAAGGGAATTACAAAGTCCCTGGGAATCCCCATTTAGAAAGCACACAAACAGGCACTTTTCCTAAATTATACTTCATCTCGACACCGCAAGGTACCAGAGTATCAAGATGAAATGAGGTGATGAAGATGGTGTGATTATTTTTCAGATTAAAATTGTGGGTCATCTTATAAGCAGAATGTGCTTTAAAATAGTTATTTTTTAGGTAAGGTTAAATTTAGTCTCCCCAAACACAGTGGGTCATGTTTCATTCATATGTTTGTTGGGCCGGTCTACTTTCCTGCAGGTTACGGATGTGCCGCTCTCTTGTTTGTTTTCTGGGTTGTCTTGCATTTACGTTTTTATTCCGAGAAAGAGAATGCCTGTGACACAGGTTACAGCTCTCTCTAGAAGGTTGTGTTAGACCCAGTTTGTCCATGTATTTGTAGTGTTAAAAGCGCTGGCGTGCTGAAATATAAAACACATGATATTAATGGCATTGCGGAACACCCCCCGTAACCTTGTGCCAAGGGCGCGTGGCTCAAGGTCTGGTAGTTTGAGTTTCAGCTTCATTGCAAACGGGTCAACCCATCTTTGCTCCGCTCCTGTGCCAACGAAATACACATAGAATGTTTATCACAGTCCCTTGTGGAAAGATTGACAAACTGCTGTCTCAGCATATCTAGCATACACTCGCATTAAAGCATACGGTAGCCATCCGAAGTGCTAACACAAACAGTCCAACATTAGAAATGCAGTTCATCATTGATGATAGCAGAACTTGTCGCCAACAGATCAGCAGTTGCCCATGCGATCAATTTTAATCACATACGGGCATCGCCAACATTGCACGACAGGCATCGCGCCATTTTCTGAATCTGCAATTCACACCACCACGTTGGTCACACTCGAAAAAACATTCCAAATGCAAACCGCAGCTCACAGTGTCACGTCATGCATTCAACTCAGAAGCTGTGCGACGAAACTATATCCAGTCTACGAATGGAGCAAAAATGCATCGGCCACCGTCCGGCAGAAGCAAAAAATTTGCCTTTGCTTCAAACAGTGCTGCTGCCTAGCGTCCATTTTAACCGGCGGCTCAAGGTCTACCAATCAGAAGTGAGCAGTGTGTTATGGGCAGTCCGTGGGAAGACAAACGTTAGTTTTACCATTTCTTCATTTTAGGTTAAAAAAAATGAAGATAACCTTCTACATGAGGCATCTTATACATAGGAGAATATAGTAATTACAAAGTTCGAGTAGTTCTGAAAATGATCAAGTTCATGAACAGAACTCTTTTCCAACGGCACAATTTCAAGAAGAACAAGTACCAAGTACTTACACTAGCGACTCCTCAAAATATTTGATAGCTTTCTTGGCCTCTCTGCCACTGTACAGCTCAATCCAGCCTTTCAGTGTAAGACCCTGTAACAACAACTGCTAAGGTAAACAACACATACAACAACTGGAAGGCAATGAAATAGCGGACAGATTGACCAGAAGCGGCAGTGACATGGTACAACCAAATAGCTACTTAACCCGCAAAGAGACAAAAACAATACAATCTAGTATCCAAGAAAGATGGCTGGATACACACACCAGATTCTCTTCCCAAGACTCGCTCCATCGCCTCTCTAGAGAGGGACAAAGTATTATATTTAGACTAAGGACTGGGCACAACAGACTTTGTCAACATATGTTCAAATTTTTCAATGTCGGAAAAACAGAGATGTGTCCCTGCAGCGTGGCAGCGGAACATGCTGAGCATGTGCTCCAACACTGTCAACTGTATACTGACAACAGAGAGGCAATCTGGCCTGTTTCAACCACAATGAAGATAAATCTGTATGGTACACGAGAGGATATGGACTGCACGATAGCTTTCATAAAGGGTACCTGCCTCCTGAAATAAGTTTTCTGACAGAAGGATTGAAGAAGAAGAAGAAAGAAGAATCAAATATGACACATAACTAAACCATTCAGGTAATTGTTTCTTAATGGATTTTCAAATCTGACCTAAGCTCCCAGCTCTAAGCTCCCAGCTCATCCCAGCCTAAAATGGATGTCAGGAATGTTCCGAGGAAGTAAATTTGGCCAGCATGATGCTGAGCACATACCAATCAAGAACTGACTGGTCAACAACAACAAATGTGAGAGTTACAAATTATGCTGAAGTCCCTAAAATGTGAAAGGGTTATTTATTTTACTTACTAACAGACAATTAAAATTAATCTAAATCTATCACCAGTAACCTATAAAGACCAAAAAATCTAAATGAAAATTTATTCAAACCTATCACCATTACCTTCAAAATAACAAATCGAAATTTATCTAACTTTATCACTATCACCCTAGAAAAACAATACACTAAATTAAAATGTATTCAAATTTATCATTATTAACCTACAAAAACAATAAATCTACACTATGTGTTACCTATAATTATCACCACTAACCTATAAAAACAATAAATTCTAAATTAAAATGTACCTACATTTACCACCATTGACCTACAAAAATCTAAATTTACATAAGTATTTCATCACTGACCTACAAAAATCTAAATTTACATAAGTATTTCATCGCTGACTTACAAAAATCTAAATTCACATAAGTATTTCATCGCTGACCTACAAAAATCTAAATTCACATAAGTATTTCATCACTGACCTACAAAAATCTAAATTTACATAAGTATTTCATCACTGACTTACAAAAATCTAAATTTACATAAGTATTTCATCACTGACTTACAAAAATCTAAATTCACATAAGTATTTCATCACTGACCTACAAAAACGATAAATTTAATTTTACCTTAATGTTCACCCTAAGCTTACCACACAAAAAATAAACATTTGTCTAAATGTATTACAATTAACCTCTAAAAACAATCAATCTACAGTTGAATTTACATAAAAGTATCACCATTAAACTGGACCCTAGATTTAATAAATAGTATGCAATTCTATTCCAACACAAAAGCACAAAGAAAGACTTTTATTGTGAACTCACGCAATAAATTCACACAACTGTGAACTCACGCAATAAATTCACACAACATGTGAAGGCATGCAACTTGTGAACACATGCATGTTGTGAATGCATGCAACTTGTGAACACATGCAACTTGTGAACATACGCAAATTGTGAACGCATGCAACTTGTGAACGCATGCAACTTGTGAACACATGTATATTGTGAACGCATGCAACTTGTGAACATATGCAACTTGTGAACACATGCAATGTGTGAATGCATGCAACATGTGAACACATGCAACATGTGAATGCATGCAACATGTGAACCCATGCAACATGTGAATGTATGCAACATGTAAACGCATGCAACATGTGAACAGATGCAACATGTGAATACATGCAACATGTGAATACATGCAACATGTGAGCGCATGCAACATGTGAACCCATGCAACATGTGAACGTATGCAACATGTAAACGCATGCAACATGTGAACGCATGCAACATGTGAACAGATGCAACATGTGAACGCATGCAACATGTGAACGTAGGCAACATGTGAATGCATGCAACATGTTAACGTATGCAGAATGTTAACTCGCACAATATTTAACGTCTAGCAATGTTCACATGCACCTACGGTAAACGCATGCAATGCATGAACTTTTACAATATGTAAACTCACACAATATGTCAATTTATACAATATGTGAACTTATTTTATATGTGAACTAATGCAATATGTGAACTCAAGGAATATGTTAACTCAATACAACATGGGAACTTACACAATATGTGAACTGACGCAATATGTGAACTCAATACAACATAGGAACTGACACAATATGTGAACTAAATGCAATATATAAAACAATATATAAATTCATATAGTGTGAAGTGAATTAAAACGTGGGAGCTGCAGCATTGTAGCTGTTAGCCTCTCACCTGGCAATAGGAAGGACTTGAGTTGAATTTTTATTAAGTCAAATTTTTCTTTAAGAAATTGACTTTTGCTCCCAGGACTACAGAGCCTAAAATGGGCGCAAGGTAATGTCCTGGGAAATAAGGCAGCAGCCCACCAACCCCCCCCCCCTCCCAGTGTGCTGATTAGTTTTTATTCCAGAACCTGAGTGTTAATGCACATCATTTTAACAGATATGACTTTTTTTGTATGCAGATTGTTGGTTCATTGCCTCTCAGGCAGATACACTCCGACTTTAAAGGAAGCCACCAATTAGTTGACTCCTATGACAGGCTTGTTGGGGAGGCAGTGGGTCTATTCTTGCTTTCCCACAATGGGGCCCCGGAACCCACACAGGGAGGTCAGCATTCAAGAGGTGCCCGCACATGTTACTAGAAGTCACATTACAGCAAGATGGCTATGTTGATTCAATGGATCAACATCATGGCACACGAGTGTAACTCATAAGTACTCCGTTCTTCTTCTTATTCAAGCCTGAGTCTGAAGAATCACAGCACAGTGCATCGGTGAGGATCCTGATATACTTTACGTAGATTTTTAACTACAAATTTTGCCCGGGCAGCACCGTTAGGCTACTCGTTTTAATTTTCAACAGCCAAGAGATTTTTCACGTGTGCAACAATACACATGGATGTCTGGTCTCACTACCCAGAGACCAGAGGAAATTACTAGAAGTCCACGTTAAAAAATCCCAGCCCTCACCGGGACTTTAACCTGGGACATCTAGCACTCGAGGCGGTCTAGAGATCAAGCGGACCCCTACTGAAAGTGTAAGTGCAAACACAAATAAAAGCTGTTATACTGCTGTCCGTACACACAATTAAAAGCTGTTATACTGCTGTCCATACACACAATTAAAAGCTGTTATACTGCTGTTACACACAAACAATAAAATATGTTACATTATTCTAACAAAGCTGTTGTGGTGTAGAGGCGATGCTTGCCTGCGGATCCAAAGGTCGTGGGCTCAAAAAATGACCTTGGCTCCCAGGTCAACCCAGCTTTGAATGGGTACCAGGTCCCACTAAATGCCCAGTAAGCCTAATGGCATGGAAATGGGCCCTTTAGAAGTTTGAACTTTAAAGGGCAAATTTCCACGGGGCCCTTTAGGGGAAATGGGCCCTATACTTTACATAAATATTACTGCAAACATTAACATAACTGCAAACATTATTATTACTGCAAAGATTAACATTACTGCAAACATTAACATTATGGAAACATAAATATTGCTGCAAATGTAAGTAAGTATAAGTGCACAAACGCTCATTATTTGTTGATATATTACTGACAATTTGATTACACACACACACACACACAATTTAATAAATGTTATATTACTGTATTTGTAAGTATACACACACAATTTAATAAATGTTATATTACTGTATTTGTAAGTATACACACAATTTAATAAATGTTATATTACTGTAATTGTAAGTATACACACACAATTTAATAAATGTTATATTACAGTAATTGTAAGTATACACACACAACCACACATACTAAATGTTGTTATACAAGGTAAAGTAAAGGACCCTTTTCCACCCGTTCAGGTGCACGGGAATATAGGGCTAGACCTATATTTTATAGACCAGTCTGCACTCAGTGGGTGATGTGGTCAGCCGCCTTTACTTCCCATGACTGCACCTGGTACCCACTCAAGGCTGGGTCAACCTGGAGCCAAGGTCATTAAAATAATGTAAAAAAACAAAGTCAGGCTCCATCAGGACCCATATCCCCTGACCTTCCGATCCGCAAGCCAGTGTCTAGCCACTACACCACTCCCACTGTGTAATTACACACACAACCACACGCACTTAACAGATATGACTTTACTTCACAAACTTTACTAGATGTTGCATTATACTGTAAGTGCATGCAAATATTAATGGATCTTACATTACAGCATGTATTAATAAATGTTACATTTTTGTATGTTCCACTTGTGTGGGTTCCTGAGCCCAATGTGGGGGTGGGGAAACAGAATGGACCCACTCCCTCCACCCTCCTCGTCAAGTATGATTAAATAGGGGTGTTTCCTTTGAAGTCAGAGTACATCTGCCTGAGAAGCGAGAAACCAACAGTCTGCGTACAAATAAGCCAGATCTGAGCTTGTTCTGAAACAAGAATGAAGTCCAGAAACAGATAATTAACTAGAACTTTCTGTCACAGTTTACAGATGCTGAACACACACACACACACACACACACACAAATGATGTTTGTGCAAGTGCACACACACACACACATTAACCAATGTTGCTTTACTGTTCAAACATGACTAGATGATGCATTATTGTAAGTGCATGCAAACACATGTTACACCACACGTTACATTACCACAGATGCGTGTGCATTTAAAGGATGTTAAATTAGCATAGTTTTACCAATTTTATTCTTCTTCTTCATCCATCATATTCTTCTTCTTAGCATTCACTGATGTAAACTCCAGCCAACAGTTCTGATAGTTTGTCCATTCTGGTCTTGCTCAAGAACTTTTAAATTTTGCATGCAGATCCCCCTTTACAGATCTGGCTTAGTTATATGCTGACTGTTGGTTCCTTGCCTCTCCATCAGATGCACTCTGACTTCCAAGGAAACACCCATAATTGTTTACACTGTAAACTGTTGAGGAGTGGGGTTGGGGAAGGGGGGGGGCAGCGGGTCTTTTTTTTTCTTCCTAAAATGGGATCCTGGAACCCACATAGGGACTTCATACATTTGAAAATGCAAATCCTCTCCCCCCCCCCCTACCTCAAAAATCCTCTGCTGTATTAGTTTAGCTGCCTACCCAAAAGCATGTTGTAAGAGTCGACTAACTGGGAGCTTCCTTCAAAGTCGAAGTGCATCTGCCTGAGAGGTGAAGAACCAACAGTCTGCATACACATTAGTCAGATCTGTCAAACTGATGCACACGCAAAACTCAAGTTCTGTAACTGGACTGCAGTCCAGAAGTGGACGAACAATCACAACTTTCCACCAGAGTTTACAGCTGGTGAATGCAAAGAAGAAGAAGTTTAGCTTCCACTCTTTGTTTACAAAAACAAAATCATATTTTTGAACAACCCAGAAACTGACTCAATAAAACCCCTGCTTAAACACTGAGTTTAAACACATGGACATACCAACTGTCTAGACAGACTCTGAAAAATAAAAGAAAGCAGACATTTTCTGATAGTAAAGGTAGTTAGCACCTTTCTGTCTTACCTGATGATACCAATATTTTGTGGCAACGGAGGCATGGGAATCACAGGCCATGTCGAGTGCAACTAAGACGAGCCAGTTTGGGTTTAGAAAAGTCCGTCGCAATAAATGCATGGGATTTCAGGACCACAGCTTCCAAAACATTAATTTAAGGTGCAGTGGTTTTTACAGCTTGCAATTTAGATTCTTATTATTTTCATGAAGGTTTTGATCTTCACTGTATGTGTGGACAGACATGATTAAATGTTCTATTCCCTTTACTCTGGCTGAAAGTAGGACTGTAGTGTAGGACTGTACCGGACTGTATCGTAAGCATAGCAAAGTTCAGGAATCAGGTTGCCAGAATTCAGATTCTGTCCTAGCTGGAAGTACTCACTGAATCATACAGGGTGTGGCAGATCAACTGATTGGCTGGGGGCTGCCAAGCTTGAGGTGTGGCAGTAGCTATCAGTGATTTTCAGCTACCGAATTGGACTTCGGGTCAATGTGGAGGATAGGCAGGTTTAAATTTTTGCTCCAAACTATAGCTGGCCATTGCATTTTCCTCCAAATGTAGACTGAAAGAATTTAGTTCCATCACCCAGCTACCGAGTTGAGTACTGTGAGCTGGGGATTTCATTTGGAATGTTTTTGACTGTGCTGTATTCCACAGTTGTGGATTTGAAGCTGTATGATAGACATGCCAACAAAGACACTTTTTTGTGGGGGTGTCTATTGACTGTGCTCTTAGAACGCTTGTTTCCATAGCAAGGTGCACACACCATCTGGAGGTTACAGGTTCGATTCCCAGCACTGTAACAATAGCTTTCAATTTTTATGTTGTCTAGTATGTCTTTCTACTTCTTTCTATGAGTGCCAATCAATACCTTGTCTCTTTGTTAATTATATATATAGAATGTTTATTAGCCAATCTTCCTTGATGTTCAAATCTTTTAAAATGTCCGTATTTCTTCTCTTCCTTGCCCATGGTATTCAGGGAATCTTTATATAGCATTTCAACTCAAAAGCCCCTGTTTTCTTTCTTAAGGACTGGGAGAGAGCCCACGACTCACATCTGTATGTTGCTCCAGGGAAGATGCATGCTCTCAAAATTTTAATTTTGATTTCCTTAAAAATTATTTGTTTATACACCTTATCAAATTCATCTCTCTTATCTTATAGAAATGATGAATGATTTAATAATACCTCATCTGCCGATAAACAGATTTTGTATCTTCTCTATCCACAATTGGGCGCATCATTCGGTTCACAAGTGTAGTTTTTATAGAAATCTACCAGGATCGGAGCTGAACCTAAGGAGTTTGTGCTTTATACAATATTCCTGGCAGCCGGCCAGCCATTCTGTGGAAAACGACTGAGCTAAAGGGGATATATCTGGGGCAATGAAGTCGACCCTCTCAACTTCAACTCTATTCCTTTGAGGCCCAAGCAATGGATACATCAGCAACAACGAAGTTGATCCTCTGAACTTCAACTCTATTTCTTTCAGTCCCAAGCAACAGATACATCTGAGCAATGAAGTTGATCGACTCAACTTTAATTTCAACTCCTTGAGACGCAAATAATGCTTATTTTGAAAGCAAAACATTCACGATCTGGCACCATGATTATTTCATCATTTTGGTATCTCCTGTGCAAACCTTCTGGTAAGAGTTGAGTTGATTCAAGAACCGACATGACAGCACTCGGGGCATTTCCACAAGCGCTCCATCCCCATCTCCAGCAGCCAGTGAAGAGTTCCGATACTAATGGTGCCAGTAGCACTCTAATTGCCTTCTGGTAATGAAAGAGTTAACTTTGACCATAATATTCTTAAAATTCTTTAAAAAAAAAAAACTGACCACATCGGCACAGCCTAAATATAAATATCATTTGCTTTCTGGACTATTGTAATAAACACTTTATGATGTGTAATAGCAGTTGTTTAGCCTTCACAGAATGTTGCAAAACCAACACCAGCATTGTTTGGCTGTTGTGGTTTTTCTAGGCAAATTTTACGTTCAGTAGTCTGCCACTGCTTTCTGAATGGTCAGCTTTTGGTACTACTGTCAAAACCAACACAAGACAAACCTGTCAGCAGCTGGGATCGAACCCAGCACCGCCCAAGCCACACACACCGACTTGTGGTGAGTACCAGTACGTTTTCTAGAAAAGAAAAAAATGCCCCAAATACAATTCAACTAAAACTTACATCTGCATTCTGTGGTGCCAGCTTCAGCATTCTGTCAATGTATTCTCTGGCCTTGTCATATTTGCCCGTGTTGGCCAAGAAAAGACCAGCAAAGTACAAACCCTGTCAACAGAATGTTTTGCTAAATAAATCAAACTGTGTGTGTTTAGTTGCATCAGTTGGACTAAGTCGCCACCCTTCCAGTCCAAGTCATTGCCATGAAGTTCTAAGTCATCGTTGTCCCAAGTCATTGCCACATAGTCCCCAGTCAAGTCTCAAGTTACCAAGAGTGTTTCCAAGTCAAGTCCCAGTCAAGTCCCTTCATGTTTCAAGTCATGCATGGAATAATGTTTATAGATCAATCAAATATGGCCGGGGGAAAGATCGGAAATTGCAGTGCAAAAAAAAAAAATTAATAACTATAGAGAAAATGTTAACAGTAATCGTCCAGCAGTGAAATGTATCTACGTGTACGATATTTGCAGACTTTGAATACATTACGGTAGCACTGTGTTGCGTGGAGTTTTAAAAATAACAACCTGAATAAACACTGTGATACTGCCATGGTGCTTGAAATGACCAAATATTTCAGCTTCTAAGACAAGATACTGTTTACCAGCCAATCTTCCTTGATGTTCAGATATTTTAGACAATCAGTATTTCTTTTCTTCTTTGTCCATGGTACTTGAGAATCTTTCTATAGCATTTCAGCTTAAAAACCCCTATTTTCTTCTTTAAGGCCAGGGAGATAGTCCACGAATCACATCCGTATGTTGCTACAGGGAAGATGCATGTTCTCAAAATAAAAAGGAATATTTATATTAATAAAAAAATTAACTTCAGACCCGAAACGAATGTCAAACGTACCAATTCCCCTGCCTGCTTCCGTTCCTCCTTTAGTTTGGCATCTAACTGCTGGATGGCTTCTCGATCTGTTGAATGTCATTTTATGCAATGAGATCACAAACAACGTGCTGGCTGGCATATTTCATTTAAATTTTTTTAATTCTTTTCATCTTCTTCTTCATGTTCACCAGCTGTAAACTCCAGCAGAAAGTTCTGGTTGTTAGCTGACCTCTGGAATTTAGTCTTGTGCCAGAACCGGAGTGTTGCGTGCACATCCATTTTACACATTTAGCTTATCTGTATAAGAAGATGGACACAGGATATAAGTGACTCCTTCAGTATGTAAGTACATGAGGTGGGAGAGCTGGCGAGAGGCCGAGTCTCTTTCAGGCAGAGTGTGATGAGAGCGACGTTCTGCTAAGGACCTGCTACATGATGATAATGATGTATGCATTCTGCTGGTTCCTTGCCATTCAAGCATATCCACTCAGACCTTGAACTAAACCTCCCAGTTAATCATCTTTTACAACATGCTTTTTGGGGATCAGATATAATATTTGTTTATGCTGGCAAAGACAATAACAACAAACAAAAGCAATTTGGAGGACAGAAAATGACTACTATAGATGCTAGTAAAGTTACCAAACAAGCAATCTTTAGCATGGAAACTGACTCAAATTACCATTTAAAATGCAGGCAAAGACAACAGCAACAAAAAAGTAATCTTACTTGAAAAGATATATTCTTTACCAGCTAGCAGGATCTGTGAGAAGTTCTTCCTTGTTAGAACACACTGAAGTTAAGAGCACATACTAAAAGGACATATATTTCACTCCTCAGTGAACACTCCCCAATCAAGTTCTGCGATTTGGAGGGACGATGGACATTCTTACTAATCCTACAAGTAGTATACCTATATACTCCTCAAGAAAAAAAAATACTGAATACTTTCAACCATGCACTGTATGAGACGCACTCTTGGTGTATCATAGTCAGATTTTGTCCCCAGTGAATGTGTACTCAAAAGAGCAGGCCTGCCAATAATGTACTTTCTACTGAAGCAAAGATGCCAGCGTTGGCAGGGACATGTCCCTCGCATGTAGGTCGGTCCAAAGGACCTCCTGTATGGTGAACCAGTTGCATGGATAAGAGCTGCGGGAAGGTCAAAGCTACACTTTAAGGTCATTTGCAAATGCATCCTGAAAGATATCAACACTGACACAGAGAGAAATCAGCTGCAGACTGACTCCTTTAGAGGTAGATAGTATAAGACAGACTGTCAGTTTGACAGAGGTCAAATGCAACAAGCCATAGAGAGGAAACCTCTGAGAAAAAACCAGCATTAAAACGACAGAGTATCAACGTTTTTATGTGGACTATGTGACAGAGACTGCCACTTCCACACTGGACTTGACAATCCTAGCAGATGCTGCCCCTAAAACCAGCGGCGCAGCTCCATGGCCCCCCAGGGACTGATGGTTGCCTACAATGTAACTAATTACTGGAGGTTTTGCTGAAACCGGATGTGCTGGGCCAGAAGACATGGGTAATGTCACCCAGATCTAACAACACAGCTGTGCCAACCCGTCCTTTTAAGAGGTTAACAAACAAGAAGAAGAAATAGCAAACACTGTTTACACCCCCATCTTAAATATACAAATGTGAAACCCGGATAATACAAAAAAGCAAACCCATTGTCTGAGCTTTCTTGTGTGCAAACATCAAAGCCATGGTGGAACAAAGGTTGACATCTCGTTTGTCCTTGAGAAGCTCTAGTTCTCTCATGCCTTCTTGTACTCGATCTGAAAGCACATATTTTTTAATTCCTGAACTTAATTCCAAGAAGACATAACTTTAACTTGCAATGTCCTACATATCTGTTATGTAACCCTTTCATCCTGGTGACCTAGAAAAACACAGCCAATGACCTGTATTTTAGGAATTCCTGTAGAAAATTCCTTTTTTTTTTTTTAAATACCCAGACACCATGAGCTGTACTATGTATATCGCAACCTTTTGGCCTTGATTCCATGACAGGTATCGTAAATCTGGGAGAAATGCGGTTTTTCTGTGAACCCAGACCTTCTTGCCCAATAGCCACGAAGTCAGGTTTAACTGACTACTGGAGCAGGCCGGGCTTTAAAAAAAAATATCTTTTAAAAAAACATTTTACACATATCACCAAATAATCCTGACAATTCCATTTGTGGACTAAAACAACATTAATGTCCATAGAGAACAAGCGGAGTATAGGTAAACGCTGAATGCAGCAGAAAATTAGCTGACTTGCCTTTCTTTATACCATGACTGATACTTGACCCTCTAACAGGGTCACCGCTTGTGGTAACGAACAATTATGATGTCATAATTTCTATTTAAAAAGCCATCTGTTCATAAGACCCCTGCCCCCCAAAAAACCTGAAAGCTATTTTTAGGACACATAAACATTCCCGGTGCTATAGAAACTTTGCAAAGATACAGATGATACCAATGTCGTTACCTATGATTTTTATGAACCGGCCACTACAGCAAGTCGGTAAAATGACATTTATGGAGGAGTGGAACGAGCCACAAGTGTCAATTTTGTAGCTTCTCGAGGCGACTGGGTTCAAGCAGGATAAGCCTGGATCTTCTTCTCTTCTTCTTTGCGTTCACCGGCTGTAAACTTCAGTGGAAAGTTCTTGTTGTTTGTCCACTTCTGAACTTTAGTCTTCTTCTCCTGTTCCAAAACTTAAGCTTAGCATGCACATCTGTTTTACAAATCTGGCTTGTTTTTATGCAGACAGTTAATTCCTTACCTCCCAGGCAGATGCACTCCATCTTCAAAGGAAACCCCTAATTAGTCTACTCTTGCTACATGCTTGATAGGGAGGCAGTGGCTCTACCCCCCTCCCCCCAACGGAACACAGAACACACAAGGGAAAGTCTGGATCTGAACAGGCCCAGATAATATTATTATAGGTCAAAACAAATTATATCAGAAAGTGGGACGCAATGGGTTAACCCCAACACCTTGAGAAGTCTAATTTAGTCGCTTCTGCCAATAAATCTGTATTTCTGCAATAGCCTGTTCTCGTAAAGTTAAACAATGCCACTGATTCTACCTGCATCTATGTAGGGTTTCAGAAGCCTGGACGTGAATATATTAACTAAATGTAGCATTCAGTGAAGTTCTCTTGGGAAATCAATAGATTTGCTAAAAGCCAAACTGGCTTAACATTTTCCTGTCCAGTCAATCAAATTCTGCAACCAAATCTTTCTTGGTCTGCCTCTTCTCCTCTACTGCGACTATAGTATTGTTTCGGAGAGACCGTTAGATCTTATTACATGTCCGTCTGATTGCATTTTCTCTCTTATCATCGTAGTTAACTCTTTGAGTCCCAAGGAACGCATCATACATTCATAGATTCCAACCTAGAGGCCCAATGAACACATGATGCGCCGATTTTATGTCTCTCTTGACTACCCCTTGGGCCTGTGATGCTAAAAACCCCTGGGACTCAAAAGAGTTAAGAGGTTCATAGTTGCCAGTGTGCTGTTTTATTCAACGGCGAACTTCATTTGTGATGTGGTCTCTGAATGATATGTCAAGAATTGCAAGATTTGTTGTTGTTGTTGTAAAATCTTATTTCTAATGCTTGTATCTCTTTTAAGTTGTATAACACATAACTACAGCGGGGCATCCTAAGGCCACAAAATAACCTGCTGTAATTGTGGCCAGGTGAGAATATTTCTGTAGTTAACTCTTTTGTCCCCCAAGTACTGCATCATGTCTGATAAACCCCTTTTCACAAATCTTAATCATCATGCAATGCGTTCACTTACTCTTTTGCATTTGGTCTTAGAACACTAAAGAAATCTGGCATTCCAGTTGCCTTTTTAGACAGTAGTGGTTTCTCTCCTTAGCAACTGGGACTGAAAGGGCTTAGAGGAATTGAAGTGTAAAACAACTTTCCTGAATCTTCAATGGACCCAATGGAATATTTTTGCTTGTGAGTCTATTCTATTTTTCCCCTCTAGAAATGGGGGTCCGGGAACCCACACAAGGAAAACTACCTTGGAAACATAAGACATAAATTCACATTTCAGAGTTCCATACTTTGTAATACTTTGGCCAAAGCCACAAAAAACTTGAGAACTAGGTCGTTGCCATAGCGCTGCAAGCCTTCAAGAGCTGCTGCCTCCATGTGACCATAGTAACCAGCCTGGCAATAGTAGGTGATTTTTGTCTGTGAAGGAAAAAATACAGGAGGTAATTTAATTTAGGTCAACATATTGGTCCAGTTCACATTTCTCGGCCTATCAACACACTGGCAGACTTTTCATTCATACTTTCTCAGACTCTTTTACGTCGTAGGGGTGTCACGTTGTCTTCCGTCCAAATACATCAGATGTTGCATGTTCTATACTTCACGATGACACAGCTTTCAACGACCCCAGAACATCTAGAACTGGCAGTAACTCAAATTACCCCTACCAACAGCCCAAGCCTAGGTTATACGAGAGACTCTTTTCGAAGAAAGCAGTACAACGTGACACCTCTCTGACCTAGATAAGATAAGAAAGTGTACAGATGGGCTGGGAAAAGTCAACAGGTCCAAAATATTTGTCAAATACCAACTGTCACAAATTTTAAGACATCCAAACATAACTATAACTGCAAAAAAAAATAATTAAAAAAAAGAGATTACAAACGGCACATTTATTCCCACACTGACAGACGAGATTCATTAAAAAAGCCACTTATCTCACCTACCAAGATTGAGTGAATAATGATATTCTCAGACAGGTTGTGGGAACAACACCTTGTACTAGACTGATCGAGAAACTACACTTCAAGTGGTTTGGCAATCTTGTTAGAATGCAGCAACATCAAATACCATCACAGGCACTAGATCTCAGAAGATCAGCTACAAGAGCAAGAGAACAGCCACAACAAACATAGATTGACAATATTCAAGACACTTTCAGTCACCAAGGCATGACAATAGCAACTGCCAATTATTATTCCCAGGATACTTAACAGCAAAAATGGTTTACAATGATGATTTTTATTAAAGCAATGATTTTGTGTTGCAGGTTTGAAAATAGAAGACAAAACACATACAGACACAAAACAGACAGTACAGTTGATTAAATTTCAAATTTTGTTACAACTTGTCGGGTGCACACTGCAGAAATAAAATCAGGCAAACTGCAAGACTACAAAATACCAGATAATTCCAATATCATGTTAGAAAACTAGTGAACTTCTTGTCACACACCAATTATCTCTCTCTCTTTAAACTGGAATGTGGTTTAAAGCATAAAATATAGAATTAATGTGAGCTTTACTAAGCTAATAAGTGATTGTCTGAAAACAATGTGGACGCTGAATTAGTGAATAATCTTCTTCATGCAAATCAGTCAGCTAGCACAAAATAAATATACGTCTTCGTTCTAATTCTGACGATAAAAATGGTGCTTAGGTGCTAATAATCGTAAAAACTACATACATATAAAACGGTTTACATACCAGAGTAACTGGGTCCGATTCTGCCATTTTTATTATTACTGTTTTAATAACAGATCGACTTTAAAAACAAATACAAATTGTCCAAAGCTTGGGTAGAATGTCTCAGTGTTTACACCCGTTGCTACATCGGTAGGCCATCTTGCAGGGACAAAATATAGCCAGTGCGCAAGACAGGAACTTATTTTAACGGGCTTACTATCATCATCATCCCCAGGATATAGTTGCGTGAGTGTGAGTGTGTGTGTGTGCGAGTGTGTGTGTGTTTTATTTTTTATTTTCAATTACAGCCCGACCCCGACTAGACTTAGGTTACTTCCTAACTGCCGAGAGCCCTAATATATCCTTTTAGTTGAACCAGGTTTCTGGGACTTGTGCATGGGGGTTTCTCATCCGAATGGTGGCACTTTGTGTCACTTGATCTTAATAGTTTATTGCGCGGTGCTAGTGGGGTCCAAAACACTACGTCACTCGTGAGTCATCATGCCTCTACACCAGAGCTATTCAACTGGCGGCCCGCGGGTCAAATCTGGCCCGCGAAAACCTAGCAAGTGGCCCGCTGATCATTGCCAGTTGTTTTATATTAATCATTGTCTATGCTTGAGCTCAGGCATCTGGCCCGTTATAATCCGCGTTTTCAAAATTTTGGCCCTTTGATAAACTTAGTTGAAACTTAGTTGAATAGCCCTGCTCTACACAATCTACAATCTTCGACAGCATGCATCATTTCACGCTGCCTCCTCTTGTCTCCTTTTCCCCCACAGATCTTTCCATTGATTTCTTTAGGGTACTCTTAATCAGGTGCAATAGCAATGCCACAAAGTTACCCCTCCCCCACCCCCATCATACGCATTTTTAAGTAAAAACCTCAAACTATCGACCCCCCCCCCCCTCTCCCCCAGTCAATTACATTTTTAAAGTAAATGTTAAAATATAAGCATTAAAAAAAAAGAATTAAGAAGACGTTTGTAAGTGGGGGAGGGGGAGGAGCTGGTCTATTTTGGAGGTGCTTATAACGAACTTGTCAGTACGTGAGAATTCCTTCCCCTCCCATTCATACCACGGCCAGTAACACGGCCTATCCTATACTGTGGGGGTGTCATGTATTTTTTTTTTTTTTAAACGGTTTAACCACTCTATATTTCCTCGTGTTGTCACCGCTCACTTGCGTGATTATTTGCACGTTGTGCTATTTTCCAGACGGTTCGTAGGTATCGAAACTGGGATATTTCCACGTTCTTTGTCAGTGACTACTTTTTCTGGGGGGGAAATCACCACCAAGAAACTTTGAAATACAAAAACCTCCCTGTTTCGATCCTCACGAACAGTCGCGCTCTCGGTGCTTCCCCCTGCAGTACTTCTTACTTGTACACAGGCACCTACGGCGCCTCAGAGAGATTCCCAGAAACACAACCTCCCACAAGCATTATATACAGCGAGCGAACGTCGAATGAAGCCATCTCATAACATAACATTCCCACAACATAGGACAGATCATTCGACCGGCTGCAGCATGAATGGGAAGGGAAGGAACTCTCTCCGTGCGGGAAATTCGTGATAAGTTCCTTATTTCTCTCTCTCTCTCTCTCTCTCTCTCTCTCTCTCTCTCTCTCTCTCTCTCTCTCTCTCTCTCTCTCTCTCTCTCTCTCTCTCGCTCGCTCTTGCAAATGGAACGCCCAAAACACACACGGGGAATTGTATGGTTTACATTTTGACTGAGCATACTACACAAACCTGGCTAGATATCGTAAAATGTAGCACTGTTCTTTAGAATATCATAGATTAAAAAGACCAAGAAGTTGATGGAGAGATAATGACCAGCGAGACCTGCAAACACTTAGTGTTACCAGCCGGAAAGAGAAAGCCAACCAGAGAGATGAGTGGAGGCGGGTGATAACTGCAGCAATGAACCTCAAGGACTCGGAATGCTGAAGAAGGCCAACCAGAGAGGTGAGTGGAGGCGGGTAATATCTACAGCAATGAACCTGAAGAGCTCGGAACGCTTAAGAAGAGGAAGAGAGAAGGAGGAGGAGGAGAAGAAGAGGAAGAAGAAGAAGAAGAAGATAGACCAAAATAAAGAAAAACAAACAGCATCCTGCATGTTATGAGCATCGATGAGAACAGACTCATAAACAGCATCCTATCCCTAAAGTTGGGGTATTATGGCCTTGTTAAATGTCACGAGGAAAGGAGGGGGGATTGTGGAGGGGGGGGGGGGGGAGCTCGAGAGAACGATGATTAAGGGTACAGTTTTCGGAAAACAAAGCAGAGTCAGACCTTTACGAAAGTGATTCGTCGTCGTAATCATCATTATCATCAGCATCATCATCACCATCATTATGTGCCTTGCCGACTGGCGAATCCAATCCTACCTCTCCATAATCCGTAACTGCGTGTATCAGTTCGTGTGTTGACACCCCTACATTCCATAACCCCACCCCCAACCCCCCACCCCCAAAGTAAAAAGATCACTTTTCCACGCCTTTAGGCGTATTGGAGTTTAGGGCAAAACCTATATTTTTATAGACCATTAAGCACTTGATAGGGGATTTGGTCAGCATCACGCCGGCCGCCTTTACTTACCAGGACTGTACCTGGTACCCAGTCAAGGCTGGCTCGATCTGGGAGTCAAGGTCATTTTTTAAGATAAAAAAAGTCCGGCTCCATCAAGACGCGAACCCACGACCTTCCGATCCGCAGGTGGGTGTCTAGCTGCTACGCCACGGCGTCTCCCATAGCATATCAAAAGGCTGTCAAGAATATTCTCGCGTTGTCTTCCCCTGTCTCTCTTTCCACGGATCTTTCCAGTGGTCACAACCTGTTCCATTTTCCCTCTTCTCATAACATTACTAATTAATTACGACTGTCTCTTTTCTGATGTTTGTGATAAGGTGTCTTCAAGCTGAGTACAAGAAATTAAAGATGTAACGGCTGTGAAATCACTAACGGCTGTGAAATCACGTAACAGCTGTGAAAGCACAAAACGTCTGTGAAAGCACGCAGCGATTGTAAAAGAACGTAGCGGCTGTGAAAGCAGACAGCGACTGTGAAAGCACGTAACGACTGTGAAATCACGTAACGGCTGTGAAAGCATGCAGCGGTTGTGAAAGCACGCAACGATTGCGAAAGCACTTAACGGCTGTGAAAGCACGCAGCGGCTGTAAAAGCACGTAACGGCTGTGAAAGCACGTAACGATTGTGAAAGCACGCAACGGCTGTGAAAGCACGCAACAGCTTTAAAAGCACGCAGCGGCTGTGAAAGCACGCAACGGCTGTGAAAGCACGAAAGCGGCTGTAGAAGTGAATAGAGGAAGCGAGATTTTCATGCATGCCGTGAGGAGAGCGACGTTTTGTAGAGGACCTGTTCATTGAATATAATGAGCGATCTCTTCTTCTTCTTCTTCTTCTTCTTCTTCTTCTTCTTCTTCTTCTTCTTCTTCTTCTTCTTCTTCTTCTTCTTCTTCTTCTTCTTCTTCTTCTTCTTCTTCTTCTTCTTCTTCTTCTTCTTCTTCTTCTTCGCGTTCACCGGCTGTAAGCTCCAATGGAAAGTTCTGGTTGTTCGTCTACTTTTTGACTCTAGTCCTGTTCCAGAACCTGAGTGTTGCGTGTACATCCGTTTCACAGGTCTGACTCATTTTGTATTCAGACTGTTGGTTGATGCCTCTCAGACAGATGTACTCCGACTTCGAAGGAAGCTCCTAATTGGTACGACATGCTTTTGGCCAGGCAGTGGGTCTTTTCTTGTTTTCCCCCACAATTGGGATCCGGAACCCACACGGGAAATGATGAGCGATGTAAACTGATGCCTTTCTAGATGTTACAGGCCCATGCTTTCTTATTGTGGGTACTAACATACATCTCTAACAACATTTCAGGTACTGCAAGAGTTTACATCTACGTTAACAAGTCGAAACATATCACTGAAATGTCTGGGATATACCTCAACTTACCAATAAGTGATTGTATTATTGTTTGTAGTTGTATCACTGACCGTTTGTGTAATATGCTGATGAAGGATTTCTAGCCGCAAAATTTGTCGTTCGTGATTGAGATAATGTGAATCCGACTAGTTCTGACTAGCTCGTTTGATTTGCTATCTTTTCAAGGTACGAATTATGTAGGCTTGTCGCCTTTAAATTTTGTTTTCTTGTACACCGTTTGATAAATTACTTAGTATAGAACGAACTAACTTCTATTGTGAAGAACCACGAAAGTGCAAGTTGTTTTTAAATAAGTTGCACTGTTAACTGTAGATTACCTTTTGCTTAAAATTTGCCTCTGACGTCCGTACAAATAGCCGGTGGCTCCGTTACTTTATATGTTTCTAGAGCGAAGTACCTGGAGAAGAAATTAGCAATTCGCGTTGATAGGCTATTATGAACTTTGGTAAACAGTTTAACTGTTAATGGAAAATGGAAGTGTGGCTACGGATGTTTTCGATACTGCTTTTTTTACACAATGCAATTTACGCTTTGAAATAAAGAGTGTTAGAGACGCTAGCTAATTACTGATAATCTCAAAAATTTGGATAAAAAGAGGTATTAAAGGCCAGAAGAGCGACATAATTGAACCGGGAATAAATGACCCTTTTACCCTTGGCAACAGCATTTGGATGTAGAAAGAGGTCTGCTTCGACGTCGGGTAAAAGTTTTTATTATATCTGTAATATATATCAGGAAGCAGGTGGTGGATGGAGTGTAAGAGCAGCCGACAGGTATTGTTGGTTATGGTCTGCACTCTGCGGCGATAGGCAGATGATCTCATCAGTAGAGACAACGGCTATGGCCACCGACTAGTATAGTCACTGCTCAGGAGGAAAGCAACGGCAAACTACCTTCTGCAAATTTTGCCAAGAATCCATAACAATCATGAAAGAAAACATAACACAGAAGAGATCTGGTGGCGAGACCCCCAGGCCAGGCAGATCAGATAACACTGGGGAAGAGTGTGATACAGGAGCCAGTACTAGTAATCGTGATGACGGAGTTAATCCTGACTGTGTTACCAAGGAAATCCACTGTGTCAGACTAAGAAACAGAATGCGAATAGGAACGTGGAATGTGAGAAGTCTGTATGAAGGAAAGCTTAAAGTAGTATGTGATGAGATTGAAAGATTAAATATTCAGATCTTAGGAATTTGTGAACATCGTTGGAGTGGCAAGGGACATTTTATCAATGAATATGGAAGCTTTTTCGTATATTCTGGTAGAGATGTAAGAGGCCAGAGCGGAGTGGCATTTTGTTTAGATAAAACAACAGCAAAAGCTATTATGGGATATAATCCAGTTTAGTGATAGAATCCTAACTATCAGACTTAAAGGCCGTCCAAAAAACATAACTTTCATGCAGGTATAATGCACCAACTTCAACAGCAGAGGAGGGCGAAATTGAAGATTTTTATGCCATACTGCAAGACACATTAAATAAAATTAATCAGAATGATATAATAATAATAATGGGAGATTTTAATGCTAAAGTAGGTACAGGCAGAGCTGAAAATGAGAGACACGTTTTATGGAAATTTGGATTGGGTAATAGAAATGAAACAGGAGAAAAATTGATTGAATTTTGCTTAGAAAATGAATTAACAATAGCTAACACACTTTATAAACAACACCCTAGAAGGCTTTTCACATGGACATCCCCTGACGGTGTTACCAAAAATCAGATAGATTACATTTTAATACAAAGAAGATGGAGATCGAGCATAACATCTGCAAAAACCCTGCGAAGTGCAGATTGCGATACAGATCATCAGTTACTAGAAGCAGATCTGAAATTAAAACTCAAAAGCTTACCCGAGGACCAAGGCCATTTCGATTTGATCTCACAAAATACCAGATGCATACAACGTAGAAGTGAAGAACCGTTTTGAGGTCTTGATGTCTGTACAAGAGGAAATGACACCTGATGAACTGGCGGTACAAGCTAGGGATATCTTGATAACAGCAGCTAAAGACTTAATACCCACCAGGACTAAGCACATAAACCATGGATCACACCATACACGTTAGAACTAATAAACAACGAAGGGAACTGAAAAAGAAAGAGAAATCAATGAAAGTAGGATGAAAGTATAAATTTTTAACACGAGAAATAAGAAAGTACACAAGAAAGGATAAAAATCAGTATGTACAAGATTGCTGTATTAAATAGAGCAGCATCATAAAAATGGAAGAGATTACGAAATGTTCAAGGAAATGAAGGTATTGACAAGAAATTTTCAACCTCATTTAAATGTTATTTGTGACAGGTTGGAAATACTTTAAAACAGAATCTAGACAAATTCTAGGAAGATGGCAGGAATACTGCAGCGGAATGTATGATATGATGACAGTGAGGATATGAATGATATACATGAACCAGAACAGTAGAGGCAGAACCTGAACCTTCATTAGATGAAATTTCATGGGCAATAAGGAGCCTGAAAATCGATGTAAATCACCTGGATGTGATGAGATACCAGCTGAATTGATTAAAGCGGGAGGAGAAGAAAGCATAAAAATCTATCATGCATTATGTGAAAAGTATATGGAAATATGGTATTTGGCCAAAAGACTGGAAGAGAACTATCTTCATTCCAATAACAAAAAAGGGTGACCTGAAATTATGTACAAACTATCGAACTATTGCCCTGATCAGTCATGCAAGTAAAATTCTACTAAAAATTATAATGAGAAGACTGCATAAGAAAATGGAAGAAGAGATTAATGTAGCTCAGGCTGGATTTAGACAGGGAAGAGGAACAAGAGATCATATATTCAACATGCGTTTAATAATAGAGAAGTGTAGAGAATTTAATGTAAATCTGTTCTTATGTTTTGTGGATTATTCAAAGCATTTGACTGTGTACAACATCAGAAGCTTTGGGAAATCATGAGGAATATGGGCTTTCCACCACATATAGTGCAGCTCATTAAAATGCTCTATCAAGACCCAACAAGCAGCAGTCAGAATAGATGGAGAGACATCAGACTGGTTTGGCATCAAGCAAGGAGTCCGTCAGGGATGTGTGCTGTCACCGTATTTGTTCAACCTGTACGCCGAAAATATAATGAGAAATGTAAGAGATGATATAAACAAGGAACAATATGATGCCCTAAACATCGGTGTCATGAAATACCAGAAATTCGTTATGCTGATGATACAGTATTACTATCAACATCACCAAAATGGTTTAGAAAACTTATTAACCTCACTCCAAAGAAATAGTGAAAATCATAACTTATTTCTTAACATAGCAAAAAACAAAGATAATGCATACAAACAAAACTGCCATGGAGAAGGAAATATATGATAATGAGGAAAGATTGGAAGTGGTGGAAAATTTCGAATATCTTGGGTCACTGGTTACCAACAATGGTGACACAATGAAAGAAATTAAACGGCGACTATCAATTGCTCTTCAAAGACTAAAACAGCTGAATAAAATTATGGAATTGTACAGATAGAATTACAAAGGTCAGATTTTAAGAGCATGCATCTTTCCCATTGCAACATACGCCTGTGAGACCTGGACACTTACTAAACAAGCGGAACAGCGCATAAATGCATTTGAATATAAATGTTACAGACAGGTTCTAAGAATATCTTGGGTAAAGAAAAGAACAAATGCATCCATACTTCAAGAGCTGAATATTGAAGAGGGTTGGCTAGTAAAGACAATAAAACAAAGAAAATTGAAATATTTTGGTCACTTGAAACGTCATGGAAGTCTAGAGAGAACAATAATGGAGGGGTATATGCCTGGGAAAAGAGGAAGAGGAAGGCCAAGGAAAAGATGGGTGCAGGATGTGGCAGATGATCTCCAGATGGGTGTATCAGACGCAGGACATCTTGCTCAGAATAGGAAGGTTTTCCGGAGGGTTGTTATGGCAGCGAGGTTCCGCGAGGGACATGCTACTGAATGAATGAATGAATATATATCAGGTATAGGCCGACAAACAGACGCACATACAGACACATGGATAAGCAGAGAGACAGACATTAAATGGCAGGCATACAGACAGGCATATAGAACAGATAGACAGACAGACGGGCACACAGACAGACGTACGTACGTAATGACGGACGGACTTAGACAGACAGACAGACAGACAGACAGACAGGCAGGCAGGCAGGCAGACAGACAGACAGACAGACAGACAGACAGACAGACAGACAGACAGACAGACAGACAGACAGACAGACAGACAGACAGACAGACAGACAGACAGACAGACAGACAGACAGACAGACAGACAGACAGACAGACAGACAGACAGACAGACAGACAGACAGCACAGGCCCGACAGACAGACAGCCAGACAGACAGACAGACAGACAGACAGACAGACAGACAGACAGACAGACAGACAGACAGACAGACAGACAGACAGACAGACAGACAGACAGACAGACAGACAGACAGACAGACAGACAGACAGACAGACAGACAGACAGACAGATAGATAGATAGACAGATAGACAGATAGACAGATAGATAGATAGATAGATAGATAGATAGATAGATAGATAATAGATAGATAGATAGATAGATAGATAGATAGATAGATAGATAGATAGATAGATAGATAGATAGACAGATAGATAGATAGACAGATAGACAGATAGATAGATAGATAGATAGATAGATAGATAGATAGATAGATAGATAGATAGATAATAGATAGATAGATAGATAGATAGATAGATAGATAGATAGATAGATAGATAGATAGATAGATAGATAGATAGATAGATAGATAGATAGATAGATAGATAGATAGATAGATAGATAGATAGATAGATAGATAGATAGATAGATAGATAGATAGATAGATAGATAGATAGATAGATAGATAGATAGATAGATAGATAGATAGATAGATAGATAGATAGATAGATAGATAGATAGATAGATAGATAGATAGATAGATAGATAGATAGATAGATAGATAGATAGATAGATAGATAGATAGATAGATAGATAGATAGATAGATAGATAGATAGATAGATAGATAGATAGATAGATAGATAGATAGATAGATAGATAGATAGATAGATAGATAGATAGATAGATAGATAGATAGATAGATAGATAGATAGATAGATAGATAGATAGATAGATAGATAGATAGATAGATAGATAGATAGATAGATAGATAGATAGATAGATAGATAGATAAAAGCTAGGTAGGTAGGTGGGTAGGTAAGTAGATAATGGGTAGAACGTACAGACATATGGATAAATGGTTGGTGGGTGATGGATAGACGGGTTTGATGGTTGCTTGTCAGTCAAAAAGGGTAGTCAGGTAGTAGTTATGTAGTAACTAGGTACATAGACAAAAAGGGTAGTCAGGTAGTAGTTATGTAGTAACTAGGTACATAGACACCCAAGTGGGTACATAAGTAGGTTGATAGGTAAGGAGTGATGCGACCGGGGCATAGAGTTATAGCTGTCATCTTATAGATAAATAAATTGTTACGGAAAAGACTTAACTTACCAACTTAACTGAGCACAGAATAATTACACAAACAGACATTAACAATAACAAACAAATCGTAATCAGTTTAATATGCAGTGTTACTAGATTGTCAATATTAACCACGAAGAATAAGATGTAAAATCATTTTAAAATGTAAAACTACAAATTGTGGTTAAGCAGGCTAAATATTTTAAAGGTAAATGCACAAGTAATAAATGCACGTGTTGAGAATATTAACAAGATGAATAAAAATTATTTTTGTTTCTAGACTAAAACATATGATAAGGTGAAACATGTATACATGTTTGTAATGTTAGACAAACACATTGACGATAAAGATCTAGGAATTATAATTTCTTATCATTATTCTTAGCTATAACCGGGTGTATAAACTCTAGCGAAAAGTTCTGATTGTTCGTCGACTTCTGAGGTTTGATCTCGTTCCAGAACTTGTGCATATGTTTTACATTTCTGGTTTATGTGTAAGCAGGCCCTTGATTCTTCGACTCTCGGGCAGATGCACTGCGACTTCGAAGGAAACATCCCTATTTAGTCGGTTGTTTCGACATGCTTGTTTGGGGGCAGTTGATCTGAAGTATGGCCCCACAATAAAAACACAGAGAATTATAATTAGCCCCCCCCCCCCCCACTCCTTAGACCCGAAATAGGACCCCACAATACAAACATAGAGAATTATAATTCCCCCACCCCCGCCCCCTTAAACCTAAAGTAGGGCCCCTCAATACAAGCACAGAGAATTATAATTTACCCCCCCCCCCCCTTTTTTTTTTGACAATAAAAAAAAGTTAAGGAAAAAACACGTCAGAATTGGCAACAAAATAATAATTTGTCACCACAAAGTATTTCTTTTTCTTCTTCTTCTTCTTCTTCTTCTTCTTCTTCTTCTTCTTCTTCTTCTTCTTCTTCTTCTTCTTCTTCTTCTTCTTCTTCTTCTTCGCTTTTACCGAGTGTAAACTCCGGCGAAAATTCTGGTTGTTAATCCACCTCTGGACTTTAGAAGACTTCTTCTAGAACCTGAGTATTGCGTATCCGTTTTACAGGTCTGACTTATTTGTATGCAGGCTGTTAGTTCCTTGTCTCTCAGGCAGATCCACTCCGACTTCAAAGAAATAACTCAATTAGTCGCCTCTTACGACATGCTTATTGGGGAGGCAGTGGGTCTGATATGACTGTGTACTATCCTAAAATCTATTCTATTTATAGAATGCAATAATAATGAGGTTCATACAATATATAATAAGAATATCGTCTTCTTCTTCGCGTTCACCAGCTGTAAACTCCGGCGGAAAGTTCTGGTTGCTCGTTCACTTTTGGACTGCAGTCCTGTTCCAGAACCTGAGTGTTGTGTGTGCATCCGTTTTACATATCTGACTCATTTGTATATTGGAATATCAATCGGTGGACATAAGCCTAATATAAACAGCTGCAATATGCTGGTGAGGGAGCCGCCGTATTGTAACGGCTAGACGCTCGCCTGCGGATCGGAAGCTCGTGCACCGACAGTGAGCTGCATTTCTGATATGGGACCATTAGTGTTGGCAATATGATAGCTGCCTAGTGCATTTTTTGCTTTGTGTTTGCAAGCTTCACGAATGTGTTAAGACGGGCAAGTTTTTTCATTAGATTTCGAATAGGACAATAAAAGACATTTTTAGTGATTTCCACCGACTCAGCAACTGAGCAGTTAGGAGGCGACTCTCTATGGTGATATTGGAACTTCGACTAATTAACTAATTAACTAACTAACTAAACAACTATCTAATTAACTAATTAACCAACTGGAACCTCGGCTAACTTAACTAACTAAATAAATGAAAACCTTAAGCGAACCGACATATTTGTGATCCATACTGGAATCGATCCATACTGGAATCGATCCATAGGAAACTTTGGCAAACGTATCTGTCATCGCCCACCAAATCAGTGCTCGGATAATCTTCTGTTACCCTTTGAATCACATTTCTAGTTTGTTCATGTAATTCAACTCTTTGTCTCTCTCCGTCTTATAAAGTAATGTTTTTTAAATTGTATTCCAGAGCATTAGATAGTGTGGCTACCGGATTAGCATTCTGGGACTTGTCTCTTTTTAACCCAAATCTAAAGTGACGCCTCTGAAACTGCAACCACTTGTTCTGAATCACGGGAACAGTGTAAAGCACAGGGTTAATGGCTGAATTTATCGGAAGAACCAGCACGGCTGACCAAGCATAGACCTTATTGCCAATCTGGTGTCCGGTCATGGCTAAAAGACCCATGAGACCGACAGGGAAGTAGCAAAGAAAATCCGTCAGGACCACGAGAAACAACTGTTTTGCCACCGCAACGTCTTGAGATCGTCTGTTGCTGTTGTGCACTGCAGTTTTGGCAGCGCGGTTCCCAGACATGGCTTGGTAGATTGAATACTGGCCAGCTGCGATAACTACGAACATGACTGTGTTCAAGCCCACGAAGATAGCCACGGAATACTCCCATCCGCCTAGCCTCTCGACTGTTAGAGGCAAGCCGAGACACATGCCGTTGACGTAGAAGATTGTCCAGTCATTGAAGTTGGGCAGTGATGGAGTTAGTGCCAAAGCAAATCCGCATGACCAGGCAGCCACGCTGGCAATTAGCGTGCTTCTTTTGGTGAAACCGTACTGGCCAAATGGAAATTTGAGGACAAAGTACCTGTCTATGGTAACCAGCAAAACAAAAAATGCCGACGTCTCGCTGGAGAGAGTTGAAAGGAATCCCGCAATGTGACAAACAAGACTCTGCTTCCAGTAAATGTTTTTGGTGATATAGATACCATTGTAGTACAAGTCAGCGCTAGCGATTACCAGTAAGTACACTCCCATTATGAAATCTGACACTCCCAGATTTGTTACAAATATACCATACGCCTTATTTAAGACACTTTTGTTCCACACAAACCTACATACAATCACAGTAAAGTTGCCCAGTACTGCGATGATGCCGACTATCCATAGAAGCACACGCTGAACTGTGTCCCCGATCAAGGCATAACACGTGGAGATAGCATCTTCTGGAGCAAAGCACACCTGGTCTGTGATACCTGGGCCTCGGATCTGTGGACAACACAGTCCGTACATATCTGTGTGGAAACCTCCTTCAATGGTCAGTCCGTTGAAGAAGCTTGAGTTGTAGCCCTTTACTGACGTGCCGCTCATGTAGAGAAACTGGAGTTTGTAGTTCACTGGGAAAGGGGAGGTATACAGGTGCGACATTCTTGTGTGACTCAGGTCGAGAACCTTCAAACTCAACAAACCCTCGAGAACCGACTTATGCAAATTTGAAATACTTGTGTAAGAAAGATCTAGGTATTCTAATGTTGACCTTCTACTGTAAGCTAGAAATGCATTCTCCTCTATCTTGACAAGTTCACTATTATGCGATAGTTTAAGGACGCGTAAATTTGTCATGAATCTAAATATACTGTTTTTGTGCACTGTACTGATCCGGTTGTGTCTGATGTCCACAGAGTAAACGGATTGCAGATCTGAGGCATCGCTGGCAAATGTGTCTTTCACAGTTGTCAATTTACACTTGGACAAGATAATGGTGTTGATGTTACGCAAGTGTCTATTTTCTACTTTAGCAAAAGCAGGAGCAACGCCAATACCTGACAAATCAAGATACCTCGTTCTGGGGTCAATAAAAGCCAAGCTTTGCAGCGGGACATTCAAGCTGTAGTTTCCAACAGTCACAGCTCCCCCAAGACATCGAAAGCCTTCTCTACAGCTGACGTTACAGTTGAGTTCATCGTCCCGCGAAGGACAGTGGGAGTTTCCATCACAAACTAGGTCGGGATGAAGACACATGTTGCTGTTCCAGCAAGCAAAGTTCCCAGAACAGCTATGATTCTTCGAATAGTGTTCGTCTTCTCCCTACTGGACAGTCCATAGTTCCATCTCGAATGAGATGCAGCGGTATGCAGTAAGATTCTGTGCATTTAGCATAACCTTCAGGGCACTGGAACGAATCACAGTTCCATAAATGTGACAGATCTCTACAGCCAAGGATTTCTTTATAACGATCCTTGTAATAAATGCAGCGTGGGGCCCAAGAATTCATCTCGTCCTCATTGGCACAAGAAGAAACTCGAGGCAGCTTTCCTAATGTCTCATCAATTGGTCCTTCGGGACCTCTACAGTCAACTACGCCATCTCCCAGCTGTGATGGATTCACGCAAAAGGTTCGATTACAAATAAAAGAACAACTTTCTCGATCACTTGAGTTTATAGTTCTGCTGACGTTATCCACCTTGCCGAGGTAACTAGCACAATCAAGTTGGTCGTTACATCGATGTTTCGGCACGCAGGCTGCTCCACAGCATCGTTTCTGTTTGCATTCGATGCAGCCCTCCTCATCACTCCCATCAAAACAGTCAGGGTAAAGATCACATCGAGACTCCACGGGCACGCATTGGTGTGACCTACATTCAAACTCGGAGCGGCTGTCACATTTCCGGTACAAGCATACCTTTTCATCTCGTTTGTTTGGACAATGATAAATATAATCACAGACATAAGCATAAGCTACTTTCCCACCATTAACATCATTTTCATCACACTGAAACAACTTTAATCCTATCTTTTCCAAATGAGATCTTGTATAGAAGTCGTAATGCCCAGAATAAGCAGAAATTGATACAATCTTCTCTTCGAATTCCATAAATTCTCCTCGGAGTAATGCTTTGCTGAAGTTCTCGTAGCTGGCAGGAGGAATATCCAGCGATTGGTCAGTCTCGCTATAGAATCGCTCAAGCGAGATCTCACAAATTCCCATGTGGTTTTCTGCCTTGCTACATGAGATTTCATCCCACCCTTCCTTGTAATTTTTCGCATATTCCGAAAAGTTCATGGCTGTTTCTGAGAGAACATCTGGTCGTTGGTATTTCCAGATACCGCATTCTTGATGGAATCCATCATGCAATCGCTTGTCTTCCCAAAGGGACATTACCAAAGGATGTCCACTTATCCACTTAAAATGCCTTACCAACGATGCTGAATCTCTTATTAGACCAATAAAGATCTCCCATTTTAGGTCTCTGTCTCCATGTTTCACTAACGCTTCATATAATCCCTTCTCTAAAAACCCAATCTCGTCATAAGTCTCTATGGACGCTAAACTGGAATCCATCTTACTGCACCTTTCCAACGCCTGATACCAGTCATTTGGCGCGGACTTATCAATGTCTAGATAATAGCAGGACATTGAATAAAATGGATTCCTGTGTTCAAACAAAAACCAATCTTTTCGACATTTTCGACAGAGTGCCATGGAGATTAGTTGGTTGTCGACTAACTGCGAGAAGCTTGTCACAGAAATTGTGTTAGGTAAACTCTCGGTTTTATACGTATCATCAGGTCCGACAAGCACGGTGAACGTTTCAACATTGTTTTGACGATTCCCAGCCTTGATTCTCTCAACCTCTTCAGACGCTCCAAGTTGAAGGCCATCAATCACCACGAAAGACAGACGGGTAGCGTTAGCTCTACCCCCTTGTTCTTCTGAAAAAGCGCGGGAAATGAAATCACCCAAACTTTCAGCGCTAGACTCTCTGACACCTGGCATAAGGGCAGACTTGTTGCAGGTTGATAGATTAGCAAAATAACTCCTCATCTGGTCCAAATCAGAGTAAGAGTGAAAGTTCAGGACTGAAATAACACCAGATGCTGTATCCAAAGCTAGACTTACACGAAGTCTGAAGGTTACTGTCTCGTTGGTCGGAACAAACAGATCAATTATTTCCAGAAACAACGTGACCAGCTCTTGTGGGCCAACACATTCAGCAGAAGTAGCAGTGTTTGTAATAAACAGAAGATCTGTGTCATCCCGTGTGCAGTCTTCCAATGGAAACTTGGCTGATACCAAAGTAACGGCCCCTGAAAATGAATAATCGAAATGTGATTAAAATCGAAAAGTACCAGCAACGTAATATAAACATACTGTATATGAAGTTCGCCTGCGTGCTAGAGGGGCCCTCACTGGAAGCAAAGAATAGTATCTCTGCACCCTACCACGTATGCCGTAAGAGGCAACTAAGGCTAGGGTTGGGACGGATTGGTTACCTCGTTCATTAAAACAAAAAGCCATACAAAAAACAACCGGGGAAAAGTCAAAAAGACAAACATGAAAAACCCAGCCCATGATGAGGGGAGGCTCTTCTAACACAAGAATGAGGACAAAGTGCGACGAAAGCCGAAAGAAGTCCGAATCATTGAGTACGTCCTTTCACATAAAAAAAAGAGGAACTAGAGGGGGAAATTAAAAAGGTATAGAGGACATGGAATGAGCTACATGCAATAGCAAAAGATAGAGCGACTTGGCGTGAACTGGTTGTGAGACTATGTTCTTGCTTCCTTTGGGGTGGAAGGCAAAAGAAAGTATATAAACTACACTCATTTGGAACCAAACAACTCGCCATGAGTTTGTTTAACTCACGTACATAGAATACTATTCTCAACCTCCTGTCCCCCCCCCCTCCCTCAATTCAGTAATTAGGCCAACTTCTTCGAGTCCATGACGTGTGGCGTTGGTAGTCATGTCTATCCACAACCTTCTGTCCCGTGTACTTTCAATCAACTCTGACACAGATGATCTTCCATAGTCCATGCCGTGTGGCGTTGGTAGTCATGTCTATCCACGAGCTTCTGTCTCGTGTACTTTCAACAACTCTGACACAGATGATCTTCCATAGTCAATGCCGAGTGGCGTTGGTAGTCATGTCTATCCACAAGCTTCTGTCTCGTGTACTTTCAGTCAACTCTGACACAGATGATCTTCCATAGTCATGCCGTGTGGCGTTGGAAGTCATGTCAATCTACAAGCTTCTGTCTTGTGTACTTTAAGTTAGCTCTGACACAGATGATCCTCCGTGCCATGATGTCAAACTGTCCTGCATCTTTTCTCTGGGTCTCTTTCTGCCTCTCCTCCCCTCCAACTTTCCTACCGTCGCGATGCACTTTAGTTTTCTCATATTTATGACCAAAGAATGTAGATTATCTTTTTCTGATGTGGGCAATCAGTTGTTTTTGTTTTGTTTCGTTAGTCAGTTTCTGTCGAAATCCTCATTTTTTTTTCATTTTATCTGTCCAGGGTATTCTCATCATTCGTCGATAAAACCACATCTTCGCAGCTTCCATCTATAACTATACGCTAGCTTACTCTGCCTCAGTGGTTGCTCTTTATCCTTCTTTCTCAGTGTGTTGTTATTTGGTCTGCTTCAAGTTCGGACATGTATTAGTTAAAATAATCATTTCTCTGAATATAATGTCATTGAGTAGACTCAGTTAGATGTCTAATAGCGGCTGGAGCATATGGTATTAACCGCATTTTCTATTCAGAAAGCATGCTGAGGAAGATCAGAACAGGTATGCTTCGTGCAGAGTGGCATGCTTCGCTGCGGAGGACACGGTTGAGGAGTATTGTCTGGATTTTTTTTTCACCGGGTCACGCCGGTGTGTTGGGAAATGAACAGGCGGACAGACTGGCTGGCTCTGCACAACTTGGTGGAATACTGCTACATGATAGGGCAGACGTGGTTAGTGCCTTGTGGGAGAGCGTGTACAATGCGGAGGAGCAGATGGATCACCACAGTCTGGTGAGATTGATGCAGTTGGGGGTGACGAGAGGTTCTGGCAGAAGCTCAAGGCTCAGAGGAAAGGCAAGACGGACGTTTAATCAGAAAGCTACTGGCACCATTAGTATCGGAACTCTTCGCTGGCTGCTGAAGATGGGGACGGAGCGCTTATGGAAATGCCCCGAGTGCTCTGATGTCGGTTATTGAATCAAATCAAATCAAATCGCATTTTCTTATATACCAATCGGGGCTTGATGGCTGGTGTGGTGGACATCATACGCTGTCCTTTTACATCTCAAGATAATTCCTACCTGTTGTATACCGCTTTTGCCTCCTATGACATTTCCTGGGGGTAGGGGCGTTTAGCCAGTTGTAATTAAAAAAAAAATGTAGGACTAACAGGTGTTATATTTCAAAACCGGAAACTTCGTCCATCAAACAGAAATATTTGTAGTACATGTTATTCTGGTGTTATAGGTGGTTTGGTCATCGAACACAAAGGTCATGGTATCAACTGCCACAGAACCAAGCTGAAGAAATATAATGAGCAAAGCTCGAGCGGAAGACCATGCTCGAACGTGGAACAACGCCATCATACATACATAGTCTTTAAAAAAGAATCAACGTATGCAACGCTTTAGAAAGAGCACATTTATATATTTAAAAAAAAGCTTCGATGAGGTAACTGGGAGAAGGAGGAAGGGAAGGAGGAGGATGGGAAGAAGAAGAAGAAGAAGAAGAAGAAGAAGAAGAAGAAGAAGAAGAAGAAGAAGAAGAAGAAGAAGAAGAAGAAGAAGAAGAAGAAGAAGAAGAAGAAGAAGAAGAAGAAGAAGAAGAGGAAGAAGAGGAAGAAGAAGAAGAGACAGGCAGACAGAAGAGGAAGAGGGTAAGGGAAGCAGAAAGATGAGGAGGGAGTAGAAGAAGAATGGGGATGGATGAATATCGTGCAAAAAGAAATTTTAAAACAAAACATTGAAATTGAAACACTTTTATCAACAAAAAACTTCTTTTTTTTTTCAGACTAAAATTTTAAACAACAAATAAAAACTGACATTGACAATTAACTCACCGAAGCAAATTAAATAGATGAATATAACAACAATACGCGGAAAATCCATATGTTTTTGAATCGTGTAATTTTGATGTTTAAATAATTTTTAACAAACTTGTAACCAAATACCAAATAACGTTAATATATAACGCTGTTCAAAAGTAACCACGAAACAATCTCTTGCCAGTACGCGTAATGGAAAAGTTTAATATTTCGCCTTCTGATATTCTTCTAAATATTTGTTATGGTTGAAACGCACATGCTTTTGGTTCTCGCTGTTTATATAAACTTTTATTATGCGAGGCGACATGGAGCCAGAGACTTGTCGGCTCTGCATGCAAACATTAAGTACGGACCAGCCGCGGAACGAGATGGATTAATTATCAATACAATGGATTGACGTAGTTGATACAAAGTGACGGAAAATCAGCATTTACTGACAACATGGTCTTAGTACGTGATTTAATTTAATTTGGTAGTTTGTTGGGTGCCATAAAGCCATTTTTGTTTCGTCTGGTAGTTTGCCGGTGACGTTAATGCCACATATCAATTTGTGTAGCTTTTTTCTGATTGATTAAACCCATATATCGTTGTATACAGCAGTTTTGTAGATGAAATTTGGTCATGCTTACAATGTGTAGCGGTTTTGTATTTCATAGTTGCGGTTATCTTTTCATCACATCTCAAATAGGAGAAAAATAAAGATCTCCCCCATCCTCCTCCTCTTCTTCTTCTGCTTCTTTTTCTTCTTCTTCTTCTTCTTCTTCTTCTTCTTCTTCTTCTTCTTCTTCTTCTTCTTCTTCTTCTTCTTCTTCTTCTTCTTCTTCTTCTTCTTCTTCTTCTTCTTCTTCTTCTTCTTTTTTGCATTCCCTCACTGTAAACTTCGGTGGAAAGTACTAGTTATTCATCCACCTCTGGACTTGATGTTTGTTCCTGTTGTGTGCACATCCGTTTTACAGATCTGACATATTTGTAGGCAGACTGTTGTTTACTTTTCTCTTGGGCAGTGTGACGATACGCTCGGTGACTTCAGAATGTCTTTCCTCAACCTACTTTTATTTCTATGTGTTTTAAAGTACACAGAAATAAATGGTTTTGGATACATCCTTAATCTAAGTAAGGCGACCAGAACAAACATTTAATTCTCCTGGACTGTTGGCGATATCAAACACTAAAACTCTTTTCCAGATGTTAAGTGTTAAGGTAGTCTTTGTGACGCCAGGGCGGCTGACTAGCTTAGACTTACTGTCTGCAGATTTGCACACCATCTGTTGGTGTCAGATATTTATCTCCTAGCCAGACCTTCAGGAGCAGATAACAAGGGCTAATTGCCATTATCTCCCCCTGAGGTTACCTAACTTGAAGGCAAGTCAGACGGTCACTATTGACATGGTGGAGTGGAGGTGTTAGCAAACAACTTGACAGGTGAAGTAGACTGGAGGTGTGACTTGGCCTATTAGCTTTGACCAGCTTAATTGAACCTGGAGAATATGACCGTGGGAATTCAAACAAGTATTTACAGCCCTGACTGACAGCGAATAGACACCCACGGGGAGGAGCTGTGACATCCTTGAATGAGAATGATTTTAGGGGTAATGTAGGAGGAGCTTAGAAAAAGTTTTAAAGGGGTGAACTCTAGGTCTGGTAAATGAGACTCTGTCCAGAGCATGCCATCTGTTGGGCTTAACCTAAGCTTGAGACAGAACTTTTGGCATTGTGGTTTCTTTTTCCAGGTAAGAACGAAATTAGTTTCAAAACCTTTTTTTTTTTATTTATGATAGAGATCTAACTGTCTTTTTACTCAAGTGTGTGTCTTCATCACTTTGTAGTACTCCTAGGCGGACATTTCTTCATTCTCGTAGGGCACTGTCACATTGCTTTATATCCTCTTTGATAGTGTCATGAATGTTTTTTCGTGCACATGTGTTTCAATGTTGTAAAACCTAAATGTTAATGTTACAATTGAAATTAAATGAACTATCATGTTTTTGAAATCACAAGCGTGAAGATAAATTTGGCAATCTTGTCACGTGTGGTTAATGTGAATCTGTATTACATACAGCTAACACACTGAAATGTGTTTAACTTCCGGGAGGCTAATGCGGAGATTGATCCCGGAGAGTAAATCCCTGAGATTTCTTATTTGATTCACCCCAGAAATATTGTTAGCATTCTGGGCGCGTTCATTGTTCCAAGCATTGATTCCAGAACTTTTTCTTTCTAACTGATTGTCATTTTGAGTCTGTACGAGAGATGACATCAGACATAGAAGACTTGACTGTCATTACAGGACGTGAGTAGAGGAAGGCAGGAAATGTAACGGTATGAATGTGAGACATAAGCCCTTTCAAACTGGACAGGAGTGAATGTGAAAATGAGGGAGAGATGAAATGTTTAATTCAAATAAACATGTTTGATGTTATTATAATATAATGCTTAGTGTACATCTAGATCAGATACTACACATACGCGCTTGTTTCTTTATCACAGTTCCCACATTTGGCAGGGACTAGTAGGCATCCATTCTTTGCCGAGCGTCGGAGTGTAACGACCTGCTTGAAAGCAGTGAGGACGACAAACTGGAAAAGAATAAGCAGGGTCTCAAGCCGAGAACTGTCCAAAGGTTGCTATTTTCCAATTAGATGTATAATTTCATCAATAACACCATCTCAGCTCTACTAGCCTAAACAAGTTCATTTTAATTTTGGTTAGATTTATTCAATAAATCTTGTTCATGTTGTTATAAAATAGTTGAGTAAATTGTGTACTTAGGTTAAAGTGTCTTTGTGCGTGTTAGTTTACTTCAGCTGACAAATATTTAAATCCCTTGATGGAGGCTTTTAAGAAATGCCAGGAGAGGAGAGAGTCGGAGGAGTTAACTGTGTATCTTGATAATATCACAGTGGGTATATCTTGATCTCTATCTATCCCTTCTCCTACTCCTGTGGATACGTTCAGCAACTTTCATTTAATGGAACGAGCCACTCGCTGTTTTCTTGGCTTAGCCGGACTGTCTAGGATCAACATAGCTTAGATATTAGTCCAGTTTCTCACGTGGGTGGGCACTGTTAAGGTTCAAACCCACACCCTCACTATATCAGTGTATTTACGCACATGGTCTCTCGACAAGTGGACAGAAAGTACATATGTTATGAGACCACGTGTGCTGAAGACTTTCCCTAATGTATGTATGTATGATCTGCTGTTAACAGCCTATGACAATTGAAAACATGCGGGGGGGGGGGGGTTGATGGCTCTAGAGAACTACAGAGAAGGATTCAACAGTAAAGTCGGGAGATGTGAACCAGCATCACACACGATTATAAACCATAGGTGCTCTGCCACCAGTACGGATAGATGATACGAAACTGTCCGCCTGTGTCGCCATCCGCACGAATCTCTATAGCTTTAGCGGCGTTCCTCGATTTACCCAAGAGTGTTAACTCTGGTACCCATTACCTAGCGGCTGGGTGAACCCCGGTAACCGCCCTTTTCAACAGTGCATCATGGGAACAATGATGAGCATATAAGATGTAAATGTATCTTAAAACAGAATAATGGTATCCCATATTACTTTAAATCTGCAAAGATGGACTAAACAATATAATTACTATAACTGTTGAAAGTACACATAACATAACATCTGGCCCGTTAGGGGTCGTGAAAGTGTATCGATGGAAGCACTAGGACGCAAACCCGCCATCTTTGTCTTCCACATGTTGATCAAGTGTATAATAATTTAGTACTGATCATTTCTCGATATTGTTATTCATGGTTCTTCTTTGCCCCCCCCCCCACCCCCTCTTCTTTGCCCCCACCCCCACCCCTCTTCTTCGATCCCCCCCCCCCCACCTCTTTTTTCATTTTCCTTGAAGCAAAGTCTTTGCAATTGAATTATGTCTAATCCTTTCTGGAACCAAACTAGCTTGCGACATGTCACCACAGTCAACGGACATTTTTGCAGGACATGGTCTGTAGTCTGTACACACAGCCCACAAGGGTACAATGGTGAACCACTTAGACATAGCCTATGCATATGTTTGTGAAGTTTTTTATGTCCCAAACTGTCCTTTTTTTATTTTTTTATTATTTTATTTTGGGTAGGAGGGGCGGTTAGGAGTGGAAAGAAAACAAAAAAGGGATTGGGGGGAGGGGGGTGTGACCAAGTGTTTAACTGAAAAATGTTACGGGGAGGGGGGGGGGGGAGTGAGCCGAGCACCCCCCTCCTTCTCAGTGTTAACTACATGGCAGCGCATCTGCTAGTTAAGATACATGAGTTGGTAGGTAGACACCAGAGAAACATGACAACAAGAGAAACAGACAGACGTGAAGGTGCAAAGTCAGACAGACAGTCTAGGGGAGGGATAGGAAGAAAGAAGCTAACAAATAAATAAAAATTATGACCTAAGGCAGAATGAAAAAAACTATCCACAGAAGGAAAGACAGACTGACAAAACGAGAGAAAGAAATACAGAAAACAGAAAGGAAGGAAGAAAGAAAGAAAGAAAGAAAGAAAGAAAGAAAGAAAGAAAGAAAGAAAGAAAGAAAGAAAGAAAGAAAGAAAGAAAGAAAGAAAGAAAGAAAGAAAGAAAGAAAGAAAGAAAGAAAGAAAGAGGCACAACAGTCAGTCAGACAAACAGAAGCACTAACAACCATCTACTAACCCCAGATCGCTCTCTATGTACCATAGCAAACAAAACAGGAACAAATTGGCCGTGTGCGTCAGCCGACAATTAACACAGAGAGCACATCGCTTTGTTTTCTATAGTACAATTAACTAGAGATGCTCTAAACTAAATACTTCAAACCGGTGGTTTCACCATTGCCTGGCGAGCGTATAAATGTGTGGTGCAGTTAACAAACGCATGTTTACACTGCGATTAACAAATTGGTCTTGTATACGCAATGTGTTGCGTTATATTATGACGATGGACGTCACGGCCCAATGAACATTCCAATGCCTGTGCAGTCCTACGATGTAGCAGCCATCGCAAGGTACCTCTACTCGTGTACACATACAATGGTGCCTCGGTAAACGTACTTAATCCGTTCCCGACCATTAGACGTATTCCAGACAGTGCGTAAATCGAACAGTACGTATACCAAACAGTGCGTATACTAAACAGTGCGTATACCAAACAGTGCGTATACCAAACAGTGCGTATACCAAACAAACAGTGCGTATACCAAACAGTACGTATACTAAACAGTGCGTATACCAAACAGTGCGTATACCAAACAGTGCGTATACCAAACAGTGCGTATACCAAACAAACAGTGCGTATACCAAACAGTGCGTATACCAAACGAATTTCCCCCATAAGCAATCAAGGGTGGAATGCTGTTGCAGTACAGCGGCTATCAGAGTGGGTTTACAGTTTTCTCAGTTCTCAGCCTTTGAAGGCTCATTTGGCCAGGACACATATGGAGGATAGAAAATTGGAGAGTCCTCGTATACACCTTCTATAATGAAATACAGATGGATAAAAGATGCAGGGGACAGCTTCTATTGAAAGATGTTTGCAAAAGGGACATGAATGGTACGGATATTGAGGCGGATTCATGGAAACAGGAAGCTACGGATCGCATTGCTGGGGTAAAAGCTGGCTGGCTTCTTGTAAAAGAAAAAGATAATTCGATCTCTTTCAGACTTTTTCAGCTGATGCCAATAGTTGCGATCTCTATTGGGTATGGTTTGTTTGAAAATGGTTTCCTTTGGTTCCATTTTGTTGTAGGGGAAAGGAGAAAAGGTTTCATTTAATACAAGTTGAGAGCCGATTGGGGCAGCAGTGGTCCTGAAATCTCGCGCATGCGTTGTGGAAGATTCTTCTTAACGAGAGATGGTCTAGCTGGCCACATTCGCCCTGGTCTTTGGGGGATTCTCTGGCCTCCCTATAGCCAGTGGCGTAGCAAGGTCAGGTTTAACCCGTGTGGGAAAAAGATCTTGTTCCGCCTCGCCTCTTTTTCCCTCCCAAATGATCCGATTCGTAGCAAAGAAAAATTCTAAACTTGCTCCTTGTTCAACTGGCCAGACGTCCGTCCTGCTTTATCGAGGAGAGTCCTCCCAAACTTAGTCAGTCAGCAGCATGTCCTTTGCAGAACCTTTGCAAAACCTTTTTTTTCCCCTTTCCACTCCAACCGCCCTCTCACACACACACAGAGATACGCGCGCGCGCACACACACTCACGTACAATTTTAAGGAAAGTTTGGGACTTAACAAACTTAACAAACATATGCACAGGCTTCGTCTAAGTGGTTCACAATTGTGCCCTTGTGGGCTGTGTGTGCAGACTACAGACTATGTCCTGCAGTTATGTCCTCTGACAGTGGTGACATGTCGCAAGCTAGTTTGGTTCTAGAAAGGATGAGGGATCATCAGCTACATTCTGCACCAACAATCTCTTCAGCCTTCCTATTTCTCTCTTCTCAGGCATATACCCTTCCATTATTGTTCCCTCTAAACTTTTGTGACGCTTAAAGTGTCCGAAATATTTTAATTGTCTGTGTTTTATCGTCTTTAATAGCCAGCTTTCCTTATAATTCAATTCTCGCAAACTACTCGTACGTAATTAATATTTTTATTTTGAAAAACACATATTTGTGGCCATTGTGGAATCCCCTCAGTGACGACACCTGATGCGACCAGCATTCCCTCTCCTACACCACTGCCAGTTGCACCATGGAACATTGGCGTATGGAAAGACGATAGGGTTCTTCATTAATATCCTGACTCCCAGATGACGTCACAGGACAGTCCAACATTTTAGAGGGTGGTAAGAATGGGTTTCCCGGTTTTCTTATGCTTTTAACCACCCCAGAACATCTAGAACTGGCCCTAACCCCAACCCACCTACATCCGACGAGAGAGTGAAGCTTTGGTCCCACGAATGCATGCGGTCTATCTACCACCCCCTGAAATATTAGACTGCCCCTTGACCTGTGGATTTCCCCTGTTTGGGGTAGGATATTAAAAAAGGACTGACGAAAGAAGGCAATAGTAGTCGGTTGTTAAAAAGTAAATGCGCTGTGGGACACAGGGCCGTCTTAAAAACATTATAAACAGATCAGTGTACCTGTATTCTGGTACACAACCACTTACAGCAGGGTTATTCAACGAAGTTTACTTCTCCTTCTTCTTCTCTTCCACCTTGTACCTCGGCGAAGTGTCGGGGTGTAGATGCAATGTTCATTATTCAACTGTTTACTTCTCCTTCTTCTTCTCTTCCACCTTGTACCTCAGCGAAGTGTCAGGGTGTAGATGCAATGTTCATTATTCAACTGTTTACTTCTCCTTCTTCTTCTCTTCCACCTTGTACCTCAGCGAAGTGTCCGGGTGTAGATGCAATGTTCATTATTTAACTGTTTACTTCTCCTTCTCTTCCACCTTGTACCTCAGCGAAGTGTCCGGGTGTAGATGCAATGTTCATTATTCAACTGTTTACTTCTCCTTCTTCTTCTCTTCCACCTTGTACCTCAGCGAAGTGTCCGGGTGTAGATGCAATGTTCATTATTCAACTGTTTACTTCTCCTTCTTCTTCTCTTCCACCTTGTACCTCAGCGAAGTGTCCGGGTGTAGATGCAATGTTCATTATTCAACTGTTTACTTCTCCTTCTTCTTCTCTTCCACCTTGTACCTCAGCGAAGTGTCGGGGTGTAGATGCAATGTTCATTATTCAACTGTTTACTTCTCCTTCTTCTTCTCTTCCACCTTGTACCTCAGCGAAGTGTCCGGGTGTAGATGCAATGTTCATTATTCAACTGTTTACTTCTCCTTCTTCCTCTCTTCCACCTTGTACCTCAGCGAAGTGTCCGGGTGTAGATGCAATGTTCATTATTCAACTGTTTACTTCTCCTTCTTCTTCTCTTCCACCTTGTACCTCAGCGAAGTGTCCGGTGTAGATGCAATGTTCATTATTCAACTGTTTACTTCTCCTTCTTCTTCTCTTCCACCTTGTACCTCAGCGAAGTGTCGGGGTGTAGATGCAATGTTCATTATTCAACTGTTTACTTCTCCTTCTTCTTCTCTTCCACCTTGTACCTCAGCGAAGTGTCCGGGTGTAGATGCAATGTTCATTATTCAACTGTTTACTTCTCCTTCTTCTTCTCTTCCACCTTGTACCTCAGCGAAGCGTCCGGGTGTAGATGCAATGTTCATTATTCAACTGTTTACTTCTCCTTCTTCTTCTCTTCCACCTTGTACCTCAGCGAAGTGTCGGGGTGTAGATGCAATGTTCATTATTCAACTAGGTTTACTTCTTGTGTCGGCTCTGTGGCTAAGTCGCTAAGTCGATACAAACGCTTCGTAATGCAGGGGTGCCGGGTTCGATACCAGCTGCGGGCCATGCGCCTTGCGCTGGTTTCGACAGTGGTATCAAGAAAGCCGACCGTCCAGGAGCAATGGCAAACTACTGGACGTAAATTTGCCTTGAAAAACCACACAACAGCCAGGGGCTATTGGGGTTGGTTCTGCAACGTCCTGTAAAGGATACCCAACTAACCTTACTTCTTGTTCTCTTCCACCTTGTACCTCACCGATGTACCAGGGGGGGGGGGGGGGGGTAGGGGGGAGATGCAACGTTCGTTTGTGAGCTTTAGGGCCGATGTTCATTTCAGTAAGGCTATTTTAATGCCAACACTCCATATTTTCCGAGGTCTTCCGTGTTGGCCAAAATATAGTTCTGATAAGGATGAGAATAAGGAGCCTTCCTCCCCCCCCCCCCTTACCTCACCCCACCCCACCCCAACCCATGTTTTATTCGTCGCATCGAACCTGGCCCAGTACACATTGTCACTTAAGAATGGACCCTCTTCGAGCAGACTAGACTAGATCGGTCCTGTCGAGCCAGTCAAAGATTAAAGAGATTTAATCAGAAACTCGCTGATACTAGTTTGAGGACATATTTTAATTTAGTCTGCCTTGTCGACAAGCGGTTAGTTGTCCCCGAACGGCGCCATGACGTCTGTAACGTGTATTTATAGGGTGCAAAATTTCAACTCTGCATGCAGGCTTTCAATAAATGGAAACTTCGAACCCTGTAATTGCAGACAAAATTCATTACGTCAAACTGTTAAACCCGGTTTAGCGATTGCTTGATCATTAAAGTCGTCCTCTTGTGGCATGTAATTTTTTTGTTATTTTTTAGGACTCGGGATTCTGGTCGGTGACAACCCCAGTGTTCCAAATGTTGGTTCCTGAGCAGGAACGTCTAAACAACATTATGAGGCCTCCAGCAAAGCAAATGCGTTGGGGTCCCTATTACAACCTCTCACAGGAATGAAATGTAAATAATAATATTAAAAATATATTTATTTTACTGTCACTTAACAAAACTGGGTAAAACAAGAAAGAAGAAGAGGGGGAAGGTGGGGGAAAGGGGGGGGGGGTGTATATATTTTTGGTTTGATATTAAATAGAGGTAATGTAAACGTCAAATATAGTTTTATTTAGGAAACTTTTTTACTTTACCAACATAGATTAGCTTGGTAGTCTGGTAGCCTTAGTTTCAGCTTCATAGCAAACGGGTCGCCCCATCTTTGCTCCGCTCCTGTGCCAACGAAAAACACACAGTAGATTAGCATGAGGCCCTATGTTAGTGAGGCATCCATCTAGTGGCCAGCGTGTAAATGCGTTAAGACGGTCCAGTCCCGGAGTGCTCTATCTATGTTCCAGTCCTGAACTATGGGTTTGAGTCATGGACAATGACAATCGCTCACAGAATCCAGCTTCATGCCTCAGAAATGAGATATCTGACAAAGTGGTCCAAGTGACAAGAAGGGACAAAGTCCGCAATCAGACAATACGTCAAGATCTTGATACTCAGTCCTTACAAACCCTAGTGGATCAGTCACAGTTACGATGGTTTAAATATGTATGCAGAATGGGAGAAAATCGGCCACCATGGCAGACATGGGAGACCAAGAACGAGGGAGCAGACATGGGAGACCAAGAACGAGGGAGCCAGACTTCCGCGGCGACCCAGAGTCCGCTGGGAAGACAACATCCAACAGTCCCTAACTGACAGAGGACTGGAATGGAACAAAGCCATAAAGAAAACTGCTGATAGAGACGTCTGGCGATCTCTCTGGCAAACCCCTACACCCCAAGGTAGAAGAGGAGTGACTAAGTAAGTAAGTATGTCTTTGCACTGGAACCCACAGGAGCATAGACATACATGCATACTAAAAATCACATGGCTTAGGAAGCTAGAAAGCGACATTACAACAATAGGGGGAACAAGAGGTGACCTGCGTGTGTTCTTCTTAGCGAAGATAAGACAGACAGGCAGACAGAGAGACAGACAGACAAAGAGACAGACAGAGAGATAGACAGAGTGAGAGACACATAAGACAGCCAAACAAACAGACAGACCCACAGACGGGTCGTTGGATGAATAGATGGATGGATGGATGACAGACAGACAGACAGACAGACAGACAGACAGACAGACAGACAGACAGACAGACAGACAGACAGACAGACAGACAGACAGACAGACAGGCAGGCAGGCAAGCAGGCAGGCAGGCAGGCAGGCAGGCAGGCAGGCAGGCAGGCAGGCAGGCAGGCAGGCAGGCAGGCAGGCAGGCAGGCAGGCAGGCAGGCAGGCAGGCAGGCAGGCAGGCAGACAGGCAGACAGGCAGACAGGCAGACAGACAGACAGACAGACAGACAGACAGACAGACAGACAGACAGACAGACAGACAGACAGACAGACAGACAGACAGACAGACAGACAGACAGACAGACAGACAGACAGACAGACAGACAGACAGACAGACAGACAGACAGACAGACAGACAGACAGATAGATAGATAGATAGATAGATAGATAGATAGATAGATAGATAGATAGATAGATAGATAGATAGATAGATAGATAGATAGATAGACAGACAGACAGACAGACAGACAGACAGACAGACAGACAGACAGACAGACAGACAGACAGACAGACAGACAGACAGACAGACAGACAGACAGACAGACAGACAGACAGATAGATAGATAGATAGATAGATAGATAGATAGATAGATAGATAGATAGATAGATAGATAGATAGATAGATAGATAGATAGATAGATAGATAGATAGATAGATAGATAGATAGATAGATAGATAGATAGATAGATAGATAGATAGATAGATAGATAGATAGATAGATAGATAGATAGATAGATAGATAGATAGATAGATAGATAGATAGATAGATAGATAGATAGATAGATAGATAGATAGATAGATAGATAGATAGATAGATAGATAGATAGATAGATAGATAGATAGATAGATAGATAGATAGATAGATAGATAGATAGATAGATAGATAGATAGATAGAAAGGTTAAAAGTGGAGACGTTTGATTCAACTTTACTTAGATTTGATTCCATATGGCTATGTTTCTCTCCACAGAACGGTTTACTCCATATTTCGAGCGTTGCAAAAAGCGCGAACACTTAGCTCTGGCGATGATCCCCAGAGACCTTCGTAAAAAAACGAACTCATAAATCGAACCCCGAATTTCAGAGCACGGGGCAAACGGCTTGACCTCATCGCCGAGGAGAGAGTGTGAATTACACTGCATCCGTTGTGTGGTGCCCCAATATAACTGTCTTATATGGCTATAGTCGGCTCTGTGGCTAAGTCGATGCGAACGCTTCGTAATGCCGGGGTGCCAGGTTCGATCACAGCTGCGGGTCATGTGCCTTGCGTTGGTTTCGACAGTGGTATCAGGGGGCCGACCGTCCAGGAAGCAATGGCAAACTACTGGACGTAAATTGACTAGAAAAACCACACAACAGCCAGGAACTGTTGAGGTTGGTTCTGCAACGTCCTGTAAAGGATACGCAACCAACCTTTTGTATATGGCTATAATTAATTAAGAAGGGTGGAGGCAGCTGAGATGTGGTTCTTGAGAAGAATATTGCGAATACCTTGGACTGCCAGAATAACTATCAGTGATTGCTGGGAAATTGCTAATGAAAAAAGAACGTTGTATACAACCATGAAAAGGAGACAAACACAGTTTTTTGGTCATGTGATGAGAAAAGGAGCACTAGAAAATATCGTAATGACTGTGACGAGCAAAAGCTTGGCGTACAGTGTGATGTGCTGTAAAGGCTGCGTGGTGATATGCGGCGTACCAAAGGTGAATAAGGGCGTCGCAATGTAACAAATGGCATCAACAACTTAATATGCCACTGGCCAAGTGTAACACAACATAACTTCCCCCGAAGTCGGAGTACATCTACCGGAGAGGCGGGGAACGAGAACTGCGAACAAATAAGCCAGTAAAACAGATGTACACGCAAAACTCAGGTCAAGGTGAAAGCCAAAAGTCCATTTTGGACGAACAACAGCGACTTACCGCCGGAATTCATAGCCGGTGAACAAGAAGAAGAAGAAGAAGACAACATGATGAATGTTGAAGCTTCCAAACGTAGCGGAACGAGAACTCTCTTTGAAGGTTCCATTTGTGTATTGACAATAGCAATGATCAACGCAAGGAAAAATATGCAATTAATAATCCAGACTTATTCAAACACATCAACAAAAGCCCGCTCGTACATACATGGACTGATATGTTCTCACGACGGGTCGCAGTCCGACCTTGAGATCCAGACAGTCATCTCTGTCTTCTGTTCCGCAGTCTGAATACGGTAATGTAAGTATGCCGGCTTACTGCCGAACTGTGACAATATACCAGCTTTCTGCTGAGGTTTATATTGGAGTCCCGGGGTAAAACGTCCTCAAGGATCCAACTTTATACGTCTGCTTCCGTGGAATCCCGGGGTAAAGCGTCCTTAGGGATCCACACGTCCGTCTCCTTCGGACTGTAAACATCAACTGCCTTTGACAACACTACCTTCACGACGTTACGTATTGTTTTGACGTCTTATTTGCTCACTCAGTACCGGTGCGTTCTAGTGCACATCCGCACGCGACAATGACCTAAAAGATCACTGGTGGAAGATACAGAGGCAGACCAAGAGAAAAGTTGATGGATGGCTTAAGACATTGGCATAAAGAAATATCATCAGTGGAATCGGTCCAAAACACCAAAGACCGATATCTGTGGAGATGCAAGAACGTCTACGCCAGCTGGCAAGGCACTTGATGATAATGATTATATGGCTATACGATTGAACGGGTTTTCCCTGATTTGTTCCAGTAATGGAGCAATGATGAGCAGTACAAGACTCTTAATGTCCATTAGCCTATCTTGCTCAATCTCACATTCGCATAGTGGACTCTGTTCTTCCCAGCAATCAAGTGGAAGGCTGGGGTCTCAACCCCCTGCGGGAAACTGGATGGAACAACAATCAAGGTAAAGGCGAAGGGGTGAGCACAATCTTTATCTCAAGAGATCCTGATGTCGGAAATAATGTGTCTGAAGGCAGATACAAAACCCACAGTACTACCCAAGAACTTCCCTACGAGAATGCTGCAACCTATGTCAAAGGCATTCTGTTTCTCGGAATGAAAACGTAAATGGAAGACAACGCAGAAACCAGAGAGCGGGACACACCCGTAACCTTCAGCAAAGTTGACGAGCCGAACAAAGTTTGAATGAAAAGTGACCTGGTGCATAAATAGGCGGAGCTAACTCTGTTTTTTTTTTTTTGGGGGGGGGGGGGGAGTTGCAAAATTCACCGAATAATTGTTTGGGAGTCGCCACAACATGAGGGAACTGTATTAAAAGGGTCGCGACATTAGGAAGGTTTAGAGCCAATGCAGTAGAACAGCTTGACAAAAACACACACACAATAATGTGCGAAGGCTCAACATTCCTGCGGCACTATCTTTCTGAGGACTGAACGCCTTTACTTTCGTGTGTATGTGTAATTGTGTATTTACCTGAGATCACACATACGCGCGCACGTGTGTCCTCCCATTGCCACAATGTTTTATTGTGAATATTAAAACCCGCATCATTCCACGCTTTATTGCTGCTTCTCACACAGGTAACCACGAACTTTAACCCGGATGTCTCATAAACTAGTCCACGGTATTAATTAGGTCAGTGGTTTTGAAACTGTAGCCAGAGATTTTAGGCCACAACCACCGACGCAACACATTCTAGCCGCACACAAAACTAGACCATAAGTGTAACCAAAGATATCTTCAGTAACGTTGAAGGTGATCGTAATTTTTTTTTTCAATTTTTTTTTTTCTCTTTTTCCAGAACTAGCCAACTAATCAGAAAAAATACGCTTTTTATACCAACTTCATGCTATCAATGCCAAACACGGACAGTCATATAAACATATAAACACAACATTACGTGTGAGATCTTCTTCTTCTTTGCGTTCAGCTGCTGTAAACTCCGGCGGAAATTTATGGCTGCTCATCCACTTCTTGACACTAGACATGTTCCAGAACCCGACTCTTGTGTGCACATCCGTTTTACCGATCTCGCTTACTTTTATGCAGATTGTTGGTTCCTCGCCTCTCAAGCTGATGCACTCCAACTCCCCCCCCCCCTCAAAAAAAAAAAAAACAACCATCCCTAATTAGTAGACTCGGAGTCGCCGTGGCGGATCGGCTAGACACTCGCCGCTGATCGGAAGGTCGTGGATTCGCTTCCTGGAGGAGCAGGACTTTTTTTTTTTTTAAATGACCTTGGTTCCCAGGTCGATCCAGCCTTGAGTGGGTACCGGGTGCAGTCCCGGGAAGTAGAGGCGGCCGGCGTGATGCTGACCCCAACACCCATCTTGTGCTGATTGGTCTATAAAATACAGGTCTAGCCCTATATGCCCTATATGCATAAAGGCATGGGAAAAGGCCCTTTACTTACTTACATGAGATATCTTTTTTCTTCTTTGCGTTCACCAGCTGTAAACTCCGGTGGAAATGTCTGGTTGCTCATCCACTTCTTGACACTATATTTGTTCCAGAACTCGACTCTTGTGTGCACATCTGTTTTACCCATCTGGCTTATTTGTAAGCAGACTGTTGGTTCCTCTCCTCTCAGGCTGATGCACTCGAGCTTTGAAAAAAAAAATCACTAATTAGTAGACTCCTGCTACATGCTTGTAAGAGGGCAGCGGGTCTATTCTTCTTCTTTTTTCACCCTATCCCAATGGTGCCTCGGAACCCACACGGGGAACATGCGGGATGAGTTTATAAGCAAGGCGGCGGGAAAAACAAGAAGAAATAAGAGTTACTAACGAAGAATTAAGAACAATAGCAAGCACAATGACGATAAATGATTTCATGTAACATCAAAAAATCAAATGGTTTGGTCATCTGGTCAGATGGAACACAATCAGTAACCCCTTGACTCATTGGTCTATAAAATATGAATCTAGCCTCACAGTGCGCCAATGTACACCAGTAAATACGCATGTCGAGATTATGGCACTGTCTGATCAGCATTCACGCCCAGAAGACATCGACATTGACACAGATGGGTCCCGGGAAGCGCGGATCAAGATCAGCATGCGAATACATAGCACAAAAGATGGAGAAGACAAGAAAAGGGGATAGTGAAATCCCACCAGGCAACTACGTCAAGCATGACCATGGCGATAACTGCTGCTTCCAGAGCACTCGCATAGGTAACAGAACATACGCAGTGTCAGACTCTATGAGCATGCTTTAGAAAATCGTATCAGGTAGTCATACGCCCCAAATGGATAGAAAGCATTGGAAAGTCGCAGTTAACCTCCACCACCTGGATCTACACACCTGGGCCACCAGAAGTAAATGGTAACGAAAGAGCTGACCAGCTGGCAAATAATGTACCACTGCAAACGGGAAGAAGCGCGGACTGAGCTGATATTATCATCAACGCTGTACGGACCAGGTTGGGGGAGGGGGGGGATAATGGCCTATCTCTGATGTTAACAAGATTGCATGACTTAGGATTAAGCACGTCTATACCGTCTTCGAGGTTGAGATAAGTGTACACAGTAAGGTAAAGGACCCTTTTTGGCGCCTTTAAGCCTACTGGGCATATAGGGTTAGACATATCTTTTATAAAGAGTCGGCACTCTATGGGTAATGTGGTCAGCATCACCTCGGAGGTATCAAGAAAAGATAAAAAGCCGAACGAAAAGTATATTAGCTTTTCGGAGGTAAAGATCCGAGAAACTAAAACCAACTCTTCATGAGAACAACCATAGTATATACCTTGGAGTGACTGATCAGAAGACTGAGCACATATGGGAATGTCCAAAGACGTCAATTATGATAACATAAACACTCCTTGGTAGCAACCAACTCACAAATTTTAAAACCACTGCCCCAGTTCGGCCAGATCCCTAATCCGTCTTTAGTACTTTAGTGTAAAGTCCGGGCTGACCTGAGCCGACCCCCCCCAAGCCAGTAACAACATGGAAGGCAACGTGAGATACTCCCCTCAAGTTTCCAGTTGTTCTATCAAAGTCAGGCTTGTTCTGAGCTCCATCGGAGTCGCTGTCGGCCTCATTGTCTTCTTCTTCTTCTCCTTCCATTATAGGAATTACAATGCTGGCTTGTGGGGTCTTGTATCAGGTAAGTCTATAAGTTTTAACTTGTAATCGACCGTCATGTTTCTAGTCTACACTTGTTTACAAAATAGACAAGATTCATGAAGCCAAGCCAGTAGACCACTGTACTAAATTAATTATTAAACTTTATAGTAATCGTTTGAAAACATCAGAATCCTGTTCAACGCATCCTGGTTATAATTGAAGAATGTGTGCAGTTTTTTGCTCGTCCTCAACAAGAATTGTATGCATGTTAATTAATAAATCAATACTTTAAATCTGCCGGCGTGACGCTGACCACATCACCCATCTTGTGCCATTGGTTTATAACCTATAGGTCTAGCCCTATATACCCAATACGCCTGAAATGCGTGGAAAAGGGTCGTTTACTTTTACTTTACTATATTTAAAATCGCCTAGATTGTGCATTGTTGTTACTTGAAAGTAATAATTTAAAATCCTGGTTATAATTGAAATTATATGCTATATACAGGCTTTTTCTCTCTGTTTTAACAAGGATATTTATTAGATTTAAACTAAATTAGGGGTTATTTCCAAAGCTATCATCATCAGGTGCCAGCTGGTGGTTGCCATGCCTCTTTGCATTGATCATTTCTCTGTCATAAAAGGATATTTGTTTGTCATGATAGGTTGATTTCAGGTTTTTTTTTACTGCTAATTTGCTTACAAAGATAATGGATTATCCTCTCTCGTTTTGGGTTATTTTTTCACAACTATTATCATCAGATGTCTGGTGTAGTTATCATATACATCTACATAAATCACAGATGCAGTTTTCTTTAAATGTATGCTGAATGCACACTGTTTATAACACTGTGCTTGCCATTGTCTCAATTCTTCGTTGGTGACTCTGTTTCTTCTTGTTTTTCCCCGCTGCCTTTCTTATACACCTCATCCTGCATGTTTCCTGTGTGGGTTCCGGGACACCATTGGGACAGGGGAAAAAAAAGGATAGACCCACTGCTCCTTCACAAGCATGAAGCAGGAGTCTACTAATTAAGTCAAGTTAAGGACCCTTTCCCACGCCTTTAGAGAAAACGCTGCCCTTCCCCCCCCCCCCTCCCCCTTTTTGTTTTCAGAAATGTTATAATTTTATTAATATTATGTTGTCTATATTATCTCATAAAAATCTTGAGATCATGCATATGTATATATATACGTATGTATGTACCCAAGCATGTTGTAGGTGACAAATTAGGGGTGTGTTTTTCAGAGTAGATATGCATCTGCCTATAAAGCAAGAAACTGACAGTCTGCATACACAGATCTGCATGCAAAATTCAAGTTTTGTATCAAGACCAAGGGCCAGAAGTGATAATCTTTACATGAAAGTTTACATCCAGTGAAGAAGGAAAGCTGTTGCTGCAGTGTGATCATGGTTGCAGATTCACACTTATCTCTTGGTCCTTGCACACATCTTTCTTACTGTTGTGATTGTTGGTAATGTGCATCCTATAACAACTATTTTTCGGATTCCTTCTTCTTCATGTTTACAACCTGTAGACTGTGGGGGAAAGGTCCTAGTTGATCCTAGCTCCTGTAGTCAATGCTGAGCCTGAGTTTTGCATGTACATCTGTTTAACTGGCTTGTTTATGTGCAAATGGTTCTATCTTGCCACTCGGGCAGATGCACCCCGACTTAGCAGAAAGCACCCCCATTGAGTCAACTCCTATGACACGTTTGTTGGGGAGGCAGTGAGTCTGTTTTGTTTTTCCCACAATGTGGCCTTGGAACCCACACAGGGAAGTTATTCATCTACTTCTGTGCTTTGAACTTGTTCCATGACTGTATTTTTGTATGCACATCTGTTTTACAGATGTGGCTTATTTGTGTGCAGACTGTTGGTTTCTTGCCTCTCAGGCTGATGCACTCCGATTTCAAAAGAAAACATAAATCTATGTTGGCCATGCTCCCAGTGGGTAACCTGTTTCTAGGATAAGGAGGAAATGTGTCGATGGGTCACTGCCAGTTTGGACTGTAGTCTTGCTGAGTTAGTTAGTCGTTATGGTTCCGGCATCACAGCAAATGAGCTTGGCCAATAATTGCTCAATCGTCTATGCCAGTGATTCGTGTCACAAACTGGTCAGATACGCTGTATCCTTCAAGTGAATGCCCTAGCCATACAAAGTGTCCTCAGTCAGCAAAACGGACACGATTTGATCTGGCAAACCTGCTCAACTGCCATGTATGATTCAGCACTTCGACATCCCATCACAGCTGTTGAAATCTATTATCATCTTCAGTCAACAGGTCCTTTACAGAGCATGCTGTCCTCACAGCACAATTGAAAGTCTTTTTTTCTCTAGCCTTATCTGTTTTCATAGTCCATGCATCTTAAATGTCTTGTATTCACCTTCGCTGAGGTTGGCCTATACCTATTTTTTTCCCAGACACAGCACCCTCCATCACCGCTCTCTCCAGGCTACCATGAGGTTTAACATGGTCAGAATACCTCAGTTTTCAGAACAAAATGCTGTTTATGAACCAGTTCTGCTTGATGTTCAGATTATGTAGGATGCAGGGTGTTTTTCTTCTTCTTGGTACTTGGTATTCTAAGCATTTTTCAGTAATTGACAACTATGTCACAGACTGAGTCGTGGACCATCTCCCAGAAGAAAATGGGGGCTTTTGGAACTGAAATGCTATAGAAAGAATCTCAGAATACTATGGACAAACAAAAAAAGAAATACAGTACTGACATTCAAAAAGATCTGAATGTCAAGGAAGATGTGCTAATAAACAGAATCGTGTCTCAGATACTGAAATGTTTTGGCCATATCAAGTACCACAGCAAAATGGAAAACATAAAAGCAGAAATCAGATTAGCATGAAGGAAGGGCAAAAGCAGAGCAACACAAAGGTGGGCACAGTATATAACTGACTGTTTATGTGTGAAAATACATGAGGTGGGAGAGCTGGCAAATTTCTTTCAGGCAGACTGTGATGAGAGCGAAGATCCTGCTGTATGATAATGATATCCCAACAGCTGACAGTTTTGCACCTTTAAAATGTGCATCTTTAAAGTAAAACTAGCAAATTCAGTAGATTATTTTGTTGTTTGATACCAGGTTTGGCTGCAGGTCTAGCACTTGGGGTGACAATAGCTTACAGTAAACATGTCTGGGATGGCAACCCACGGCAGTTAAAGAATTTCATGTTGACGGGATGTTTCATACAGTTAGCGGGGATATGTGGCTTTGTGGCCTATCTTGTACTGGCCATATCCAAAAATCAAGGTTTGTATGGGTTTTTTTAAAAAGAAAATACTTACATTATTATCCTCTTTCATCCATTTTCTGCTTTGTATGGCAGGTTAACAGATGATCTGTTTCCGAGCTAGGGCACACTCAGTTGTCAGGTATGCTGTGGAGTCTCACTGACACCTTCAATCCATCTTCTTCTTGGTTGTCTCCTATCTCTTGATGTTTATACTTTCATATTGTACACTATCATTGCTGGCATCATTGAATTCATTCTTGTAAACTAACCAAAACATTTTAGTCTTTGTTTTTCAAAGAATTAAATTATATGTGTTGTACCAATAGATCTTGTAATTTCTTTGTTTTTCTACATCATCTTCATCAAATGCCTCAAAGGTGGTCAGTTTCTCTAAATCTTCCATTTCCAGCATCATGAATCAGTTTATGTACTAACACCTTTTTAATGCCATGACTAATTCCTAAGTTAAACGTAGAATAGCTCGGGCAAAGGCCTGAAAATTAAGAAAATTCTATGCAATCTTTCTTTGTCAGTTGTGAAAATAAAGAAATCTCAAGAGGTAAATGTATTATGGCTGTACCGAATATTCGCTTCGGGGCCGAATAGTGGACCTGTTGACTATTCGGTATTTGGCCGAATAGTTGCGGTCGGGCCGAATACGAATAGTAGTTACCTTACATCCTCTTCTGCATACACGGCCCCAATATTGACAACATGGAACGATTGATTTTGTTGAAAACTAATGCAGTTTTCATGCATTAACTAAGCTGTCAGTGACAATTTCCAAGTTTATTTACTTGTTATAATACTTAGGATTCTTTCATTCCTAGTTATTAGTTACCACAGACTGACTGAAGGATGCAAAACATAACAAATTGTTTAATGTTTATTATTCTGTACGAATACTAACTAGACATGGAAAGAATCTAAACTCCGGCCACATCCAAGTCGATAATATGAAAATCAAATGAACGGAAACATATAAGTACTTGGGTGAAAACTTCAACTGCTCCAACATGCTGGGAGAAGAAATACAATCTAGAATACAATCTAGAAATAAAGTATAATATGCCCTTCAACATCTGCCAAAGTCAAAAACGTTCATGAGACCAGTCGTTTTATATGGCTTTGAAACTTGAAGCAGAAATAAAAGAGATGACTCATTATTACAGGTTTTTGAAAAGAGAGTCTTACGACAAATCTTTGGACCCATCAAAGATGCTAACAGCGGGGAATGGAGAGTCAGAAGCAACAACGTAACACATAATCTGTTTAAATCACCATTGATCACTGGCATCATGAGAGCTAACTGACTAAAATGGCTGGGGCATATTGAAAGAATGTCAGATAACAGAGAAGTAAAAACTGTATACACCTGAGAGAAGAATGGGCATAGACCACGAGGCAGACAAAAAAGAAGTTCGAGAGATAATGTCCAGCCAGACCTGCAAACAACTAGTGTCACAAATTGTGAAGAGAAGGCCAGCCAGAGAGATGAATGGAGACGAGTGATATCTGCAGCAGTAAACCTCAAGGGCTCAGATTGCTAAAGAAGAAGATGACTATTCTGTGCTACTTTATGTGAAGTAAAAGTTCAGCGTACATTTGACATTATGAATTTTTTTAAATATATATATTTTATACACTATTCGTATTCGGCCGAATCCCGTTAAATGTATTCGGCCGAATAGTAAAAATCACTTTTCAGTACAGCCCCAATATGAATCCTATTCTAATATGTGGTAGTGAATCTGGGACAATGCCCGGGTTGCTAGCTCAGTTGGTTAAACCTGACTGTGAGGTGACCGGGTGACAAACTCCTTGTGGTGCGGGCAGAAAAGCCACATTTCTCCCAGGTTTGCGATATCCATACTCATGGTTTTTGGATATTTTAATAATTTTTTTTAAAAATGGGGAAAATAGGACGATTAGTGAAAAATTATTTTGAACGACGATGTGGTTTTATAGACAAATGATGAGAATTCCTGGACAGATAAAAATAGTCGTGAAAATGCTGGAAAGAAATTGTCTCACAGAGAACTGATTGCCCACATTAGAGGGAAACAATCTACATTCTTTGGTGATGTCATGAGAAGGAGAAAACTGGCGTACATCGCAACAGTGGGAAAGTTAGAGTCTGAAAATTTTTGTCTGGGTGTTTAATTGCAGCAAGTTTTTGATTGTTACAGTAGTTAACTGTTGTATTTCCCTCCATATATAAACTGAAAGGATGTAGTTCTGTCACGCAGCTACCGAGTAGGCTGAATGGTATGACACTGTGAGCTGTGGATTTCATTTTGAATGCTTTCTTGACCATGCCTTATCTGGTCTGTGTTGTGAACTGCAGATTCAGAAAATAGCGAGAGATAACTAGTAGTCCACTTAAGTCGAACTCGGATAAGTCGAGTTTCCGAATGACCAGCTTAGTCCCGGCAATTTTCTCTATTGTCTGTGCTGTCTGGATAAGTAGAAATCCTGATAAGTGAAAGCATTTTCTAAGATCCGTGCGACTTCTACTTTTCCAGACTCGACAGTAGTGCCTTATGATTTAATTACATGTGTATGGTGAGGGACGAGCCACAGTACAGCACTGCACAGAGTGATAGTTACGTTGAATCGAGGTTGCCAGGAATGGATAGCCGAAGAAACAGAGATGGTGATGCAACAGCTGATCATTGAAGACTCACACCTAGGTGGTGATAATATATACAGCCATGAGGGGTATAACCAGGTGAATGGAGACTGGAACCCATATGAGAATATCAAGTTGAGAATGGAGGTGGAGGCAGTAACGGTAGCTTTCCGATGGCTTGAGGGCAGCAAAGCCCAAACTGTATTGTAACAGACTCACAGAACATACTTTTGTCAAAACTGGCATCTACTCATTGAGTAGCTTGCATCAGTTGATAGATCAGGAGCATATCGTGAATTTGTTTGGCTTGCATCCGTTGATAGATCAGGAGCATATCGTGAATTTGTTTCGCTTGCATCCGTTGATAGATCAGGAGCATATCGTGAATTTGTTTGGCTTGCATCCGTTGATAGATCAGGAGCATATCGTGAATTTGTTTGGCTTGCATCCGTTGATAGATCAGGAGCATATTGAGAATTTGTTTGGCTTGCATCCGTTGATAGATCAGGAGCATATCGTGAATTTGTTTGGCTTGCATCCGTTGATAGATCAAGAGCATATCGTGAATTTGTTTGGCTTGCATCCGTTGATAGATCAGGAGCATATCGTGAATTTGTTTGGCTTGCATCCGTTGATAGATCAGGAGCATATCGTGAATTTGTTTGGCTTGCATCCGTTGATAGATCAGGAGCATATCGTGAATTTGTTTGGCTTGCGTCAGTTGATAGATCAGGAGCATATTGTGAATTTGTTTGGCTTGCATCAGTTCATAGATCAAGAGCATATTGTGAATTTGTTTGGCTTGCATCAGTTGATAGATCAGGAGCATATTGTGAATTTGTTTGGCTTGCGTCAGTTGATAGATCAGGAGCATATTGTGAATTTGTTTGGCTTGCGTCAGTTGATAGATCAGGAGCATATTGTGAATTTGTTTGGCTTGCATCAGTTCATAGATCAGGAGCATATTGTGAATTTGTTTGGCTTGCATCAGTTGATAGATCAGGAGCATATCGTGAATTTGTTTGGCTTGCATCAGTTGATAGATCAGGAGCATATTGAGAATTTGTTTGGCTTGCGTCAGTTGATAGATCAGGAGCATATTGTGAATTTGTTTGGCTTGCATCAGTTGATAGATCAGGAGCATATTGTGAATTTGTTTGGCTTGCATCAGTTGATAGATCAGGAGCATATTGTGAATTTGTTTGGCTTGCATCAGTTGATAGATCAGGAGCATATTGTGAATTTGTTTGGCTTGCATCAGTTGATAGATCAGGAGCACATTGTGAATTTGTTTGGCTTGCATCAGTTGATAGATCAGGAGCATATTGTGAATTTGTTTGGCTTGCATCAGTTGATAGATCAGGAGCACATTGTGAATTTGTTTGGCTTGCATCAGTTGATAGATCAGGAGCATATTGTGAATTTGTTTGGCTTGCATCAGTTGATAGATCAAGAGCATATTGTGAATTTGTTTGGCTTGCATCAGTTGATAGATCAAGAGCATATTGTGAATTTGTTTGGCTTGCATCAGTTGATAGATCAGGAGCATATTGTGAATTTGTTTGGCTTGCATCAGTTGATAGATCAGGAGCATATTGTGAATTTGTTTGGCTTGCATCAGTTGATAGATCAGGAGCATATTGTGAATTTGTTTGGCTTGCATCAGTTGATAGATCAGGAGCATATTGTGAATTTGTTTGGCTTGCATCAGTTGATAGATCAGGAGCATATTGTGAATTTGTTTATCTTGCATCCGTTGATAGATCAGGAGCATATTGTGAATTTGTTTATCTTGCATCCGTTGATAGATCAGGAGCATATTGTGAATTTGTTTGGCTTGCATCAGTTGATAGATCAGGAGCAAATTGTGGATTTTTTTTTTCTCTTGCATCATTTGATAAACTTAGATTAGGAACATATAGTGAATTTTTAAAATAACGATGTGCTGGTAATGAGCAGGTTGAAAGATTAGCTGCTGTCGCTCATCTTTTTGATAAGCTATTTTATGATAAAGTCAGCGTAAAGGTGTCGGCTCTGTGGCTAAGTTGATGCAAATGCTTCATAATGCCGGGTTCGATCCCAGCTGCGGGCCATGCGCCTTGCGTTAATTTCGACAGTGGTATGCAGAAAGCCAACCATCCAGATAGCAGTGGCAAACTATTGGACGTAAATTTGCCTAGAAAAACCACACAACAGCCAGGGGCTGTTGGGGTTGGTTCTGCAATGCCCTGTAAAGGATACACAACTAACCAATGTAAAAGCCCTCTGAGAGAAAGCGGACAGTGCAACAAAACAGATCTTAAAAGAATTAATGAGTGGGGGCTTCACGGTGAAGTGGTCAAGCAGTTTGCCCCTGAAGGTCTTCGCTTTACAGGTGCAGTTTTCACCAAGATCCCTGAAGATCATCACTGTAGCTACTGAGTCCGTTCTGTGGGGAACGACTGAGGAAGGTGGGAGAAAAACTTGGTGCAGTGAAGTCAGTCCTCTCAACTTCAAACCTTTTTAATTGAATACTGTTCTCTTTTTTTCCAGATTTGATAGAATATGGGGACGGCTATTATCTGACGACTGTCTGGTGCTTCATGACCTGGAAGTGGGGGTTTGCCCTGCTGATGTACTCAAGAACCTTCCTTCGTTCATACCAGGAGAAAGAGTCTCTCATCCAGGGAGAGGAAGCTTTTGGAAATAAGTCAGCATATGATTCTGTTGGTGATAAACAGTGAGAGCTAACAGTGACAGGCCTTTGTGAACAACATAGACATGACATTTCATCGTCATTATCATCATATAGTTCGTCTGTAGCCTTCTTCTCCGGGTTCATCTGCTGTAAACTTCAGCGGAAAGTTCTGGTTGTTCATCCACTTCTGGACTGCAGTCGTGTTTCAGAACCTGAGTGTTGGGTGTGCATCCGTTTTAAAGATTTGACTCATTTGTATGCAGACTGCTGGTTCCTTGCCTCTCAGGCAGATGCACTACAACTTCAAAGGCAGCTCCCGATTAGTAGACTCTTACAACATGCTTATGGGTAGGCAGTGGGTCTGTTCTTGTTAGGGCCCCAGAACCCACACGGGACAGCTTAAGCTAATCTTTGTAGATTTGAAGGCTGCCCATGTGGGTTCCTGGGTCCTTGGGGGGGGGGGGGGGGGGGAGAAGAGACCCACTATCTCCTTAACAAGCGCATTTTCAAGGTGGATAATTAAGAATGTTTCCTATGAAGTCTGAGTGCATCTGCC